>JANAVB010032617.1:1793221-2135721 GCA_029216955.1 Iris pallida | reverse complement strand
CAACGGCGGATACCGTTTTGACCCAAAATTACCGTTTTGCCCCTGTGTCCACAATTGGACTTAAGGACAGACAATCCTAGCTAATTTGACTATTCTGAAAATGTTGTTAATGTCTGTTTCAGTATCCGGAGACTTCTGCATGTGTTGACTGTTGTGGCTCACTGAGTGGTATAGTATTATCAGTTTCACCAGCACAGGACCTCAGGCGAGTACATCTCTGATAGTTTTCGTATTTGGTTATCTCTATACTTCTTATATTTAATATTGTTTTACATTGATAGCATGTTGATTCTTGACACACTTGTCACACGAGATAGTAGTTATGGATTCTTGCATGTTGTACGTGACCAATATATTTTCGTGTTCGTGACATGTTTGAATCCATGGGTACTAGCCGGGCGGGAAAGTACATTAGTAGACATGTAAACATATCCAGAAATATCCCATGAGTCTATTCTTGAATAATAGCAGCTGTACACGACACGTGCAGGGTGCCAAATTTACCCCTTAGCCATTTACATGTCGAAAGTGTATTTCAAATCACTTGTTAGATATAGTCTTGCTACATTACAGTTTCTTGTCATTGCTTGTCTTGTGTATCATGTCTTTCCGCTTTTACTCGCATGATTCCTACCATGATTTCTTGTTTATCCCTTATCATGTATCTCAGTATTTTTACAGATTTATGAATTTCGTCATTTATTGATTCTGTTGTGAGATTGTACTCGTTACATTCCTGACTGGAAACTGTCACGACCCGTTACCCAAATTATTGGGCCGGGCCGAGCCATGTCCAGCCTACGCTTGGTTAAAGCGTAGTAAGTTGTTCTAAGAATAGACAATAAAGGATCTAAGCTGCTAACAGTCTAATATCACATTTAATAGGTTCATCACAACACAGCATCTATAAGCGAAAGTAAAATAAGTACAGACTTAATAATACACTTCCAAAGTATCTAACTGGAGACAAAGTCCAGTACCCAAATATAAGTTCAAACCAAAGTCTAAGTCTCAAAACACATGAAAGAAATCTAAGCAAGGTTCCCCGCTGGGGCCTCTTCTGGAGCTAAGGCCAGGTCCTCAAATGCAGTACCATAATATGTATCACATAGCATTTTCTCCTAGAAAAGTGAACCTACAACGTTATCCTGTCAGGACGGGAGCAAGTACTGATTCTACAAACTAAACATACTGAGCATGGAATGAAAAGAGATGTAGTAAATAAGAATCATGGCATCTATCTCATGTCGTATCACAATCATGTCATATCACAAATCTATTATGTCGTATCACAATCATGTCATATCACCAATCTATCATGTCGTATCACAATCATGTCATATCACAAATCTATCATGTCGTATCACAATCATGTCATATCACCAATCTATCATGTCAGGAAATACATCTGTCATGACGACATATATATATCTAGAGTTTAAAACTGGAGCAGGTACGTGATCGTCAATAGGTATACAATGTGCAGGGGCACATAATGAAATATACTTTCGTACAAGTGTAAAGACGATAGATGTACATACGCACAAATACAGTTTGAGATAAAGGCCTACGGCGCAGTGACATGTAAAATAAAACTTTGCTCGATACGATAGAGGGGGCATGATCACGTACTCAACTATCAGTTTTCCTATAACCCAGATTCTAAACATGTGAGAGATACGAGAACAGTAAAAACATGTGAGAGATACGAGAACAGTAAAAACATGTGAGAGATACGAGAACAGTAAAAACATGTGAGAGATACTGGGTGCAGTATAAGCATGGGTACTAAGAGCAATTTAAAACAGAGTAGGTACTGATATCAATTTTTAATTAAAGCATGTAAAGCATACGCTAAATATATAGAAACCTGTAAGATACGATTTTCCAGTTTAAATCACTGTATTAACATGGTTCATACACAATTCATTATCATATGCAGTAAAATAAAGTTTATAGGGGTACTCGCCTCGAGCAAGGCAAGAATACGAGTATGAAGATATAGATGTCCGGTGTCCTGTCAAAATGATACACAATCTCAGTCTCTAAACTATGTTCAAGATTTTACACTAGTGGTGTGACACAACTCCTAACTGGACACTAGCTAAGGGATGTCCTAGCATAGAAAATCAATTTGGGGTGACACTAAGCCTATAACCAACCATTAGAACCCTTAGAAACACAAAGGTCATTTTAGAGCTTTACAAAGACCAAACATATAAATATATATACTAATAATAATAATTAAATATAATTTAAGGGTGATACATAAGCAAAATCTACAGATGTTGTCGGATGATAAAATAAATATCACCAACGGGTCCAGATTGGTCAAATTAGCTAGGATAGCCTACCCATAAGTCCAATTTGGATACAGGAGCAAAACGGTAATTTTGGGTCAAAATGATATCCGTTGTTGGACCCACTTTGCACCGAAAAATGTGTCAGGATAGAAGTCTACAAAACCTAGTAAATTATATGTCCACGAATCCAGAATGATGATACGAACCTAACGGTATATCCGAAATGGAATTCCGATGACCCGATCACAAAATGGTCCGTTGACCTGGATATTGGTATCTGATTTACACGAAAATATGTGTCGAAGCCAAAGTCCATAAAATCTAACAAATTATATGTCAACGAGTCCAGAATGATGATACGAACTCAACAGTATATCCGGAATTGGATTCCGATGAGCCGGTCTTAAAATGGCACGTTGACCCGGATATTTTGAATCCGGTTTGCACGAAAATGCGTGCCGGAGCCAATGTCTTCAAAACTCAACAAATTATATGTCAATGAGTCCATAATGAAGATACGAACTCAACGGTATATCCGGAATTGGATTCCGATGAGCCGATCTCAAAGTGACTCGTTGACTTGGACTGTGGGACCCGCTTTGCACCGAAATGCGTGCCAGGGCCCACATCCTCCAAATCAAGTAAGCTTTATATGAAAACGTGCCAGAACGATGCCACGAGTCTACTGGTGGTGTCAGAAATTGAATTCGAAGTCCCGGGTTCAAAAATAGAATTTAACAAGTGCAAAATTAAGAATTCGGACGACCAACTTTGGCGTCGAATTCGACCAACCAAACGTGCTCACAATGAGACAAAACTTAAGGGTCAGGAAGAGGGTTATACCAGCTGTGCACAGGAACTGGTAGCGCGCCAACCGAAGCTGCGACGGCGGAGTTACAAGTCGACGAAGTCGGCTCCACAAAACTGTCCAAAAATAGTATAATTTAAAGTGTCAACTTGGTGGCCAGTTTTGAGGTATCAAACGACGAAATTAACGGACAAAACTTGAGGGGAGTGAAGAGCTATATACTGCGATTGTGATGGAGCAAAGAGTTCGCCGATCCAACGGTCGGATTGTCCAAAAAATATGTACGAACTTGCTGCGACGGAACGCCATTTTCGAGTTTCAAACTCGCGCGTCACGGCGGGATTTCGTGCGAAATGCACGAATAGGGTATGTGGCATGTCGGAGAAGAGGAGGATGGCCATGGGGTGGTCGCCTAGAGTGTGTGATATTTATATATATGTGTATATATATATATATATATATATATATATATATATATATATATATATATATATTTTATTTTTTTATTTTTATATATATATATATATATAATATATATATATATATATATATATATATATATATATACACATAAAAATATATATATATATATATATATATATATATATGGGATATTTGTAAAGTAGAGGGAGGAAGAGATATTTTTAAATAGAAAAAAAAAAAGAAAAATTATGTGGGGTATTTGGGTGGTCATGAGAGGACAACATGGAGCTTGGGTTCGGGTTCGGTCGAGCTGGGTCGGGTCAAAATCGGACATGGTACAATAATTGAATTTAAATGGGTATTTATAATCATGGGTAAATAAGTAACACGTGGGGACTCAAAATAAATGGAACACAAGCGTCATGTGGGCCATGTCCATACTTTGGGTTGACAGGTTGGATCGATGTCGGGTCTCGAAATTAAATTGGAAATTAAATCAGGTTTTACGGTAGATGATTAATTGGCCCAAATTGACCCGAAAGTTGTACGAAGCAAATGAAGCACAAAATGGAGTGTCTGAGTGGGACACGAAGGTCATGGGTAAAGAGCGTCTCGAGTAGATCATTCATGAGAAGTTGTTTCTGAGAAAATGACTGGTCTTGTGCTCCTAAATTAAAAGTCACGGTAACATGCAAACGATGATCAAAGATAAAAGTGGGAATTCAATTAATAATTATATAATCGATCAAATGGTCTAAATTGATCGGAAGTTACGCGATGCAAAAAGAGCACAAGAGAACGAGTTTAAGTGGGACATGATATATCAACATGAAGATAATCTTGTCTACTACAAAACTCGTAAAGAGAGTTTCCAGATATTGACATCCCTGACGCTCCAGAAGTCAAAGTCACGGAAAAGTACATTAAGGATCAAAACAATTAAATAATAAAATATTTATTGAAAATAATTCATTTAGAAAATTTAAAATAAACCCTGAAATTCAGGGGGCTTACAGAAACCAACACTTTTCAGGTTAGCTGTGGCTTCACTTAGCTTTGGGAGATACGGGTGTACTTGCAGACAGAAACCTAGAAATTAGATAGAAGTGATCATTTTCATTAATTGTAAGAACTTTGTATTTTCTTTAAATGTAAATGTTATAAATGTTGTAATAAATTTAGAAATATGAATGAGCAATAAATGTTATATTTTTGTGATTTTGAGCATCTTGGCCGTGACAGCGTTCTACCGCCGACTCTGCGGTGTAGGCTGGCTTGGACACGTCTCGTATCCGAAAAGCGGGTGCGGGTCGTGATAGCACCTTAGCCTGGCGCACCCCAGTTAGGCGCAACCCGACCTCGGGCAGCTCAGTCTGGCGCAATCTAGCCCAGCGCCCCCTTGGGCCCTGGTGCAACCTGACCTGGCGCACCCCAGTCCGGCGCAACCTAGCCTCGCGCAGCCTAGTGCCTGGCACAACCTGACTTGGCCCGACTTGTTCTGGCACAACCCAGCCTGTCTTGACCCGACTTGCCTTGGCACAACCTGTAGCCTTGGCACCCCCTAGTGCCTGGCGCAGCCTATTACCCTGACGTAACTTGGTTAATGCCACTTGTTGGCCATGGTACCCCTTGTCCCTTGCATGATCTGTCATTCAATTATTGGTTTTATGTTAATTGCTTATCCTTTGTACTTGACCTATTTGTGACGACCCGACTCGATAACTTATTGAACATAGGATGACTTGCCAGTATTAATGTTGACATGAACACGACATGTACAATCTTGATAGTGGCACGTCGAGGCGCACTCTTGACAAGCACTCTTAACATAATAAGTAACTTGATATGGCATGTATGATTTTGATAGTGGCCCGTCGAGACGCACTCCTGACAAGCAATCTTGACAAGTAACAAGTAACCTGACATAACATGATAATCTTGAACGCTGTTGCGACAGCTACCCTGACTTGCTAAGTAACTTTTGTCTTGACACCGTGGTTGATTTTCCGGATTGTGTCTGTATAAGCTACATGTCTCGTCTTGCATCATGTCTAGGACATGAATTCCTGGTTACCACGGTCAGGATTTCATAATGAATCTGCCTAGGTTAATGACTAGATTGATCAAGTAGTTCATATAGAGAGATTTTCCCAATTACAGGCGATCCCGTTTCCCAGCCACACTAGAAGGAGTTGTAGCCTGCCAACGAGTAGGGCACATTTCCAGCTCACTATCATGTGGAGCACTTCTTAAAAACATAAGTACTGAAAGTACACCAGTAAGCTTGATAACTCTTGTAACTCTAATAAATCTCCTCGCCTGGATAACCTGGATAGCTACAGGGCTTATGACTGTAGGAATATCTCATTGCATCTTGCTAGTAACTAGGCGTGTGATAACCCTAGTTAGTTAAAGTATCATGTCGTACTCTTGCTTGGCCGTGAATGATGGATGCAGTCCAGTCTAGTCTTGTCTAATCGATGCCAGTCTATGATTACTTCATCGCATGCTTACTTATGCTTTACTCTTGTCGATAATTGGTTGGAAACTAAGCTCTGTTCAGGTGAAGGGTTACAACCCCGATCCTTGTTTGATTTACGGGTTGTAACTTGGCTACCGGAATAGTCCCTTAGTTGTCTTATCGTTTATCATCTTGTTTTCTCTAACTTATGTCTTTTATTACCATTTATGTTTCCATGTGCTAATATGCTGGTTTTAGTTCTTAAGTGAAGCCTCCCTTGTGGCATTTGCTCTTCTGGGGTCTGACCCAGCTGGTTTTGTATGGCCAGATTTTGGAGTAGGACTCGAGGATCCTCCAGCCTTCCAGCCAGATGGTGACCACTAGACGCAATCCTGACAATGAGTGGGTTCTTATTTTGCTCTCCCACTCCCTTGTAAAAATATTCTTTTAAGGCGTTTAGTCGCCGAGCAAGTGTTAGCTCGTTTGCAACTTTACCTACTGTCTGCCTACGGGCTGTAACATGATTGACAAATCTTAGGGTTGATCATGTATGACTGAAACTCTTGCTAGTCTTCACATTTTGTATGACTAGCTTCATGATCATCTGAATATGTAATGTTTGGGACGCCTTACTTTGTATGTCTGATGATCTAACATCTTGTAATATTTACTTACTTGCTTGAGATTGAGACACTAGGCTTGTTTATGACCATAAAAGACTGTTGGCTTGTAGATAAACCCTCATGCATCTAGACAGCTGTGACTGTATATCGAGGTAGATTATACTTTAATGTACGTAGCAGGTTGTGTCTGTCCCCCGCTCTCCAGTATTCTGGTTCTGGGGCGTGACAGGTAGGCTATGAATTAGTCATTCATAAGTCGAGTCAATAAGAGTACGAAAATACTGGAAGTTAAGTCGGGACTATAGGCCAGTCGCCGAAGAGAAATATGTCGGGACTTTAGGTCAGTCGTCGAGGCAACCTTGATTTGGGCTCTGCAAAAGAAGTATGGAAAAGTAAAAAAGTGAAGCAAAAGAAGTAAGTTGTGATGGTTAGGTCATGCACTTACATTAAGTATAGAAGTCCACGTAGGTGCGTGATCATTAGACAACTTGTAGACAAGGTTTCGCACCCTAGATTCGAAAACCTGGGGCCACAGGACCACATCGGCCTAGGAGGGGAGCAAGGTAGTTGAACTGGATTGTACCGCTCAGGCGATTCAAGGCCTTCGAAGGGGCTCTCTACCCGCGCCGGACATCTTGTCTACGCCAGACTACATGTCTAAGTAGGCCTGGGGGGCGTGATCTTTCATATAGATAAGTTGGTGTGCTAAGCGGCAATCCGCATACACGGTATCGGTCGAATAAAAGAAAGTGCAAGCATGGCACGAATGGGATAAAGATGGTATGCACGGTTGCAATACAGGTCTTAAGAAGCCTAAGATTTGGCTATAGAAAAGATGCATGCTTCGGCACGAAATGTGGCGTCGTGTATTAAGTCGTTGGCATAGAGTTGCAAAAGTCAGACTTAAGTCATTTCGAGTTAAGTCAAGAAGGATTGTAAGGCAAGTTTGGTTAAGTCATGCTAAGTTACGAGGCACGGCCTCGATGTTGAAGCACGAACCAAGTCGATGACACGAATCATGTTGTTGCGTCCCAAAGTATGGGCCATAAGACAAGCACGAGTCGGCACGTTGATGTTGCAAGTACGAGAATGGTCTAGAGGCAAGGATAAGGAAGTTATCGGTGCGATAGCACGATGATGGTCTAGAGACACAAATAGGCCAGGCATCTATGTCCTAAAATCGATCCTAAGGTAAGAATAGAAAGACAATCATAAAGGGGTTATGTTGAACAGAGTAAATAAACGTGTTGGTTTTTTATGGGTGGACGAGGAGCTCACTCCACCAGTACAGTTGAGTACTGACACCCACACAGTTTTTCATGTACAGGCATAGGTGGAAGCTCGTTGGCGCGGAGCACGACTTGGATGCGTCGAGGCACGGAGTTCCTTGGCGTCTCAAGGCATGCGGCCGCATGGAGTCAGAACTTATACTGGACATAATGTATCGATATCGTCTATCTGAAGCATCCGCAAGTTGCAGCCGTGAAGCTTGTATTGAGAAATGAGAGAGAGCTGAGTGACTTGTAAATTGAGAAAAAAGTGAGCTTGAGAGACATGTAAATCTTGGCCACGGGCCACATCGTAATCTTGTTTTCTATATCAATAAAGTCTCTGATTTTGTTCAATGCTTGCGTTGCCTTTATATTTCAATGTTTCTGCTTGGGACTTCTGTGCGATGACCCTGTCGCACGCCGCGGTAATCGGCCGTTATGGAACCCGTCTTGCACGAGAGTAACCTAGGGTTGTGCGATATCACGTCTTAGCCAGGACGATCGGTCCTACAGGACCGGGGGCGTGACACACGTTCCATGTCCTCTTGCATGACAAACCTCACGAAGTAGAATACGTTGCTACGTGAGAAGAATTTCGTGCTACCTCTCGGGCGCCAATCTTTCTCCGCATATGCCCTAATATAATTGTAGAACGAACGATTTTCGAGCACGTACAGGATGATGATATTCTTTTAGTACTCTTTAGTCTCTACAAGATCCTCCTTTGAGAACAAAGCCCGGAATCCAAGGTCGACCTTCTTTGGCTCGACGTATTGCATATGTCCTTTGCCTACCGTTGTCTTCGTGCGTACAAAATACGCCCATGACCGACCTCGGGATTTACCTACCTCCGGAGCCTTCCCTTTGTCTAATGACCTCTGGAGTCTATGATCCACATTGCTTATTCCCTTAGGAGGAGGTAACCCATTAGCCGTCTTTGTCAAAGGACCTGTAGATCCCTTTAGGAGTACTCTTCACCGGACATCCCCCATCATTTCTCTCCCTGCCAAGACCTCTCCTCCCCTCGATCTTGTTCCGCCTACCTGCGAGTGGACAGCCCTCATCACCGGCACCCATTGTCGTTGACCCCCTGCCATGTCGTGGAGCCTACCGCCCGTCCCCTCACCCGTCGTCGGACGGTAGTCCACCCGTCAGCCTTTTCTCTCCTGCTTGCGTTTGCAGCAGTCCGACCTTCTTCGTCAAGCCCTAGATCCCAGATGGGAACCCGAGCTCTTGAGAAGCCTTAGTTCCTGTAGCCGCCATTATTATTATTATTATTATTATTATTATTATTATTATTATTATTATTATTATATATATATAGAAACCCCCCTCATTTTATTCATTAAAGGCGCAAAATGCCAAAGCCTTTACAAGTAAGCGCAAAAAAATAAAATACAACAAGAAAGGGGAGGCTACTCCGATCCAAAAATAGTAGGCCCAAAAACCGGATGCCTATACCAGCACCCAAAAAAAAGATGCAAATACCGAAAAGCTAGGAGAGAAGAGAGTTTCAAAAGAGAGACTGGCCGTGTGGGCAGATGGATCTGATCTTTCGGCACTGTCGGATTACCTCCCTAGTTAGCTTGTCAGCAGAGTACTGGTGACCTTCATATCTCACTTTATTGCGATTCTTCCATAGGACCCACGTAGCAGCCGTCGCGACGATCTGGTGACCGTAGGAAGTAGAGGCCCATCCTGCCAATAGATTGTTGAAATGCCCGCCCCCTAGAAGCTGCCCGTACCGCTGTGAGAGGGCCCTCCAGACCTGGATCGGTAAATCCCCTTGACAGAAGATATGGTCGGTGGTTTCGGTCTGACGCACCGAGCAACAATGACACGCAGACGCAAGGCTGAACCCAATGGTGTTGAGATTGTCATCAGTAGGCAGCTTTTTGTGAAATGCTCTCCAAATAAGGAAAGACCATTTAGTGGGGATGCAGGTCTGCCAGAAGGTCGCGATGATGGGGGATGGCGCCCAAATATCCCGAACCACTCTTCTCGTCGAGCTGACCGAGAAAGAGCCAGAAGTTTCGGCCGACCACCTCAGCACATCGCGCTTGGGCCCAAGCTTAAGATTGTTGTTGCGAATGCACTCAACCGCTTCTTCTCCAACCAATCCTGTCACGCCCCATTACCGAAATACGAAGACGGACGTGGCCAGCTACACCATATGAGGTACGTGACGTCATACGGCGATCGTGGCTGTCAAGAGACTAGGGGGTACATGCTACAATCAAGTCTCCTATGGTCCCACAGAGTTCTATGTCTCAATCAATCAACACAACATCAGCAATTAAATGAACATTAAAGGTAAAGCAGTAAGGCGTCCCCGACGCTTCATCAAAATGGTCATGAGAGACTAGCTTTATAACATAGCTATCTCAGAGAGTCATGAGCACAAAATTATACACAGCTGCAGTCTGTTTAGTTACAATTATGTACTGACACAAAATATCAAGTAATCCGGCTAACAGGTGCCGGTGGCTGAACGCCGCACAAAAGTATAAGCAAGAGTGGTGGAGAAGAAACCCACTCGAGTCCCCGACCAGCCATGCTCCTAGTATGCACCATGGATGTCAGAAAGAAGGATCGCATCCTCTGGCTCTGCTACGAGATCTGGCCAAACAAAACCAGCGGGGTCAGCCCCGAATAGCAAGTGCCGCCAAAGGGCACAAGAGTTAAGATAAAACCCAGTTATAACGATAAGAATAAAGCTTATGCTGCGGCTATAGGGTAGCGCTACATCGTCGGACCCATCTGGCACCCTTACAACCAAACAAGGACAAAAGGTGCCACATGGAGCCGGGACGCGTCGCACTCTATGACCTTTACATAAGTTTACAGATATAAGTAAGAAGATCTCCTGGTCGTGACTTCGATCGACGGACCATCGCAGCACGATAACCAACCCAACAATCAAACAAGAACATGGGTTGGATCACGTACCGCGGTGGGCCATGTTCCTTAGTCATTCACAGGAGTAACACATCACAATCAAATTAAGGCTTCCGTTCGTAACTTCGGTCCGCAGCCTGTCATAGTACGATAACCAACCCAACAATCAAACAAGAACATGGGTTGGATCACGCACCATAACAGTCCGCTTTCCTCAGTTACTCGCGGAAGGTAAAAAAAAAATACATGCAAGTCATTTTCACGGCCAGTCAAGTCTACGAGTTTCTAGTATGGCGAGGTTATCCTCGCATTAAATTATCAGAGTCCTCAGATCGTATCTTTCCAGCAAGGCTAGCCAACCCAGGGGTCCGCGTAGTCAAGTCTTATTAAGCACAGGTCCCTCATAAGGCTACCTTGCAGGCACAAGTCCCCGTAGGGCTACCTTGCCAAAACTTATAATATATCAGGAAATAATCGGATACCGGCATCCACTCATTGCAGATGGTACAGTATCCGTGGTGACCAGCTGGCGCGTCGAGGCAATACCTCAAGGCGGCTGGTGTAACACGATCTCGGGATTCTGCCCTCTCCATGCATCTAATAGATTTAGTTGCCTAATTTAAACCCTATGTGAAATCTTGGATCCTCATGCTGTGGCCTGCATGATCATCCTCCTAGAATGTCGTACCGTAGTACGAGTACCCCAAGTGAGGATCCATGTCGATCAGTAGGTCGACACGTTCTACCCTCCTTAGTGTAATGCAACATTGCAAATGCGCCACATGGGATTACGAGTCATTTGTCAAGCATGAACGAGAACCGGGACATTCAGGCATATGTAGCGAGTAGGAACACTTTGTTCTCCAGGGTCAGATTCATGCTCAGGACAAAAGGCGTAAGGATATATCGCATACACAAACCAATACATATACACGTATATAAGCCAAGGTAGCATGAAAAATGGAAAACCAGGGACAGGCTGACTAGGTACTAAGGCAAGGTCGGCCAACCAACGCGGGCGCGTCACATCCATGGCGCGGGCGCATGGCGGGCGAAGGCGCGGTCACGAGCGCGGACGGCCACACGGGCGCGGGAAGCGCCGGGCGCGGGCGGCCACGCAGGCGCGGAGAAAACGGCCGGGCGCGTAACGTCCACACAGGGGCGCGAACACGCGGGGGCACGGACACGCGGGGCGCGGACACGCGAGGGCGCGGGCCACGCAAGGCGCGGACTCGCGAGGGCGCGGGCCATGCAAGGCACGGACACGCGAGGGCACGGGCCACGCAAGGCGCGGACACGCGAGGGCGCGGGCCACGCAAGGCGCGGACACGCGAGGGCGCGGACCACGCAAGGCGCGGACACGCGAGGGCGCGGGCCACGCAAGGCGCGGACACGCGAGGGCGCGGGCCACGCAAGGCGCGGACACGCGAAGGCGCGGACCACGCAAGGCGCGGACACGCGAGGGCGCGGGCCACGCAAGGCGCGGACACGCGAGGGCGCGGGCCACGCAAGGCGCGGACACGCGAGGGAGCGGAAGGCCGGGCGCGTGACGTCCACACAGGGGCGCGAACACGCGGGGGCGGCCTGGTGCTGGAACCACGCGGGCGCGGGGGCGCGTCCTCCCATCAGCACGGCGCGGGACGCGCGCACGCGGAGGGCGCGGGACACAGGGGCGCGGACCTCCCATCAGTGCGGCGCGGGACGCGCGCGCGCGGAGGGCGCGGACACAGGACACTGTTCATCTTCTTTCCCTCAACCGAGAGGGAAGAACCATGAACCCTAAAAACTCCAAAAATCATAACTAAGTCAATTCTTAACCAAATTTCGATTTTCAAAGTTCAATCTTGAGTAAAATTCAATTCTCTACAACATAGAACCATTAAAACTTGAAAATGGTGGAGTTTAGTAGATCAAAACCAAGAAAAACCGAAAAATGTTTAAAACTTAGATCTACAAAAATTAAAGCTTCCAATCAAAAAATTCCAAGTTCTAATCTAGTAGAGAATGAGGAGAAGAACAAGTTTTGGTAAAAATTTTGAAGAAAAACGAAAATAATGGATCTCTCCCTTGTGCAAGTTGATACTTGCCTTTGGTTGGGTGAAGGAAGTAAATGAGAGGAGTTATGAGGAATGAATGAGGGGAGAGAAAATGAATGGGGTTTTATATAAAAGCCTAAACCAAGTTGGTTCATGATGACCCAACGGGTTCAAGTGAACCGAGAACATGTCACCCAATTAGAGCCAAAACTGTAAACTAAAATCACAGAAAATAAATTACGAAATATTATTTTGTCAAATAATTTGGGATATACATGAAGAAATACAACAAAATAAATATCATATAAATATACGTAAATACAAATAAGCAGTATACGTACTAAAAATACGTATTCCGGAATCAGGGAGTGACATCTCTACCCTTCTTAGAAAAATTCCGTCCTCGGAATTTCCAGCCAAGACAGGATTGAAAGGTCAGGACAAGCAAGGCACAATCACATGCAAGTTAACTAACAAGCAGTTATTATCTACATCACAAAAGTACAATACAAGCAGGTGCAGTGAATGTAGAATCGTGTCATTATGGCATAAAGATATACCTCACAAACCAAACAAATGTGGATACCGAGATCGGATCTCGTCCTCGCGCTCCCAAGTTGATTCTCCCGGAGAGTGATGGTTCCAAGAAACACGGACAAGGCTGATCGTCCGATTCTTGAGTACCTTCTCTCGCCGGTCTAAAATAGATACGAGTTGTTCCTCGTAAGTTAAGTCGGTACCAACGACTAACTCTGAATGATCGAGGACATGACTGGGATCCGGGACATACCCACGTAACTGGGACACATGAAACACATCATGTATGCCAGTTAACGAAGGCGGAAGGGCAAGTCGATAAGCCACATCGCCTACCCGAGCGAGAATCTTGAAAGGACCAACGTATCTTGGACTAAGCTTTCCTCGGGTTCCAAATCTAATGATACCCCGAGTTGGCGAAATCCGCAGAAACACTTGGTCGCCAACTCTGAACTCTAGAGGCCTACGATGCTGATCTGCCCAATGACGATTTCGGTCATGTGCAACTCGAAGGTGCTCTCTGACCAACTTAACTATCTCCACAGTTTGCGTGATCATCTCTGGTCCCAACAACTTTCGTTCTCCGACGTCGTCCCATGCCAAAGGGGACCTGCACTTCCTTCCGTACAATGCTTCGAACGGGGCCATCTGAATGCTAGCCTGATAGCTGTTGTTATAGGAGAACTCCACAAGATGAAGGTGATCCCCCCAAGATCTGCCAAAGTCCAAGGTACATGCCCGTAGCATATCTTCTAACGTCTGAATGGTTCTTTCTGACTGCCCGTCGGTTTGCGGATGATATGCAGTACTGAATCTTAACTTGGTCCCCAAACTCTGGTGCAAGCTCCGCCAGAAATGGAAAGTGAACCGAGTATCCCGATCTGATACTATACTAACTGGAACACCATGCTGCTTCACTATCCGCTTCAGGTACATTTCTGCCAACTGCTCAGTAGTCTGCCCAACTCTGAAAGGAAGGAAATGAGCGACCTTCGTGAGTCGATCTACTATTACCCAGATTGCATTCTTGCCAGCCGGGGATCTAGGTAAACCGGTCACAAAATCCATCGTGATGTGCTCCCATTTCCATTCTGGGATAGGAAGCGGCTGGAGCAATCCTGCTGATCTCTGCTGCTCGGCTTTCACCTGCTGACATACCAGACACTTGGATACAAATCTCGCTATCTCTCTTTTCATGCCATTCCACCAAAAATACTGCCTGATATCTCGATACATCTTCGTTCCTCCTGGATGAATGGAGTAAATAGAACTATGAGCTTCGGACATAACTTCCTGCCGAAGATCTCCACTCGGTACACAGAGTCTATTTCCAAACCTGAGCGTACCATCCTCATAAATTACTAACTCCTTCCTACGGCCTGATTCACACTCCGACCGCAACTTTTGAATCTGTGGATCTCCTGCTTGTGCTGCCCTTATCCTCTCTACTAAGGTTGACTGAATCTGCATACTGGTCATTCTTCCTATATCCCCTGGCAAAACTACTTCGATTCCCATACTCTGGAGGTCTTCTAAAATATGCTTCTGCGAGGTCAAGATAAAGGCACTGTTTCTCCTACTCAGTGCATCTGCAACGATATTCGCCTTGCCTGGATGATACTGAAGATCTAAATCAAAATCCTTCAGCAGTTCTAACCATCTTCTTTGCCTCATGTTCAAATCTCGCTGCGTGAACACGTATTTCAAACTCTTATGATCAGTATAGATCTCTACCCGATCCCCGTACAAATAATGCCTCCACAACTTGAGTGAAAACACCACAGCTGCTAACTCCAAATCGTGAGTCGGGTAATTCTTCTCATGGTCTCGAAGCTGCCGAGACGCATATGCTATCACCTTTCCATGCTGCATCAATACACATCCAAGACCCTTCCCAGATGCGTCACAATACACTGTAAAGCCTCCCGATCCTACTGGAAGCGTCAAGATCGGGGCCGAGATTAATCTCTTCTTCAATTCTTCAAATAATGCCTGACAACTAGCTGACCAAACAAACTCCACGTCCTTGTGCGTCAAACGCGTTAAGGGCGCAGAGATCTTGGCAAAGTCTGCCACGAACCTTCTGTAGTAACCAGCTAATCCCAAGAAACTTCGTACTTCTGCAATCGTTCTCGGGACTGGCCAATGCTCTACGGCCTCAATCTTCTTCGGATCCACTGACACTCCTGCCCCAGAAATTACATGCCCCAGGAATGAAATGTGATCTAACCAGAATTCACACTTGTCGAGCTTCGCATAAAGTTGATGCTCCCTCAATGTCTGCAAGACAGTCCTAAGATGTTTCTCATGCTCCTCTTCACTGCTGGAATAGACAAGAATGTCATCTATGAACACTACCACAAATTTATCCAAATATGGAAGAAAGATGCGGTTCATCAAATCCATAAATACTGCAGGGGCATTGGTTAGTCCAAAGGGCATTACTAAAAACTCATAATGCCTGTATCTTGATCTGAATGCCGTCTTCTGAATATCTTGCTCTCGGACTCTCACCTGATAGTATCCCGAACGAAGATCGATCTTGGAAAAGATGCGGGCCTTGCTCAATTGATCAAACAGGTCGTCAATCCTTGGTAGCGGGTACTTATTCTTCACTGTTACTGCATTCAGCTTGCGGTAGTCGATGCACATCCTCGTCGACCCATCCTTCTTGGGAACTAGAATCACTGGCGCGGCCCAGGGCGATTTACTGTCTCGGATGAATCCCTTAGACTTCAACTCTTCTTCATGTTGATACAACTTATCCTGTTCTGACGGCGACATTCTGTAAACTCTGTCTGCAATAGGCCTCGTTCCAGGGTTCAACTCAATGCTATATTCTACCTCTCTGACTGGGGGTATCCCTGGGAGCTCATCAGGGAAGACGTCGAGAAAATCTTCGACCACTCTCGGAATCTGTCCTGGCTCTGACACTGCTACTGAGATGACGCCTCCGGCCTGATTCTTCAAGGTTCGAGTAAAGATGAACTGCTCCATCCCAGGAATGCTGAATATGACCCTACCACCTCTACAATCAATGGTCGCATGACTGTCTCTCAACCAGTCCATGCCAAGAACAACATCAAAATTCCCCATAGGGAATTCAATCAATGATGCGGGCAATAAATGCCCACACACCTCTACCGGACATGAAAAGCACACTCTGCTCACTTCTACGAGCCCACTGCCGGTGAGTATATCCATCCTCTCCGGCAATGCCTCAAACACTAGTCCAATCCGTGTAGCATATTGTGCAGAGATGAATGAATGAGTAGCGCCTGAATCAAATAATGCTACAGCGGGAAATGAGGTGACGAGAATTTTACCTGCCACCACGTCACTGGACGCTAGAGCCTCTCCCAAGGTTAATGTGAGAGCCTGGCCCCGCGGAGCTCCTTGTTGCGGCCTTCCTCGACCATGCTGTTGCTGCCCAGTCGAGCCATGCTCTTGCTGCTCTTCCTCATGGGCCTCACCCGCTACTGAGAATGAAGCACCCCTATAGAGAAGAATATAAGATTATCAAGTCCGGACGAGGAAGATTTCGAGGATGCAAGTCAGGTTAGAGATCAAGGCAAGGACAGAGAATTCGAAACAGAATTTCAAGAGGAACAAGTTTTGATTGAGACTCCTAATAATTCGCAATACCCCACAAGTCTGAAAATCAGACCTGCATGGGCCACCACTAAAACCTTGTTACACCCCAGTACCAAAATACGGAGACGGACGAGGCCAGCTACACCATATGAGGTACGTGACGTCATACGGCGATCGTGGCTGTCAAGAGACTAGGGGTACATGCTACAATCAAGTCTCCTATGGTCCCACAGAGTTCTATGTCTCAATCAATCAATACAACATCAGCAATTAAATGAACATTAAAGGTAAAGCAGTAAGGCGTCCCCGACGCTTCATCAAAATGGTCATGAGAGACTAGCTTTATAACATAGCTATCTCAGAGAGTCATGAGCACAAAATTATACACAGCTACAGTCTGTTTAGTTATAATTATGTACTGACACAAAATATCAAGTAATCCGGCTAACAGGTGCCGGTGGCTGAACGCCGCACAAAAGTATAAGCAAGAGTGGTGGAGAAGAAACCCACTCGAGTCCCCGACCAGCCATGCTCCTAGTATGCACCATGGATGTCAGGAAGAAGGATCGCGTCCTCTGGCTCTGCTACGAGATCTGGCCAAACAAAACCAGCGGGGTCAGCCCCGAATAGCAAGTGCCGCCAAAGGGCACAAGAGTTAAGATAAAACCCAGTTATAATGATAAGAATAAAGCTTATGCTGCGGCTATAGGGTAGCGCTACATCGTCGGACCCATCTGGCACCCTTACAACCAAACAAGGACAAAAGGTGCCACATGGAGCCGGGACGTGTCGCACTCTATGACCTTTACATAAGTTTACAGATATAAGTAAGAAGATCTCCTGGTCGTGACTTCGGTCGACGGACCATCGCAGCACGATAACCAACCCAACAATCAAACAAGAACATGGGTTGGATCACGTACCGCGGTGGGCCATGTTCCTTAGTCATTCACAGGAGTAACACATCACAATCAAATTAAGGCTTCCGTTCGTAACTTCGGTCCGCAGCCTGTCATAGTACGATAACCAACCCAACAATCAAACAAGAACATGGGTTGGATCATGCACCATAACAGTCCGCTTTCCTCAGTTACTCGCGGAAGGTAAAAGAAAAATACAAGCAAGTCATTTTCACGGCCAGTCAAGTCTACGAGTTTCTAGTATGGCGAGGTTATCCTCGTATTAAATTATCAGAGTCCTCAGATCGTATCTTTCCAGCAAGGCTAGCCAACCCAGGGGTCCGCGTAGTCAAGTATTATTAAGCACAGGTCCCTCATAAGGCTACCTTGCAGGCACAAGTCCCCGTAGGTAGGGGTGTGCATCGGTCGGTGGTCGACCTATTTGATCACAACCGAAGTCGAACCGAAGTTAATCGGTTTGACAATAATCAAAGCCGAACCAAACCAACCAACTAGTCGGTTCGGTTTTGAAACCGACCGACTTGGTTCGGTTTGGCTCGGCTCGACTTCTTCGGTTTTGATCACAATAAAAAAAATGGACCCACAGATAAAATGATCACTGGATAATGGATATCATCGATTCATCATATCACATTCAAACTTGCAAGATGCAAACAGAAATCTGGAATCAAACTTGCAACAAAAATAGAAATGACAATCCATTTATCCAGATTCCAGAGCCACAAAAATATGGAATCAAATCAATCAATAGACTCCAGATTCCAGATTTAATTTGCAGACTTAATTTGCAGTAATTGAAGTAAATATTTTGCAGATTCGTGCAGTAATTGAAGTAAATTACTAGTAAAGCAACAAAGCAATATCAAGCAACATGTGAATGAGTGAATATCAAGCAACAAAGCAATATCAAGCAACATGTGAGTTCTCATTTGCAACTGAGTTCTCATTTGCAAGCTCTCAAAGCACAGCCACACAACACCAATTCACCAAATATACTATCCAGTACTATCCACTGCGTTCTCATTTGCAACTAGCAAACTAATATCCAAAGCAAACTAATATCCAAATCTGAAATCAGTATCTCAGAAAAACAGTTTGCAACTAAGTTGACTTGTGCAGAAAATTGGGAAAAAAATTACTAGGGTTAGGGTTAGGAAAACAAACCCTAACCCTAACCTGGTTGGGAAGAAAATTACTAGGGAAAAAAATTGGGAAAATTACTAGGGAAAACAAACCCTAACCCTAACTTTGACTTGTGCAGAAAATTGGAAAAAAAATTACTAGGGTTAGGGTTAGGAAAAAAATTACCAGTTAGGGATCGAGTTTGTAGTCGGCTGGATGGAGATTGGGCGACTTGGAGTCTCGATTCGAAGGAGATTGGAGGAAGAGGAGGACTACGGAGGGCCGATCCGGTCGGAGGATGAAATTTTGGAGGAGGAGGAGTTGCTCGACTTGGAGAAAAAATGGAGAGAGGGAGAGAAATGAGAAGGAGGAGTTGCTCGACTTGGAGAAAACAAACCGCCCGCCTCTTCGTTATCTATCAAGTATTGACCCAATGCTTTAAGTTAAACCCTAAAAAATCTAACCTGATGGTGTATGCTTGGTTCGGTTCGGTTGTAATCAGGTTTTTATTTGGATAAACCGCTGGCCGAACCGAACCAGTCGGTTTTCTTTATTTTTCAACCGAACCAAATCAAATAGTACTTCGGTTCGGTTAAAAACCGAGCGGTCTGGTTTGGTTCGGGTCGATTTCATCGGTTTGGTCGGTTTGTGCACAGCCCTACCCGTAGGGCTACCTTGCCAAAACTTATAATATATCAGGAAATAATCAGATACCGGCATCCACTCATTGCAGATGGCACAGTATCCGTGGTGACCAGCTGGCGCGTCGAGGCAATACCTCAAGGCGGCTGGTGTAACACGATCTCGGGATTCTGCGCTCTCCATGCATCTAATAGATTTAGTTGCCTAATTTAAACCCTATGTGAAATCTTGGATCCTCATGCTGTGGCCTGCATGATCATCCTCCTAGAATGTCATACCGTAGTACGAGTACCCCAAGTGAGGATCCATGTCGATCAGTAGGTCGACACGTTCTACCCTCCTTAGTGAAATGCAACATTGCAAATGCGCCACATAGGATTACGAGTCATTTGTCAAGCATGAACGAGAACCGGGACATTCAGGCACATGTAGCGAGTAGGAACACTTTATTCTCCAGGGTCAGATTCATGCTCAGGACAAAAGGCGTAAGGATATATCGCATACACAAACCAATACATATACACGTATATAAGCCAAGGTAGCATGAAAAATGGAAAACCAGGGACAGGCTGACTAGGTACTAAGGCAAGGTCGGCCAACCAACGCGGGCGCGTCACATCCATGGCGCGGGCGCATGGCGGGCGAAGGCGCGGTCACGAGCGCGGACGGCCACACGGGCGCGGGAAGCGCCGGGCGCGGACGGCCACGCAGGCGCGAGGAAAACGGCCGGGCGCGTGACGTCCACACAGGGGCGCGAACACGCGGGGGCGCGGACACGCGGGGCGCGGACACGCGAGGCACGGACTCGCGAGGGCGCGGGCCATGCAAGGCACGGACACGCGAGGGCGCGGGCCACGCAAGGCGCGGACACGCGAGGGCGCGGGCCACGCAAGGTGCGGACACGCGAGGGCGCGGACCACGCAAGGCGCGGACATGCGAGGGCGCGGGCCACGCAAGGCACGGACACACGAGGGCGCGGGCCACGCAAGGCGCGGACACGCGAGGGCGCGGACCACGCAAGGCGCGGACACGCGAGGTCGCGGGCCACGCAAGGCGCGGACACGCGAGGGCGCGGGCCACGCAAGGGGCGGACACGCGAGGGCGCGGAAGGCCGGGCGCGTGACGTCCACACAGGGGCGCGAACACGCGGGGGCGGCCTGGTGCTGGAACCACGCGGCGCGGGAGACCACGCGGCGCGGGCACCACGCGGGCGCGGGGGCGCGTCCTCCCATCAGCGCGGCACGGGACGCGCGCGCGCGGAGGACGCGGGACACAGGGGCGTGGACCTCCCATCAGCGTGGCACGGGACGCGCGCGCGGAGGGCGCGGACACAGGACATTGTTCATCTTCTTCCCCTCAACCGAGAGGGAAGAACCATGAACCCTAAAAACTCCAAAAATCATAACTAAGTCAATTCTTAACCAAATTTCGATTTTCAAAGTTCAATCTAGAGTAAAATTCAATTCTCTACAACATGGAACCATTAAAACTTGAAAATGGTAGAGTTTAGTAGATCAAAACCAAGGAAAACTGAAAAATGTTTAAAACTTAGATCTACAAAAATTAAAGCTTCCAATCAGAAAATTCCAAGTTCTAATCTAGTAGAGAATGAGGAGAAGAACAAGTTTTGGTAAAAATTTTGAAGGAAAACGAAAATGATGGATCTCTCCCTTGTGCAAGTTGATACTTGCCTTTGGTTGGGTGAAGGAAGTAAATGAGAGGAGTTATGAGGAATGAATGAGGGGAGAGAAAAGGAATAGGATTTTATATAAAAGCCTAAACCAAGTTGGTTCATGATGACCCAACGGGTTCAAGTAAACCGAGAACATGTCACCCAATTAGAGCCAAAACTGTAAACTAAAATCACAGAAAATAAATTACGAAATATTATTTTGTCAAATAATTTGGGATATACATGAAAAAATACAACAAAATAAATATCGTATAAATATACGTAAATACAAATAAGCAGTATACGTACAAAAAATACGTATTCCGAAATCAGGGAGTGACAAATCCCGGATCTGGTTCCAATTCTAGTCATTCCCTTGTTCGTCCCACAAATCCTTGATCATAATGTGTCCCGGAGCCGTCGGGAGGCTAGGGAGTAAGGTGTCTACCGTCCAACGTTCCAGGAAGGTCGAAGATTCGCCATTTCCCAGTTGGAGCCTTATCACCGGTTCAGCAATGGAGCGCCCCGTGAGGATACGTTGCCAAGCAGCAGAAGATTTGCTGTTGGAGATAGCCAGCGATGGGTGAATAAGCTTGAAGTATGTGACGCCCCAGAACCAGAATACTGGAGAGCGGGGGCGAACATAGCCAGCTACGTATATTGAAATGGAATCCACCTCGGTATACGGTCACGGCTGTCTAGATATGAGGGTTTACTACAAGCCAACGGTCTCTTAAGGTCAAGCCTATTGTCTCAATCTCAAGCAAGTAATATAATTACAAGATGTTAGACCACCAAATATACAATAAAAGGCGTCCCAAATATTACATATTCAGCTGATCATGAAGTTAGTCATACAAAATGCGAGGACTAGCAAGAGTTAAGTCATACATGACCAACCCTAGGATTTGTTAATCATGTTACAGCCCGTAGGCAGACAGTAAGTAAAGATGCATCGAGCTAACAGGTGCTCGTCGGCTAAACGCCTCAAAAGAATAAATTTACAATGTAGTGGATGAAAAAAAATGGAAAACCCACTCGTAGCCCGGGTTCCTTCTAGTCGCCACCATTGGGCTGGAAGTTCGGTAGATCCTCGGGTGCCGCTCCGAAATCTGGCCACACAAAACCAGCTGGGTCAAACCCCAGAAAGAGCAAGTGCCACAAGGAGGCCACGAAATAAGAACAAAAGCCAGCATATCAGAATATAAGAAAATGGAAGAAAAGTACAAGTAATAAAGAGTACAGCAGGACAATGAACGACTAGGGACGTGGAACCGTTCCGGGAGCCAAGTTACAACCCTTAAACCAAACAAGGACCGGGGTTGTACCCTTCGCCTGAATAGCACTATGTCTCTACCCATTTATTGTTAAAGATAAGTAAAACAATCATGTACAGGGGTACCAGGTACAGGAACTTAGACGAGACTTAGACCAGGCTGGGCACCATCCATTCACAAACGGCCAAGCAATACTACGACTTACTACTTAACTAACTAGGGTTATCACAAGCCTAATTACTAGCAAGATGCAATTGAGAAATTCCCAGTCCCAAGCCCTGCAGACTATCCAGTTATCCTTCCGCGGGTTGAGAGTATGGTTGGGTACATCACCCAGGAGACGATATACCCTTAGGTGACTTGGAGGGTGCAACACATTACAGTGTGCTGGAAGTGTGCCCTACTCGTCGGCAGACTACAAGTCCATTTAAAGCGCCCTGATAACTAAATCGCCTGTGACTGGAAATTCTCCATGAACTATAGTTTGATCTAGTAATTAGCCTAATCCATATTCAGTGCGAATCCCTGACCGTGGTAACCAGAAATTCACGTCCTAGACATGATGCGAGACAAGACAAGTGGATTACACAAGGCAGCAAGAATGAACACCTACGACGTCAGAGTTGATTATACGAGTCAAGTTAGCCATTGCAACAGCATTAAGTCAAGTCAAGTTACAAGTTACAGGTGTACAAGTTACAAGTCAGGAGTGCGCCGCCACGGGCCACTATCAAGTTATCCAGTATCAAGATTAATCATGAATTACAGGTTAAAAGTTAAGGGCGCACCCCATCGGGTCACTATCAAGAAGATCAGAAAGTACTAGAATCATACTTCACAGAAATCACGAAAACCGTACTAGTCATAAGCAAAACACCAAAAACCGTGCCAGGTCGTGTTAGGTCGAGACAGTCGTGTTGTTGGAACAAGATCTCAAGACTCCAATCCACAAAAGAGAAGCCAAGTCCAAGGAATAAAACCAAACCATCATGGGCAAGTGGGTTGCGCTGGGGTTAGATTGCGCTAGGGTCGAACTGTGCATGAGTTGAACTGTGTAGGAAATGAACTGCGCATGAGTTGAACTGCGCAGGAAATGAACTGCGCACAGATGAACTGCGCACAGATGAACTGCGCACAGTTGAACTGCGCACATATGAACTGCGCACAAATGAACTGCGCACAGATGAACTGCGTACAGATGAACTGTGCACAGATGAACTGTGCACATATGAACTGCGCACAGATGAACTGTGCACAGATGAACTGCACACAGTTGAACTGCGCACAGATGAACTGCGCACAGTTGAACTGCGCATGAACTTGCGCTAAAGAGCGCTGGCCGAGGGTCATCTTCTCCATCAGGCAGAAAGATAACTCAAGAACACCAAAAATTTTCAATCTTCATAACTTGGCCAAATCAAAACGAAATTTGGATTTTCAAAGTTCTAACTTGTGTAAAATTGAATTCTCTTCCACATGGAAGCCTCAAAACAAAGAAAAATCTAAGTTTAATAGATCAAAACCAAGAAAATTCGAAAATGGTAAAACCTTAGATCTAGAAAAATAGAAGCTCCAAATCACAAAATACCAAGTTCTAATGTTGTTCACCGTGGCCTAATGTAGCTAATGGACAAATAAAATGGGGTACTTATTTGGTGGCAAGGTGCACTTGCCTATGGTGTTGGTGTTGGTGTTGTGTGGAGGAAGGAAGAAGAAGATGAAGAAATTAATGGAAGTTATGAGGAGAGAGAAAGTTAGGTGGGGTTTTAATGAGGGAGGGTATGTTGTGTTGAGGGTGGAGATTAACTAGGGTGTTCCAATGCATACTAAACCAAACCAAACCAATTCCTTCTCCACAAAATAAAACCAAGCCAGGTCCAAAATCCGTTTTACGAGAAAACCAAAATCCGCAAGTTAAGCCAAAACACAATTACAGGCCATAATCTGAGAAAATAAAATACAGGTCCAAAATACATATATGCCTAATTAAAATATGTATTCCGAAATACGGACGTTACAACTCTACCCACCTTAAAAGAATTCCGTCCTCGGAATTTAAATCAAGATGCTTAGAGATGTAAGAGCCAGCCATGTTATCCACAATTAAGCTACACTAAGCAAACAATCAAACAATCATACATGCAAGCAAGGGATGGCACGCATAAGGCATAAGAAAGACATTATACCTTACGAGTCAAACAAGTCGGAATATCGCGATCGGATGTCGTCCTCACGCTCCCATGTTGACTCACCTAGAGAGTAATGACCCCAAGCAACACGGACTAAGCTAATAGTCTTATTCTTGAGTATCTTCTCTCTCCGGTCCAATATAGACACGGGCCTCTCCTCATACGAAAGGTTGGTACCAACAACCAATTCCGAATGGTCCAGGATATGGCTCGGGTCCGGGATCTACCGTCGTAATTGGGACACATGGAATACATCATGCACCTCACTTAGCGACGGCGGAAGAGCGAGACGATAAGATACATCTCCTACTCGCTCCAGGATATCGAACGGCCTTATATACCTAGGACTAAGCTTTTTTCGTACGCCAAAATGAATGACGCCGCGGTTAGGCGAGATCCTAAGTGTCACGACCCGTACCCACCGTGAGGGTACGAGAACGTAACAACGTCCAGCCTACGCCGCAGTGTCGGCGGTAGAACGCTGTCCTAGGTCAAATATCTTACAATATAAAGGTACATGTACAGTATATACACTCCGAATGGAGGTGACATAGCAATACAGTTTCAATCACATCTAAGGTAGAGCATGATAAGGATAGATAAAACATAAAATCCAAAAGAGATACAGCAGAGAGAAGTCTAAGTGTCTAAGATACACAAATCCAGAAATATATTTCAAATCTCAAATACAGTTATCCGTAAGTAAATACAACTCAAGACAACTGAAAATAAGCTATAAGAAAATCCTAGCTATTTATGCAACCTCTACTGTGTCTCCTCTAGGCTAGCAGGCAACCTCCAAGCTATCTGTAAAATTTATCAACAGGTCCAGTCAGGACAGGAATGAGTACAATTCATCAAGAAATCTCAAGTAAATGACAGAGAACTATAAAGCAGTTATAGACAGTTGTATTGATGAAAATGGCAGTTTGTACGAGTAATGATGTAGAGAGCAGTTAAGGTGCAAGGAAAGTAAGGTAACTAAACAAGAAGAGAAATATAGCAAAGAAGACTGTAAAAAAATAAGATCTAGCTGAACTAGAGTAACATAATGAGTTCAGATGGTACAATATAAGTCGAGTGTAATCCCAATGTGAGTCTAATATAAGATGAGTCGAATGTAATTCTAATCATTATTCTAATAAGGTGAATCGAATAAGGTGATACGAATAAGGTGATACGAATAGTGATTCACATGATGTTCTAATAATGATTCGAATAAATTCTCCAAGTGTGTTTTAAAATACTTAGTTAGACATGTAAACGACTAAGGGTAAATCCGGCACATCACACACCTGACCGGGTGTGGAATGGCTATCGTTCGAATATATTCACAGAGGGTGGTTCGAATAGTGGGAATGTTCATATGTCTAATCAAGTATTTCCCCGCCCATCTAATACAAATGAATCCAAAATCTGACACATCAATCGAATAAAGTCCAACCAACATATGAAGATACGAATAGGTGGTTCGAATAGTAATTCGTATGGTGATTCGAATAATAGAGGTAAGACGAGTAAGTATGTGTTTCGTATACATGGATTCAGAAATAACAATACGTGTTTGTAATAGAGAATCACATACAGCTAACTAGAACTGAAGTACAGTAATTGACAAATAAATGAGAGAACTATCAGAGAATGTACTCGCCTCGTATCTGAATGTCTGAAGTAAATGTACTGCCTGAGGAGAGGTGTCTGTCTCCTAATCAGAGCAACACAAGTTACAACATGTCTAAAATAAGGAAATAGACTGCTACAATGCATCTACATGCTGTCTAGGTCAAACTAGGCTAAAGTCAACACTTGGTCAACTCTAGTCAACTATCTAGTCAAAGCTAGGTCAACTGGGTCAACATAGACTCAATGAAGTCTCACTAGGCCTAACCAGTCTACCCTAGCTAGTACACACCATACAAATCCAAGGCTATACAAGCCAACACAAGTCACATATCAAGATACATCACATTCATGCATATTCAACATTATATATATATATATATATATATATATATATATATATATATATATAAGAGAAAAGAACTAACATGTAAAGCTATGTGTGTGTGTGAACATGGAGGTGTACATAAAAAGAGAAATCAACACTAGTTATGAGTTTACACTACACATGGCACAAAGCTAACCCATCTACATTACACATGTATTATACTTAACATGCATGGCTACAAGTATACATCTATATACATTAGAGTAGAGACTATTTAAGTTATAACTAACATGCATCTATACTTTACATAAATCTATATATATTATAGCAATCATTTAGAGAAGAGTTACATGGCATGGTGGTTGATATAGAGTGAGGTATCCTTGTGCAGAGGGTGAAGTTCATTCTCAGTTTAGTTCCATATTTACATATAAACTAAAGTGAGCTATCCCATAAACTGGTGTAACTAACCACATAAAATGAACCATGCTATCTGAAATCTGCCATTAAGCCAACATCCCATATGCATACAGCTCATGCATTGTCTAATACTGAAATTAACTAAAATTTTGAATTAAGGGGTTGAAGGTTAACATTACATTCATAGACATTCCACTATATTGAAAACTAAAATTGGCTTGGCAATAGGAGAAGGAAGGTATATATGCTTACATGGACAATTCAGTGTTCGAACAACCTAAAATGAACTAACATTCAATCTAAATATCAGCTATGCATTGGTTCTATGTCTACATATGAAATCTGATATTGCATTTACAATATTTATACATTATGCATTCATATCTATCATTACATATATACCATGCATTTATATCTAGCATTCATTATATACTTTCATGCATGCATTGTATATCATTCTTTCATTCATGCATTTATGCATTGCTTACATATATTACATTAATTGCATTCCTACATGCTTGAATTCAACCATATATATTCATTAATGTAAATAGGATATATATCATATATATATCATTTCATTCATCTAACATATCATGTATTACATACTCTATATTCATTTAATATCCATACTACATAGGCTCATAGGTTACACAAAATGCATATATCGTATAGTCACTCTTTTACTTAAAATCGATACTGTACCAATTGGGCATTTACTAAATTCTAGGATTAAAGTATGTTGTAGTACTTCGTGTTAGCTTTCCGAAACTTCAAACGGATCACATTTTCGTGTCCGGAAGCTCCCAAAATCGCAAAAATACCGAAACGCGTTCGTCTTTCGTACAGCTGACACTCAAATAATTCTACAGAAAGTTACAGAAAGAATTTGGCTTATTAAAATATATATTTGGAAAGCTAACTTCGATATGGTTCTTTTAAAAAAACGGGAGATAAATCAGAGTTTTATGCTAAACGTTATAATATTTCTAAGTTGCTATTGCTACTAAAACGTGGATAAACATTATGACGAATTTGGGTAGTTTGAGACAAAAGAACACAAGTATATAACATAATATATCAAGAACTCACTCTCTACACTAATATATATATATGAGACACTATAGAACACATCTCCAATACAAAAATATGAGATTAAACATGTAATAATTCATTCATACATAACAACAACACATAGTGTGTCCAAATTTGGGGTTTTCCCACATGGACACAACCACAACACAAAGGATACTCCTATGACCTCCAAATGGACACGAAATGGACACAAATGGAGATACAACCATGGAGGTCATTCCTATGGGTTCAAAATAGACCTATATGTATGAGAAAATGAAAAGAAGAAGGAATTTATACCTCCCGGTAGATCGAATCGAAGAAAAGCCTTCCCGGAGCGACACCGACACGTAGAGATTCCAAAAGGACACGAACGAGCTCCGAATCCTCCCAAACTTGGGTAGTTTCCTCCTTGGCTAGAATGGAGAAGGAAAGAAGAAGATTTGGTGGCAAAATAGAAGGATTTGGTGGAGAAATTGCTAGGGATTGCTCTCTAGAAATTTGGGGAAGAACAAGAGAGAGAGTGTGGATGAGAATAATGAAATGAACTTGAGCCTATCCTCTACCAAAGTGGCTGGCCATATGGTGCTATTTGTCCTATTATGGTAAGGTCCAAAATGCCTCCACTAACCTATTCTATTAGTATTAGGAAAGGGCTAATTGGTTGGGGCTAAATTAGTCATTCTAAAGTCTCTAATCACACTAACCTTATCCATAATAATTAGTCTAACCTCTAACTAAAATATTTCTATCATGTGGGCCATGGCTAACTAATGTGTGGGTCCACTAAAGTCAACACTACCCCCGGGTCCCCGTTTCAAGTCGGATTGAGCTGAAATTCGAACCCGACTTAAATAACCCCAAAACAATATCATAAATAATAAAATAAATTTCAAAAAATATTTCAAAAATACAAAATGACAAAAATACTCTTGTTTTTGAAAACTGGGGGTGACAAATTCCTCGAAATTAAAACCAAACAATAGTAAAATGTCAAAATCACAAGTCATAATTTTAAATAGTTTAAAAATGATTAAAAATCACCAAAAATCATAATATGAAATAATTATCAATAAATAATAATTATAATTACAAAATTTTAAAATTACCCTCATCTGGAAAACTGGGTGTTACAATCCTACCCACCTTATAAAAATTTCGTCCTCGAAATTAAGATGATCGCACCCCCTTCTAGGTCAAACATAGTCAAGGGTCAATCACTAGTCAATTTCTCAACATCCAAGTACTTGGTCATCAACTGGTCAACTTCTTAGGGTTTTACCTATGCTAGCTATTTAGGTGTTGGCAACTAGAATTTAGCAAAAGAGAAACTCTATAATAGACTAGCTCTTAACTTCCCAATCCTATCAAGTCACCTATAACTAAATACCTACAAGCTAAGCACATGAATACCAAATACCACATATATATATATATATATATGCTCAAGAACAACAAACCATCACATATATCCTAAGTATATCATCTATATATATACATGACTGATCAACCAAGGGTTAAGGCAGACTAAACTTATAAGGGTCTGAAACAATGCTTAGAACTAGGCTAATGATGAATGGTCTGAATCAAGGGAACATGGTATCTAGTGAAGGGTCTGCACACTGCCTATAAAGGTGATCAACACAAAGGAACTCAACACGAAGGAAACTTAACTAAAATGGAAAACTGAACCAAGTATAGGATAAACAACATGTTTATAACCCTATACAACAATGGCCTATAGATACCAACTAACCTATATCCCATATGCCAATATCATCTGCAATCTATCTATGCAAATAGACCTCTCGGTCTTAGGTGAAACTACAACTATACTCAAAGGCAGGCTCTGGTCATGGGTGCCTCACTGGAAAAGGTAAGGGAAAGTAGTAATAATCATCAAGGATGTAAGGCATACTAACATCCTATGTGTAACTGGTTGGTATTATAGATAACAGGAGAATTATCTGCAATGGGTTGCTATTCTAACACCAATGCTAACTATCACCTCTAGGGTACAGACACTCTACAAGTCATCTTACCATTATACTATGAAGGAACTACCTATGAATAAGCTCTATAAAACTAAATATCCCTACTCCTAAGTCATTTATAACAATCAAAAGGGTATGATGTTTAAACCTTCTCAAGATACAATCTGTTAATCATATGCGTCTGTCCAAAATCATGTTGTCCAGAGTCTTCATCATGCTAGTGAGCAAGGCTACGATAATCACAGAGTCCTTGACTAAGGTACGTACCTCTAGGTTCATGGTATTTAAAATTTTCGTACTGCCGCATGCGACGGCGAAAACCTTAAATTCTCATACCCGAGATTACATCCAAAATCTGACTACATGTCCTCACTATGCCAACTAATACGACTATCGAGGATTCTAGATCCCATGATTTAGGCGACCTAGCCCATATGATTTTCTCAGAAGAAAAACAAACACAACAAAAGAGTAACATGACAAAATTAATCAATCAACAAGGAACAGATGGAATCGGATTTCAAGGTAATTATAAAAGACAATTGCGGAAATGGAATTGAGAAGAACAGAACTTGTAGCAAGATCTCCAACGGTCTGTGCATCCTCGACTGTCCTGACGATAGCTCGCCCTGCTGGTTTCCTCCAGCCCGATGCTGATACTGCACAAATCTCTGCTGCTGATGCTGCATGAATCGCTGCTGCTGAGAGAAACCGGAAATGAAGGGAAAAGTCTCTATACAGACGGAGGTGCACCTCCAATGTAGCAGAAATGCCAACCTGAGTCAGCACAACAGAAGCTGCGGTCTCGAGGCCCTGATGAACAGGACGAGAGGTGGCCAGCCTCTCGATAGTATCCCCCGAACCGAAGCGATGAGATCGTGTCTTCATAAACGTCATGAAGACAGATCAAAACAAGAAGCAATTTCTGAGAATGAAGCAAAAATTCAAAGGAGAACAATTTATATTCAAAGGAAGTCAATAAGCAATAATTTTAGACAAAAGGAATCGGATTAAGAGTTTTTCCTAATGTGATTGAGTACCTCCAAAAATATCCTAATGCAGGCTGTAGTGATACTCTAGTTCGAATACCACTACATAAACTCGACCTGCATGGGCCACCACTAAAAACGTATCACGACCCGTGCCCACCGTGAGGGTACGAGAACGTAACAACGTCCAGCCTACGCCGCAGTGTCGACGGTAGAACGCTGTCCTAGGTCAAACATCTAACAATATAAAGGTACCTGTACAGTATATACACTCCGAATGGAGGTGACATAGCAATACAGTTTCAATCACATCTAAGGTAGAGCATGATAAGGATAGATAAAACATAAAATCCAAAAGAGATACAGCAGAGAGAAGTCTAAGTGTCTAAGATACACAAACCCAGAAATATATTTCAAATCTCAAATACAGTAATCTGTAAGTAAATACAACTCAAGACAACTGAAAATAAGCTATAAGAAAATCCTAGCTATTTATGCAACCTCTACTGTGTCTCCTCTAGGCTAGCAGGCAACCTCCAAGCTATCTGTAAAATTTATCAACAGGTCCAGTCGGGACAGGAACGAGTAAAATTCATCAAGAAATTTCAAGTAAATGACAGAGAACTATAAAGCAGTTATATACAGTTGTATTGATGAAAATGGCAGTTTGTACGAGTAATGATGTAGAGAGCAGTTAAGGTACAAGGAAAGTAAGGTAACTAAATAAGAAGAGAAACATAGCAAAGAAGACTGTAAAAAAATAAGATCTAGCTGAACTAGAGTAACATAATGAGTTCAGATGGTACAATATAAGTCGAGTGTAATACCAATGTGAGTCTAATATAAGATGAGTCGAATATAATTCTAATCATTATTCTAATAAGGTGAATCGAATAAGGTGATACGAATAGTGATTCACATGATGTTCTAATAATGATTCGAATAAATTCTCCAAGTGTGTTTTAAAATACTTAGTTAGACATGTAAATGGCTAAGGGTAAATCCGGCACATCACACACCTGACCGGATGTAGAATGGCTATCGTTCGAATATATTCACAGAGGGTGGTTCGAATAGTGGAAATGTTCACATGTCTAATCAAGTATTTCCCCGCCCATCTAATACAAATGAATCCAAAATTCGACACATCAATCGAATAAAGTCCAACCAACACATGAAGATACGAATAGGTGGTTCGAATAGTGATTCGTATGGCGATTCGAATAATAGAGGTAAGACGAGTAAGTATGTGTGTCGTATACATAGATTCAGAAATAACAATACGTGTTTGTAACAGAGAATCACATACAGCTAACTAGAACTGAAGTACAGTAATTGACAAATAAATGAGAGAACTATCAGAGAATGTACTCGCCTCGTATCTGAATGTCTGAAGTAAATGTACTGCCTGAGGAGAGGTATCTGTCTTCTAATCAGAGCAACACAAGTTACAACATGTCTAAAATAAGGAAATAGACTGCAACAATGCATCTACATGCTGTCTAGGTCAAACTAGGCTAAAGTCAACACTTGGTCAACTCTAGTCAACTATCTAGTCAAAGCTAGGTCAACTGGGTCAACATAGACTCAATGAAGTCTCACTAGGCCTAACCAGTCTACCCTAGCTAGTACACACCATACAAATCCAAGGCTATACAAGCCAACACAAGTCACATATCAAGATACATCACATTCATGCATATTCAATATTATATATATATATATATATATATATATATATATATATATATATATATATATATATATATATATATATATATATATATAACAGAAAAGAACTAACATGTAAAGCTATGTGTGTGTGTGTGTGTGAACATGGAGGTGTACATGAAAAGAGAAATCAACACTAGTTATGAGTTTACACTACACATGGCACAAAGCTAACCCATCTACATTACACATGTATTATACTGAACATGCATGGCTACAAGTATACATCTATATACATTAGAGTAGCGACTATTTAAGTTACTAACATGCATCTATACTTTACATAAATCTATATATATTATAGCAATCATTTAGAGAAGGGTTACATGGCATGGTGGTTGATATAGAGTGGGGTGTCCTTGTGCAGAGGGTGAAGTTCAATCTCAGTTTAGTTCCACATTTACATATAAACTAAAGTGAGCTATCCCATAAACTGGTGTAACTAACCACATAAAATGAACCATGTTATCTGAAATCTGCCATTAAGCCAACATCCCATATGCATACAGCTCATGCATTGTCTGAATACTGAAATTAACTAACATTTCGAATTAAGGGGTTGAAGGTTAACATTACATTCATAGACATTCTACTATATTGAAAACTAAAATTGGCTTGGCAATAGAAGAAGGAAGGTATATATGCTTATATGGACAATTCAGTGTTCGAACAACCTAAAATGAACTAACATTCAATCTAAATATCAGCTATGCATTGGTTCTATGTCTACATATAAAATCTGATATTGCATTTAAAATATTTATACATTATGCATTCATATCTATCATTACATATATACCTTATATTTATATCTAGCATTCATTATATACTTTCATGCATGCATTGTATATCATTCTTTCATTCATGCATTTATGCATTGCTTACATATATTACATTAATTGCATTCCTACATGCTTGCATTCAACCATATATATACATTAATGTAAATAGGATATATATCATATATATATCATTTCATTCATCTAACATATCATGCATTACATACTCTATATTCATTTAATATCCATACTACATAGGCTCATAGGTTACACAAAATGCATATATCGTATAGTCACTCTTTTACTTAAAACCAATACTGTACCAATTGGGCATTCACTAAATTCTAGGATTAAAGTATGTTGTAGTACTTCGTGTTAGCTTTCCAAAACTTCAAACAGATCACATTTTCGTGTCCGGAAGCTCCCGGAATCGCAAAAATACCGAAACACGTTCATCTTTCATACAGCTGACACTCAAATAATTCTACAGAAAGTTACATAAAGAATTTGGCTTATTAAAATATATATTTGGAAATCTAACTTCGATACGGTTCTTTTAAAAAAAATGGGAGATAAATCGGAGTTTTAAGCTAAAAGTTATGATATTTCTAAGTTGCTATTGCTACTAAAAACGTGGATAAAAATTATGACGAATTTGGGTAGTTTGAGACAAAAGAACACAAGTATATAACATAATATATCACGAACTCACTCTCTACACTAATATATATATGAGACACTATAGAACACATCTCCAATACAAAAATATGAGATTAAACATGTAATAATTCATTCATACATAACAACAACACATAGTGTGTCCAAATTTGAGATTTTCCCACATGGACACAACCACAACACAAAGGACACTCCTATGACCTCCAAATGGACACGAAATGGACACAAATTGAGATACAACCATGGGGGTTATTCCTATGGGTTCAAAATAAACCTATATGCATGAGAAAATGAAAAGGAGAAGGAATTTATACCTCCCGGTAGATCGAATCGAAGAAAAGTCTTCCCGGAGCGACACCGACACGTAGAGATTCCAAAAGGACACGAACGAGCTCCGAATCCTCCCAAACTTGGGTAGATTCTTCCTTGGCTAGAATGGAGAAGGAAAGAAGAAGATTTGGTGGCGAAATGGAAGGATTTGGTGGAGAAATTGCTAGGGATTGCTCTCTAGAAATTTGGAGAAGAACAAGAGAGAGAGTGTGGATGAGAATAATGAAATGAACTTGAGCCTATCCTCTCCCAAAGTGGCTGGCCATATGGGGCTATTTGTCCTATTATGGTAAGGTCCAAAATGCCCCCACTAACCTATTCTATTAGTATTAGGAAAGGGCTAATTGGTTGGGGCTAAAATAGTCATTCTAAAGTCTCTAATCACACTAACCTTATCCATAATAATTAGTCTAACCTCTAACTAAAATATTTCTATCATGTGGGCCATGGCTAACTAATGTGTGGGTCCACTAAAGTCAACACTACTCCCGGGTCCCCGTTTCAAGTCAGATTGAGCTGAAATTCGAACCCGACTCAAATAACCCCAAAACAATATCATAAATAATAAAATAAATTTCAAAAATATTTCAAAAATACAAAATGACAAAAATATTCATGTTCCTGAAAACTGGGGGTGACAAATTCCTCACAATTAAAACCAAACAATAGTAAAATGTCAAAATCACAAGTCATAATTTTAAATAGTTTAAAAATGATTAAAAATCACCAAAAATTATAATATAAAATAATTATCAATAAATAATAATTATAATTATAAAATTTCGAAATTACCCTCATCTGAAAAACTGGGTGTTACACTAAGGAATACATGGTCGCCGATAGCAAACTCTAAGGGACGTCGATGAGCATCGGCCCAATGCCGCTGGCGATCTTGGGCCACTCGAAGATGATCTCTGATTCTTCTGACCACTTCAACTGTCTGGGCAATTATTTCTGGACCGAGCATCTGTCTCTCTCCAACATCATCCCAGGCTAACGGGGATCTGCACTTCCTACCATACAGTGCCTCGAACGGAGCCATCTGAATACTGGCCTGGAAACTATTGTTGTACGAGAATTCCACCAGGTGCAGGTGATCCTCCCATGAACCACCGAAGTCAAGGGTACAAGATCTCAACATATCTTCAAGAGTCTAGATGGTGCGTTCCGACTGGTCATCTGTCTGCGGGTGATAAGTTGAGCTAAACTGAAGGTGGTTCCCAAACTCTCTTGCAAGCTGTGCTAAAAGTGTGACGTAAACCTTGAATCTCGGTCCGAGGTGATACTGACGGGCATACCGTGAAGCCTGACAATCTGTCTGAGGTACATCTTTGCCAACTGGGCCGTAGACTGACCAACTCTGAATGGGAGAAAATGAGCCACCTTCGTGAGCCTGTCAACTATAACCCAAATAGCATCTCTACCAGCTGGGGATCTAGGCAATCCAGTCACAAAATCTACGGTCACATGCTCCCACTTCCATTCTGGAATCGGCAAGGGCTGAAGAAGTCCAACGGGCCTCAGATGTTCAGCTTTAACCTGCTGGCAAACCAAACACCGAGAGACAAACCGGGCTATCTCCCTCTTCATGCCATTCCACCAGAAATGCTGACAAATATCACGGTACATCTTCGTTCCACCGGGATGAATAGAATACTGTGAACTGTGAGCTTCTGCCATGACCTCCTGTCTGATATCTCCACTGGGTACACAAAGACGAGTGCCGTGTCGAAGTGTACCATCTTTATGGATACATAACTCTGGCCTTCTTCCTGCCTCACACTCTGCTCTGAGTCGCTGAAGCTTGGAATCTGATGACTGCGCTCTCCGGATCCTCTCAACTATGCTGGACTGAACCTGTAGACTGGTCATCAACGCCACGTTGGTAGGAAGAACCACTTCAATTCCCATATTCTGAAGATCTGCCAATAATTCTGGTTGCGCCGTTAGGAAGTAAACTTCGGCTCTCCTGTCAACGCATCTGCTACAACGTTGGCCTTTCCTGGGTGATACTGCAAATCCACATCGTAGTCCACCAGTAGCTCAAGCCATCTTCTATGCCGCATATTAAGGTCCTTCTGGGTGAAAACATACTTCAGGCTCTTGTGATCAGTAAATATCTCTACTCTATCTCCGTACAAGTAGTGTCGCCAAAGCTTAAGTGTAAACACTACTGCTGCCAGTTCCAAGTCGTGGGTCGGGTAATTCTTTTCATGATCACGAAGTTGACGTGATGCATAAGATATTACCTTCCCATGCTGCATCAAGACACACCCCAATCCTCTGCCTGAAGCGTCGCAATAAACTGTGAATCCTCCGGTCCCATCTGGAAGTGTGAGAATGGGAGCCGTTATCAAACCTCGCTTCAACTTTTTAAATGATTCCTGGCACTCTGCTGTCCAAGCAAACTGTACATCCTTGCGGGTCAACTGGGTCATCGGCGCTGAAATCCTCGCAAAATCTGAAACGAATCGTCGGTAGTAGCCGGCTAATCCAAGAAAGCTGCGAACCTCTGCCACTGAGCTAGGTACTGGCCACGTTTCGATAGCTACAATCTTCTGGGGATCCACTTTCACTCCTCCTCGGGTAATAATATGACCCAAATACGAAATGCGATCGAGCCAGAACTCGCATTTACTAAACTTGGCGTACAACTGATGCTCTCTAAGCGTCTGAAGGACGATTCTGAGATGCTGCTCGTGCTCTGCCTCGCTCTTGCTGTAGACCAGGATATCATCTAGGAACACGATCACGAACTGATCCAAGTAAGGCATGAAAATGCGATTCATAAGGTCCATGAATACGGCTGGCGCATTGGTCGCTCTAAAGGGCATAACAAGAAACTCCCAATGCCCATACCTAGATCTGAACGCTGTCTTCGAGATATCCTGCTCTATGACTCTGATCTGGTGGTATCCTGACCGCAAGTCTATCTTCGAGAACACTGAAGCCCCTTTGAGTTGATCAAACAAGTCATCTATCCTCAGGAGAGGGTATCTGTTCTTGATTGTCACTGAGTTCAAGGTACGATAATCTACACATAACCTGGACGTACCATCCTTCTTCTTCACAAGAAGCATCGGGGCTCTCCAAGGCGATCCACTTGCACGAATGAATCCCTTGGTCCTCAATTCTTCAATCATCTTGTACAAAATCTCCAACTCTGAAGGCGCCATCCTGTAGAATCTCTCTGATACTGGTGCTGTCCCGGGGATCAAGTCTATAGTGAACTCAATCTCCCACTATGGCGGCATCCCTGAAAGTTCCTCTGGGAAGACATCTGGAAACTCTTCAACTATTCGGGGTAACTGTACTGCTGCTACTGCCATCCGCAATACTGGAGAAGATGGTTCCACTGCGCCTCTGGAAAATGAAAACTCTGGCTCGCCTGGAATACTAAAGACAACCCTGCCAATATGGCAGTCTATCCTAGCATACTGGTTCCTCAACCAATCCATGCCTAAGACTACATCATAGTCTGCCATAGGAAATTCTATAAATCTAGCGGGGAACTCTCTACCGCTAACTACGATCCGACACGAGAAAAACACTCGATCTACTCCCACAAGACCATTACCAGTAAGTATATTGAGCTTCACTGATAATGACTCGGGCTCCAATCCTATCCGTGTCGCGAATCGTGCAGACATGAATGAATGCGATGCACCAGAATTAAATAATACCAATGCTGGAGAGGAGTTGACGAGAATAGTACTTGCCACTACCTCACCTGGTGCAACTTCTTCTTCCATAGTCATCATCATGGCCTGACCTTGTCCTCTGGCTGCGGGTCCCCTCTGCTGGAAACCGCTCTGCCTGTTCTGCACTTGGGCTTGGGTATACTGCTGCTGGTTCTGCTGATAAAACGCCTGGACCTGAGGCAACAATGGCCTCGGGTACTGCTACTACTGCTGTATAGGTGCTGGTCCCCTAACCTATGGACTGGTTAGGTTAGAAGAGGACGAACTACCCCTATTCGGGCAGGCTCCTATCTTGTGATCTGCCGCTCCACAAGCCAGGCACAATCTCTGCGCCCTGCGACAATCTGCCACCACGTGCCCTGGCTTCCCGCAATGAGAACATCCCATCGCGGAAGTCTGCTTCTGCTTCTGCTGCTGCGGGTACGTCGGGGTTGAATGCTGAACCGACGTTACTGAGGCCGCCCGCCTCGGAGTTCCAATGGTCAAACCTCTTGCTGCCGGGACTGGAGCTGATGATTGGTGCATCTGATTGTGGGACCGCTTCCTACCTCTGGTCCTATCCACGATCCTCAGGGAAGTGTACTCGTGCCTCCTAGCTGCCCTTAATACTGCATCGAACGTCTGGTGCTCGAACTGCTCGACTGCCAACAAGATCTCCAAATGCAGTCCCTGTTGGAACCGCTGGGCCCTATCAAACTCGGTCGCCACCAAGGTGGGGGCAAACCTACTGAGTCTAGAAAACTCAGATGCATAACCGTCGACCGTTCTGTCTCCTTACTTTAAGTTGGTAAATCTCGTCTGTAGGTCGTACCGAGCTACAGCATCAAAATACTTCGTCTGGAATCTTTTTCTAAATACCGCCCAAGTAACCGGTACCGCTAATCCCACGGCCTGCGCCGCCCACCAACTGCGAGCCAAGTCCAGCAACTGTAGACGTACCACCGCCACCTTCTCATTCTCAGGTGTCCTAGCTGCTTCCAGAATCACCTCGGTATCCTGAAGCCAAGCGTCCGCGGCAATCGCATCTTCGCTGCCGTCGAAGAATGGAGGGTTCAAGCGCTTGAAGCTGTTGGCCGCGATGTTCCCTGGATGACCGCCTCTGGTCAAAGCATCTGCCACTACCTGGTGCAAGGCATCTCCTCTACGATCCTGGGAAGCTATCAAGGTCCTGATGAGACCTACCAAGGTGCTATCGTCAGGCTCGGCGGGCTGGACAGGCCGGATTGGTGGTTCTCCTCCGGTAGGTACAACTCTGGAGGCTACTCCGGAATGCTGGGCTTGATCTCCAAGTTGCGACTGGTCCACGGAAAGTGCTCTACCTTGCTGATCGGCGGGGTCAGGTACAATGCCGCTGAAGAAGACGACACAGGAAAACAATAAGGAAGGACCAGGACAGATCAACGATACAAGCACATGATCAGGGCAAGAATCCAGAGATTCAGAGGATATGAATGGCGATCAAGGACGAGTACTGATTGAGACATCTATTTGGTAAACCCTCACATTCTTGAATGTCAAGACCTGCATGGGCCGCCACTTAAACCATGTGACGCCCCAGAACCAGAATACTGGAGAGCGGGGGCGAACATAGCCAGCTACGTATATTGAAATGGAATCCACCTCGGTATACGGTCACGGCTGTCTAGATAAGAGGGTTTACTACAAGCCAACGGTCTCTTAAGGTCAAGCCTATTGTCTTAATCTCAAGCAAGTAATATAATTACAAGATGTTAGACCACCAAATATACAATAAAAGGCGTCCCAAATATTACATATTCAGCTGATCATGAAGCTAGTCATACAAAATGCGAGGACTAGCAAGAGTTAAGTCATACATGATCAACCCTAGGATTTGTTAATCATGTTACAGCCCGTAGGCAGACAGTAAGTAAAGATGCATCGAGCTAACAGGTGCTCGTCGGCTAAACGCCTCAAAAGAATAAATTTACAATGTAGTGGGTGAAACAAAATGGAAAACCCACTCGTAGCCGGGTTCCTTCTAGTCGCCACCATTGGACTGGAAGTTCGGTAGATCCTCGGGTGCCGCTCCGAAATCTGGCCACACAAAACCAGCTGGGTCAAACCCCAGAAAGAGCAAGTGCCACAAGGAGGCCACAAAATAAGAACAAAAGCCAGCATATCAGAATATAAGAAAATGGAAGAAAAGTACAAGTAATAAAGAGTACAGCAGGACAATGAACGACTAGGAACGTGGAACCGTTCCGGGAGCCAGGTTACAACCCTTAAACCAAACAAGGACCGGGGTTGTACCCTTCGCCTGAATAGCACTATGTCTCTACCCATTTATTGTTAAAGATAAGTAAAACAATCATGTACAGAGGTACCAGGTACAGGGACTTAGACGAGACTTAGACCAGGCTGGGCACCATCCATTCACAAACGGCCAAGCAATACTACGGCTTACTACTTAACTAACTAGGGTTATCACAAGCCTAATTACTAGCAAGATGCAATTGAGAAATTTCCAGTCCCAAGCCCTGCAGACTATCCAGTTATCCTTCCGCGGGTTGATAGTATGGTTGGGTACATCGCCCAGGAGACGATATACCCTTAGGTGACTTAGAGGGTGCAACACATGACAGTGTGCTGGAAGTGTGCCCTACTCGTCGGCAGGCTACAAGTTCATTTAAAGCGCCCAGATAACGAGATCGCCTGTGACTGGAAATTCTCTATGAACTATAGTTTGATCTAGTAATTAGCCTAATCCATATTCAGTACGAATCCCTGATCGTGGTAACCAGGGAGACACGTCCTAGACATGATGCGAGACAAGACAAGTGAATTGCACAAGGCAGCAAGAATGAACACCCACGACGTCAGAGTTGATTATACGAGTCAAGTTAGCCATCGCAACAGCATCAAGTCAAGTCAAGTTACAAGTTACAGGTGTACAAGTTACAAGTCAGGAGTGCGCCGCCATGGGCCACTATCAAGTTATCCAGTATCAAGATTAATCATGAATTACAGGTTAAAAGTTAAGGGCGCACCCCCATCGAGTCACTATCAAGAAGATCAGAAAGTACTAGAATCATACTTCACAGAAATCACGAAAATCGTACTAGTCATAAGCAAAACACCAAAAACCGTGCCAGGTCGTGTTGGGTCGAGACAGTTATGTTGTTGGAACAAGATCTCAAGACTCTAATCCACAAAAGAGAAGCCAAGTCCAAGGAATAAAACCAAACCATCATGGGCAAGTGGGTTGCGCTGGGGTTAGATTGTGCTAGGGTCGAACTGTGCATGAGTTGAACTGCGCAGGAAATGAACTGCGCATGAGTTGAACTGCGCAGGAAATAAACTGCGCACAGATGAACTGTGCACAGTTGAACTGCGCACATATGAACTGCGCACAGATGAACTGTGCACAGTTGAACTGTGCACATATGAACTGCACACAGATGAACTGCGTACAGATGAACTGCGCACAGTTGAACTGCGCATGGCCTTGCGCTAAAGAGCGCTGGCCGAGGGTCATCTTCTCTATCAGGCCGAAAGATAACTCAAGAACACCAAAAATTTCCAATCTTCATAACTTGGCCAAATCAAAACAAAATTTGGATTTTCAAAGTTCTAACTTGTGTAAAATTGAATTCTCTTCCACATGGAAGCCTCAAAACAAGGAAAAATTTAAGTTTAATAGATCAAAACCAAAAAAATCTAAAAATGGTAAAAACTTAGATCTAGAAAAATGAAAGCTCCAAATCACAAAATACCAAGTTCTAATGTTGTTCACCATGGCCTAATCTAGCTAATGGACAAATAAAATGGGGTGCTTATTTGGTGGCAAGGTGCACTTGCCTATGGTGTTGGTGTTGTGTGGAGGAAGGAAGAAGAAGATGAAGAAATTAATGGAAGTTATGAGGAGAGAGAAAGTTAGGTGGAGTTTTAATGAGGGAGGGTATGTTGTGTTGAGGGTGGAGATTAACTAGGGTATTCCAATGCATACTAAACCAAACCAAACCAATTCTTTCTCCACAAAATAAAACCAAGCCACGTCCAAAACTCGTTTTACGAGAAAACCAAAATCCGCAAGTTAAGCCAAAACACAATTACAGGCCATAATCTGAGAAAATAAAATACAGGTCCAAAATACATATATGCCTAATTAAAATACGTATTCCGAAATACGGACGTTACAAAGTACCTGGCCTTCATGAATCTAGCCCATAAGTTCTGACCAGAACGAAGCTTCCACCACAGCTTCATAGAGAAGGCTTCAACAATGTGGGAGAGTTTGGTGAATCCAAAACCCCCCTCGTCAGTGGGCCTAGCCATGGAGTCCCAGCTGGCCCAGTGATGTCTGGCGTGACCATCACTGTGACCCCAGAAAAAATTGGTGATGATGCTCTCAAGCGAAGAGAGAACTATCTTGGGGGGGAGCACGCTGCCAGAGTATAAATGGGGATGGAGGTGAGGACATGTTTGATGAGAATCATCTTTCCGCCCGGAAATAGAGTAGCATTGTGCCACCCCTCGATTTTTTTCCTGATTCTGTTAATCAGGTCCTCAAAAATCCCAGCGTTAGATCTGCCATATGTGAGTGGGCAACCGAGGTAGTGGAACGGAGGGTGATCGACGGCGAAAGAGGTGATGCTGGAAATATTGGCCGCTTGGTCTCTCTTAATGTTGTGATGGGCGTAGATCACGCTCTTGGCGGGGTTGACCTTCTGTCCAGAGCACCTATTGTACTTCTTGAGCGTGTTGTAGACCACCTCCACCGACCCAACATCTCCGGAGGAGAAAATAAGGATATCGTCGGCGAAGGCCAGATGAGTGATAATCGGACAACCGCTAACAGTGTGAAAGTGCTGAAAGTTCGGGGCTCTAGTCACACAATTCAGCTGTCTACTCAAAGCGTCTGCCGCAATGATGAAGATGGTGGACGATAATGGGTCACCTTGCCTAACCCCGCGACTGGATCTAAAGAATCCATCAGCTTGTCCGTTGATGACCGTTGAGAACCAGGAGTTGCTGACCGATCTCAAGACAATGTTGGTCCATATTTCTGAGAATCCGAAGGCCCTTAGATCTCAGATCATGAATTGCCAATCTAGCCTGTCATAAGCTTTCTCCATGTCTAGTTTGATAGCTATGTTGCCACCCCTCGCTGGGAACTTCATGCAGGTGATGAGCTCATGAGCCAGCATAATATTGTCTTGGATGTTTCTACCCTTGACAAATCCACTCTGCTCCTCAGAGATAATCTTAGGAAGAATTCCAGACATGCGGGAGGCGATAATTTTGGAGATAATTTTGTTGGTGAAAGTGTAGAGACTGATAGGGCAAAAATCTCGAAATGTCTCTGGATTATCTTTTTTGGGGATAAGGATCAGGTTGGCACTGGATATGGTTCTGGGGTAGGTAGCACCCTGGAAGAAGGCCGTGACCGCTTCATGGATGTCATACTTGATGATATCCCTGCAGGTACGGAAAAATACTTCTGAAAAACCGTCGGGTCCTGGCGCACTATACGCATCAAGTGCCCACACCGCATCTTTCACCTCGCTCTCAGAAGGGAGGAGTTCCAGCTGGTTGTTGTCGTCGTCATTGATGAGGTGAGGTATCTCTGCCAGGATGGAGTTGTCTCTGTAGATCGTTTATTTGGTAAACACCTGGGAGTAGAACTTTGCGGCAGCCACTTGGATATCCCGTTGGTCGGTGATGATTTTTCCTGATTCGTCGGCTATCTGATGCAGGGTTAGTTTTTGTTTGCGACCGTTGACGCAGGCATAGAAATAGCTCGAGTTTTTGTCCCCGTCGCTGTTCCATCTAAGTCGCGCTTTTTGTTTCCAAAAATCGGTCTCAACCTTCAGCCGAAATTTGAGAATAGCTTTGGTAAGGTTGAATGTCGCCCTGGCCGCGGGCGAACGGTCAATCGCGAAAAGAGTTTCGGCACGGGTGACATCATCCGCTGCGACACGAACGGCCTGAAAAATGTCCCCATAAGCCTGTTTACTCCAAATCGAAAGAGCATGCCTCGTGGCCTTAAGCTTGTTGGCCAGTCTGATGAGCAGGTTGGGTGAGTCCGCTTGGGTCCAGGCTTCTTCAACAGTGTGCTTAAATTAGGGGTGTTCGCTCCAGAAGTCCAGGAAGCGAAAGGTTTTTTGATCTGGGTGGATTTGCTTTTGATTTCGACAAGAAGAGGGGTGTGGTCGGATTCGCTGGAATTGAGGTGAGAAAGTTTAGAGGTGATCCCCGATCCCTTCCATAGAGCATTAGAGAGAGCCCTATCAAGACGAGAATATTGCCGACGGTCGTCTTCCTGCATGTTGCACCAGGTGAAAGCATTGCCGTTGAACTGGAGAGGGGAGAGGTGGGCATTAAAGATGAAGTTGTTGAAATCTTACATGGCCGTGAGGGGGAAGGGCGGCCGCCAGACTTCTTTTCCCTGCAGGTAATAGCATTAAAGTCTCCAATACAAAGCCAAGGGAGGTTAATGTGGTTGTGGTGGATGACGATGAGATTGTTCCAGAGAAGTTTACGTTCAGCGATGTCACAACTGTCGTGGACCGCTGACAGGAGGGCACGCTTAGGGATCAAAGGGTGTTCCATCCAGCAAGAGAGAGCCTGCTTCGAATCCTGGATGACTCTGGTCATGACGTTCTTCGAACAGAGAATCCAGATGTCATGTCTGCCAGCGATGGAAGTATTGAAGCCTAACTACAGCTGTATGGATTTGAGTTTTTTGGGAGGTATTTTAGGTTCAAGGATGATCAGGATGTCAATCTTGTGAATTTTATTGAGAGTGACAAGACGCCTCATGGTAGGTTTGTTTGCCAGACCTCGAACATTCCAGGAGAGGATGTTAAGCATTAATGATGCTTGGAGAGGTATGTTTGGTCCGCTTGGCTGCGGACCTGGTGCGCATGACTGATGCTTCGGACGCTCCTTTCTGTTCTAACTTTTTTATGGAGGCAGTAGTGTCAGTAGACATTAAGCTGGGAGTGTCGAGAGTGGGCTCCTCTGGAGGGGTGGGGGGAGTTCTGTAGCATGGTTAAGTAATTCTCCAGCCGTGTCCAGGATGGGCTCCTCGGGTGGGATGATAAGGGTGTCATCGGTGTAGCCGGATGGAACTTCAGCAGATAGGAGATAACCGGCAGCGATAACCTGTTGTCCCCGAAGGACCTGCTCTGGTCCCAAGATAGCATGGGCTTCTATACCCGGAATTTCATTATTGGAAGGGTGGACTGCTAAGGCCTGTGCGGATCCGGGATTCAGGTCTGGGGGATTCTCCCTAATGGCCTTCTCTAGGTTCGCAGACGATCCTTCGATGAGGGCAATCTTCTGAGTGGTGTCATCCTCTTCTGTTAGTAAAGCGTTGAACCGATTTGATAGGGTAGGCGCTGGAGGATTGTAGGGGACCATCACTTTTCCTGGTGACGTGCCTAGCTCACCTCCGTTGGAATCGAATCTTATGTGGGAATTTGGTAGTGGAAGTAGGGGGAGAGCATTTGTGTTTGATGTTTAATCTTCCTGCTCACGTTGGCCTGTGATTCTTGACGGGCAGGCTTCCTCTTGAGTTCTGGGTGAAGACCGAAATAATGTTTTAGGAGATGCCCTCTCAGGTGGCAGTGATTGCAGAACATGATATGGTTATCGTAAACCAATGGTTGGGTGAACGTCTGGCTGCCTAGCTCAATTAGGATGTGATTGGGAGGTTCGTTGTTGAGATCGAGCTCGAAACAGATCTTGGCAAAATGAGCCTTAGAAAGATTGCTTGTCTCGGCAGCGGTGGCCATGTACGTCCCGAAAGAGTTGGCAATGCGCCCGAGAGCCGCGGAGACGAAGTAAATCAGGGGGAGGTTGGGTAGGGTCACCCAGGCCGCAATCGTGGCTGAGTCCACTTTGGTGTTAAAGTCCGGAGACCACCTAATGATCTTCATCGGGTGAGTGTCCATCCTGCTGGTTCCCTTGGACCATACGGTCCAGTGATCAAGCTCGGAGGAGAGGTAAAGCAGAAGATGCCTGGGGTCTAGGGGGCAATCCTATATGTTACAGAAAGCCTCCAACTGGCAATAACCTCCTGCACTCTGCTGAACTTAGGGCAGCCGGAGGAGAATTTGAGGACAAAGGTGTAGGGAAAAGAGGTGAACAGCGCGGTCAGTTCCTGATCTGAAAAGGGGACCTTAGACACGGCTGAATCCGGATCGTAAGCCACCTCGAGGAGAGGCACATCGGTGAGCACAAACCCCTTATTGGCCGATAAGTCTGGTCGGAGCTTCTCAGCGAAGGAAGGAGCCGGGGCCACTGAGGGCGACGGGACAGACCTGGAAAGACGGGGAAAGAGCACTGCCGGGGGCAAGACTTCAGCCGGCAAGGGAAACTGCACCGAGGAGGGAAAGAGGGCGATAAGATCATCAGGGACCATTCGACCGGAGGAGGGGGAGGGGGCAGGCGAAGGCCCGCGACAAGGTCGCCTACCAGGGGAAAGCCGGAGGAAGACGGTAGGGTAGGCGGCGGAAAGGGGGTGGAGGAGGGGAAGAGAAGGGGCGTTGGGGGCGGGAGAGGGAGGGAGGAGGGGGTGAGGAAGCGAATACCGACGGCGAAAAAGAAAGCGCGGGAAAGGAGGAGAGATGCATCGGATCGGAGAGGATCCCCGGAAAGGCGAGGAGATCAGCCGGGGGTGAGGCCATGGGGAGGGAGAGAGTGGGGGGAGGGGGACAGCCGAGCTCCGGCGCTGTCCCCAACGGCGAGCGGCCGCGGCAACTAGTCGGAGCACAGCGCCCCGGAGGCACACGAGCCAGAGAGCAGCAGGCACAGCATTCTTCTCTTCGTATCCATTATTATTATTATTATTATTATTATTATATATATATATATATATATATATATTACGGATCAGAAGTCCTGCGATGGGAGCCCCGCCAAAGCGCCCCCCCCCCCCCTCTACTCCATCGAATCGAGGAGGATGCTCGATTGGACGATGGAAGGAAGTATGCAATCGGATGAGAGAAGAGCAGTGTACGATATGCGTGCTACTAGAAACAAAAATAAAATTGAAGAGGATCATAGATTCTAGAACTCCGAATAACTGGGGTCAAGTTAATAACTTGGAGATTTGTAAAATGACCAGGATATGGCTCTTGTGGGATAAAAGCCATTGGGAGGGACAGGTGATATAACAGTAGTGTTCAAGCACCAAGGCGGTCGGAAATTCATCATGGGGGCTGTATATGGGCATAATGATCGAAGGATATACTATGGAACAAAATTGAACAAGCGAGCAATCTGGATGCTTCTACGCTCCACCTACCCCTCCTACTCATGGGGGACTTCAACACAATCCTCTACGAGAACATCGGAGGTAGGGTCGTCCCGGCTACGGTGCTATATGACTTCTGAAGCTGTCTTCTACGGACGGGTCTAGGGGGGACATGTCTGGACATGGAACAACAAGGCTATCAGGAGAAGAGTGGTCTGCCAACTCGATCATGCCATTGGCAACTACATGTGGTTTGAGAAGTTTTTGCATCTCTCGGCCATGGGACTCCCAGCAGGCACTAGTGATCACTCACCGCTATACATCAAGTGTTGGAACTTTTGGTTGTTAGTTCCACTTTATAGATATTTCAAATACACCATAGGCAAAAGGGAAGAGACTTTTGTTTAGTCCCACATCGCTTAAAACCCACACTTGAGAGTGGGTATATATATGTTTACACCTTCTACATGGTTGTGATGAGTGGGTAGTAAGAGGGGTGCTCGCGCGCCCGGGAGGCATTGGGCTAGAATGCACCCGGGTTGGAGGGGAGCTCCAGAAAACCTTAATGCGCATGTGCGGGCACGTCGCACGCGCAGGGGGGGTGCAAATCCGGGCCATTTAGCCTCGCGCGTAGGCGGGACACGACCCTACTTTTTGTATGTTCTCTTGGGAGTGAGCCTGCAATTTATGCGTAACCGCTACTACTCATTCAACTCGTCTCATAACCGTTCCTGATTCTCCTCCTGAGATTTGGTGCACGATCTAACAGTATTAGAGTTTTGCAACTCTATTTATTCATTCTTTCTTCACAGAGAGAATCACCCCGCTGAGATCCAAAACCACCAAATAGAGAGAGATTAGAAACGCAGTCGTTCCTCTTCTTCCCTGTTCGATTGTAGGTTGCAGATAGGTACTGCTATCTGTAACTCGTTGTTGTATCCTGGAGAAAAGTCGCCGTTCGAGCCTTACAGTTACGATAAGGGGCAAATCTTTTCTTGAGGACAGTGATTCACACGCCTCAACGATTCTGAGTTCTGTTCCACGAAGCTTCTACCCCATCAATCTCAAGAAAAGATGGCTTCTCAGAACAATGATCTCGCTGCTGCTGGATCCGCTCAATCTCGCTCAAGGCTACCTGACGTTTCGAAGATCGAAGTTTTCAACGGTACCCACCTCAAGCGTTGGAGGGAGAGGATCTACGTCTGCCTGGACGTACTGAACTATGTCGACGCCATATGATGCTAATATCCATCTTAAGAAAAATAAAGGACATAGTGTCTCTCAGAAAGAATATGTCCAAATTATTGGTAGCTTAATGTACTTGATGAACTGTACAAGGCCTGACATAGCTTATGCTGTTGGCAGACTGAGCAGATATACTCAGAGTCCTAGTAAGGAACACTGGGTTGCCATTGAGAGATTAGCCAAGTACTTAAAAGGTACCATTAATCATGGGATATCTTTCAAAGGGTTCCCACCTGTGTTAGAGGGTTATTGTGATGCTAACTGGATCTCAGATTCAGATGAGATCAAATCCACTAGTGGTTATGTGTTTACCCTTGGTGGGGGTGCAGTGTCTTGGAAATCTACCAAGCAAACATGTATAGCTCGTTCAACCATGGAGTCCGAGCTAATCGCCTTAGAGAAGGCATGTTCTGAGGCTGAGTGGCTTAGAAACCTCTCAGCAGATCTTCCTATTAGTGTAAATGCTCCTCCTCCTGTGCCTATGCATTGTGATTGTCAAGCTGCTATCGCAAAAGCAAAGAGCAAGATTTACAATGGGAAAAGTAGACATATACGTCTAAGACATACAGTGGTAAAACAGCTGTTAAAATCCGGAGTTATATCCTTGGATTATGTGAGGTCAGAGTTGAATTTGGCCGATCCTCTGACCAAACCACTTAATAGGAGGCAAGTGGAAGACATGTCGAGGGGAATGGGACTTATGCCTAAAACAGAAAACAAGAGTGATGGTAACCCCACCTATTTGATTGGTGATCCCATGACTTAGGTTCATAGGGGTAAGAACAAGTCACTGGTTGTTTTTGTGTACTATCGACTATTGTATTTGAGATGTTCCATTCCTATGACTAGATAGTACTGTATTTATGAATACAACTACTGCAGTGAGAAGGTTGAGCTTTGCTCTTAATAGAATCCATATCCCAAATCTTGAGGTGGTGTGTCTAAACTGCAGTACACACTTGATGGAAATCTACCTATACGAGTGAGGAACTGGGTCGGTTCCTATGAAAGCCTTGGCAGGCTTTCTAGAGCACTCATGAAAAATCAGGAATCAGCGCAGGGCCAAAAAGCGCAAAACCGCAGAACAGTGAAGTACTAAGAATTACAATGTGGATGCGAATTCTCTGTTCACATTTAAGGTTGTTGGTTCATAGAAACTTATTTCACCAACCTCCTGTGAACAAGATTTTCTATCCTAATGGCTGGTTCATAGCTGAAAGGCACCAGTACTTAGGCATTATATTCGTGCTACGGCTAGCAGATGAGACAACCACATATTTCAAAATATGTGGGGGAGGTGTAGTCGGTATAGACATAGCATGTGTGGTGTATTTTGAAATAGTGGGGGATTATTGGAACTTTTGGTTGTTAGTTCCACTTTATAGATATTTCAAATACACCATAGGCAAAAGGGAAGAGACTTTTGTTTAGTCCCATATCGCTTAAAACCCACACTTGAGAGTGGGTATATATATGTTTACACCTTCTACATGATTGTGATGAGTGGGTAGTAAGAGGGGTGCTCGCGCGCCCGGGAGGCATTGGGCTAGAATGCACCCGGGTTGGAGGGGAGCTCCAGAAAACCTTAATGCGCATGTGCGGGCACGTCGCACGCGCAGGGGGGGTGCAAATCCGGGCCATTTAGCCTCGCGCGTAGGCGGGACACGACCCTACTTTTTACATTTTCTCTTGGGAGTGAGCCCGCAATTTATGCGTAACCGCTACTACTCATTCAACTCGTCTCATAACCGTTCCTGATTCTCCTCCTGAGATTTGGTGCACGATCTAACAGTATTAGAGTTTTGCAACTCTATTTATTCATTCTTTCTTCACAGAGAGAATCACCCCGCTGAGATCCAAAACCACCAAATAGAGAGAGATTAGAAACGCAGTCGTTCCTCTTCTTCCCTGTTCGATTGTAGGTTGCAGATAGGTACTGCTATCTGTAACTCGTTGTTGTATCCTGGAGGAAAGTCGCCGTTCGAGCCTTACAGTTACGATAAGGGGCGAATCTTTTCTTGAGGACAGTGATTCACACACCTCAACGATTCTGAGTTCTGTTCCACGAAGCTTCTACCCCATCATCAAGTTGGCAGATAGAGACGGACACAAGGCTGTCCCGTTCCGCTACAATAATGGGTGGCATCTCCTGCAAGGATACAAAGAGGCGACGGCTAGAGGATTGCAAGGCCGGGCATCTGGCACCGCCCAATTGAGGTTCGTGTGCAAATTAAAACAGGTCAAAGGTGAACTAAAGGGGTGGGTTAGTAGTCGGCCAAGTGGAGAACTCCAAATCAAGCAGGCGGAATTGAAGACGGTGCAACAAGAGTTGCAAACTGACCTTTGCGACGAGGAGCTAGCCGGGCAGGAGAAACAGCTCGTAGAGGAAGTAGGGAAGCTTCAGTTGGAGAATGAAGTGGCAGCGGCGCAAAAAGCAAAGTGCACTTGGCTAAAAAGCAGAGATAGATGCTCTCGTTTCTTTTACACTGTCATCCGAATGCGACAACACCGGAACTGCATTCAACACCTATTGGACTCTCAAGACAATCACATCTCCACCACCGCCAACATTCGTCTGCTGCAATTAGGTACTACACCGACCTATATAACCAGACTTCATATCTTACTTATTTTCCTGATCTAGTATGTAAGAAACTGGTCATGCAAGCAGGCAATGAGCGCTTGCTTGCACCAGTTAGGATGGAAGAGATCGAAAGGATTGTAAATAGCGTGGACCCTGACAAAGCTCCAGGGCCAGATGGATTTGGGAGTAAATTCTACAAATTGTACTGGAAGGAGATGAAAGATCAAGTACTAGAAGTGCTGAGCGACTTCCTTGCACAATGGCGTCTCTTGAGAGAACTAAACCACACTTTCCTTACGCTGGCCCCCAAGAAGGAGGGGGCGTCTAATCTATCGGGTTTTCGACCCATTGCATGCTGTAACTACATTTACAAAATCATCACTGGGGTCATGTGTCGGAGGATGATAGACCTGATATCCAGAAATCAAGCCGCATTTATCAAGGGACGATCGATAGCAGAAAATTCGCTACTTGCTCATGAGTTCGTCAAGAACTTCAATAAGCCGCACGGGGGGGGGGGGGGGGGGGGAGAACGCATGCATCAAACTTGACCTCCGCAAAGCGTACGATACTGTTAACATAGAATTTGTCTGCGAAGGCTATGGGGTTCGATGATCAGTGGTTGGATAGAGTTCGAGTGTGCATCACCATAGCGTCGTTCTCTGTTCATATTGAGGGACAACCGAGCGGGCTCTTTACAAGCAGCAGGGGGTTACGGCAGGGGGTAGGGGTGCAACTCGGGCGGGTTGGGCCGGGCTTGAGCTCAACTCGAGCCCAACCCAGTGAATAATAAGTCTAGCCCAAGTCCAAACCGAACCCGACCTCGGGTTCAACATATGAATCCCAAGACCGAACCCGGAGGAAGGCCGGGTTGGGTCAGGTTCATTGGGCTCTAATATGATGTTTATTTTTTTTAACAAGATTAATATTAAACACAAAATACAAACATACATGAGATTTAGAAGGAGTTGAAGAATTTGGGTTGAAAAATTTAGGATTTGAACTTTTTATTTAAAAACTATGAAACAATATATATATATATATATATATATATATATATATATATATATATATATATATATATATATATATATATCGGGTTTCGGGTTCTTTGGGTAACCCGACACGTAAACCCGAGCCCAACCCGATTTTTGATCGGGTTCAAATATTTTAACCCGAACCCAAACCCGAGCCCAAGTATCTTCAACCCAAAACTAACCCATTAGCGGGTTTACCCGATCGGGCTCGGGTTTAGCCGGCCCGAGTTGCACCCCTAGTAGGGGGACCCTTTGTCTCCGTACCAATTTACGCTGGTAATGGAATATTTTACCTGCTTAGTTGACGCAGTTATAGCTTGGAAGCAGATACAACCAATCCACAGAAGGATCCAACCACAGATTAGCCACTTGGTTTATGCAAACGACATTTTTCTTTTCCCGGTCCCGCTTATTAATGGTATTCGAGTAGTATCTGACATCAAGGAGAAGTTTATTAATCTTTCGGGGCTGAAACTCAATAGGGACAAAAGTCGTATATACTTTAATTCTACTTGTCCGGACAAGGAAGAGTGAGCGCTAGCATTGGTGGTCAACAAAGCAGATCTTCCGGTTAAATACTTGGGTACTCCACTGACAGCTAACTATGCTCGGGAAGAAGATTGTCGCTCGTTGGTAGATTATATCCAGAAGCGCATAAAGGGATGGCAAGCCAGTGCCTATCTTTCGGAGGCCGCATAGAGCTGGTAAGAACATTGCTATTAGCTATCATGAATTTCTGGCTTCAAACCATTATGCTTCCGGTGGATATAATGCGATGTGTTAAAAGACATTGCGCCGACTTCAATTGGCGAGGGGGTATACATACAATATACTGGAAGACGCTTTGCCAGCCAAAAGAAGAGGGAGGAGTTGGACTTTGATCTCTAAAACACATGCGCTCAGTGGCAGGGTTGAAGATGGTCTGGAAATTCATCCAAGGCGATTCGCTATGGACGGAGTGGATGACCAACAAAAATTTACGTGGCTCCAATTTTTGGGAATATAACTCTACCAACAACGAATCGGTAACGTTTAAGACCATTCTACGTCAAAGACGGATTCTTACTCCCCATATGGTTCCTATAATAGCCAATGGCAACGACATGGATTTATGGTTAGATCCATGGATCTGCCACAAGAGCTTGCTCCATATTATTGGTTCTCATATGGAACGAGAGGCAGGGAAAGGAGAACGGGTGAGAGGCTTATTGCAGGGGGACGACTGCAACCGGGCGCACATAAGTGGGCGCGGATAGCTGCATCAGACATCAGGAGATGCCCAGTCGACATCGACCGGAGTCGGGACGCGTGGGCGTGGAAGGACAACATGGAGGTCGGCTTCAGTAATAGTCTCGCGCACAACATTCTTAGGGTCCCTGACGAAAGGCAAGCCAATGCTGACATTAGATGGACAGCTTGGATTCCAAGCAAAATGCAGATGTGCATGTATAAACTCCTACTCAAGATATTACTCACCAAAGATAGATTGCAACAAATTGGAGTATAGATTACCGACATCTCTTGTCCGTTGTGTCTTCAAGAGACAGAATCCATCGAGCATGTATACTTCAAATGCACAATGTCAAGAACAATCTGGCATACCCACCTCAGCAAATTGGGATTAAGGTCGGGTCCAGAAGAAGGCATAGAAGACATGATTCAGAGGGTTCGAGACAACAGAGGGAGAGGAGTACACTGGTACCGGGAGGCGACAGCTAGACTTGCCTCAGCAGTCTGGCATATATGGAAAGAACGCAATCACAGGGTATTCGACTATTGTCGAACCGTGACAATAGGCATTGTTCACAATATTGGGCATGATGTTGAGCGGTTGGGTTTGCTAGGGGGACCCCCTACTGAATGTACTTCATTTTTACACTTTGACTATTAATAACACTTACCCGGTTCCTATGGCACGCAGTCTAGCGGTAAGACCGTTGGCATGTTAGGGGAAGGTCTCAGAATCGAGCCCCAACGGGGCGGCTCGGTGGCGTTTGTCCACGGTCCCCGGACCAAAACCGGCTGGGTGGGTTTAGTCCACGAGCTTTGATTTATTATATATATATATATATATTTTTTTTTGATTTATTATATATATATATATATATATATATATATATATATATATATATATATATATAAATCAAAAAATATATATATATATATATATATATTTATATATATATATATATATATATATATATATATATATATATATATATATATATATATATATATATATATATATATATATTTTTTTGATTTATATATATATATATATATATATATATATATATATATATATATATATATATATATATATATATATATATATATATATATATATATATATATTTGATTTATTATATATATATATATATATATATATATATATATATATATATATATATGGGAAAACGGGATATGAGCCATAGGCTCATACTCTAATATGAGCATCCCACGTGGCTTCCATGTGGACCAATAAAAATATAGTGACTTGGAAGAGAAAATTTAAATAGATAGAAATAAAAGATCTCATAAAAGATTATATAAATAATAACTTACCATATCTTTGAAACTTACCAAATATATTTGCCTAGGAATTTAAATAGGAATAATGCTATTTGTCCCTCCAAATTAAAATTAAAATTAAAATTAAAATTAAAATTAAAACTAAAATTAATGTTAAAACTGAAATTAAAAATTATTTTTAACAATAATATTAACATTAAAATTAATATTAACAATAATATTAACATTAATATTAACATTAAAATTAATATTAACATTAACATTAATATTAATATTAATATTAATATTGATATTAACATTAATGTTAACATTAACATTAAAATTAATATTAATATTAATATTAACAATAATATTAGCATTATATTAACATTAATATTAACATTCAAATTAATATTAATATTAATATTAATATTAACATTAACATTATGGAATCTTTTATTTTTATCTATTTAAATTCATAGGCAAACATATTTGGTAAGTTTCTAGGCAAAGATATGGTAACTTATTATTTATCAAATCTTTTATGGGATCTTTTATTTCTATCTATTTAAATTTTTTCTTCCACGTCACTATATTTTTATTGGTCCATATAGAAGTCACGTGAGATGGCTCATATAAGAGTATGAGCCTATGGCTCATATCCCGTTTTTCCTATATATATATATATATATATATATATATATATATATATATATATATATATATATATATTCTCTATACTAAGCCCAACTACTTAATAAAAATAATTTTAAAATTAGGGGATGTTTGTTTGATACTAAGTTTGAAATAATGTTTATTTTTGTCACTAACATGTTTGATATCATTTAAAATTGTTTTATTATTGTTTTCAAATTATTTATATAATTGTTATCACTTCTTGTCTATACAAAGTTATTTGTATGTGCATATGATGCCATCAAATTTACTCATATGGATTATTGGTACCAAATTAATATTAAAATTTAAACTGTTAAACATATATAATTCTTTGAGAGTCGTGAAACATATAAGTTTGAAGTTTTAATAATCCATCGAATTGAAACATTTAAGTCATTTTACACTAAACTCTCCAACTTTTTCCAACTATTAGTTGAATTTAGTTTCAAATCCAAACCCATAAGTTTTTTTGATCCTCTTTATTATTGTTCTTGCTTATTCTTTTCATTTCTAAACCATCTCCCTAAAGCCCAATGCAAATTTACTTTTGAGTTATTACTATTGTTATTTCTGAGGCCCAAACAAAATTATTTGTAACAAATTTAATTATTAAAGTTCAAAACATTCTATTAAATATTTGTTCATTTCTTTTATGGATTAGGCTCAATAACTAAGGCCCACCCAAGCCCAAACTTTTCTTCAAGCCAATTTCTAAATCATAACCTGTTATATTTCTAAGTCCAATACATTTTAACCCCTAAAGCCTTGATTTAGAGCCCACAGACATCAGCGTCGTCATTTTATTCCGGCCAATTTCGTCACTCCGCATCTACATCGAGAGGCGCATTGCTGATACATGAAAAAAAGTTATATACTAACAAAACAGTCGCTACTCCAATTTTTCCCTTTTGATCTGTGGTGTGGTTCTGTGCTGCTATGTTGTTGGATCTTTCGTGCCGCTGCATTGTTGGATTGGATGCTTCTGCGCATCTATGAACCAAACCGACCAAACTACTTGCAAGTAGAGTGTAACAACCCACGCTTTTTAGCCATCATGGTCTTATTTTTCGCGACGAGGCCTCCTCCTCCTCCTTTCCTCCATGAGATTGCACGGGTTGAGATTGCGAACCTTGTGGCTGCTGTGTAGCAGTTGTTCATTTTCTATGATAGTGAAGAAGAAGCTAATTCACCGAACAAAACTTAATTGAAAGTATTATAAGAATTTCATATTTACATACATTTTTCGGATATAAAATGACAGCAAATACCCTTTGAATATAGTTGGTGTAGAAGTACTTAACATCCACAAACGATTAAATAATAGGGGGTACTAAGATACACACCCGCAAAAGACCATAATATCTCTAAAATATGATTGTTTGAAATATTTACCAAAATACCTACAACATTATAATAACATTTAGTTAAGGTGGTGTAAATTGCAAAAAAATAAAAAAAAACCAACCTTTATTAACTTATTACATGTGGGACCCACCGGGGTGGTCCAGGTCCAGACCATGTCTGACTGGACCGAGCTCCCGATCGGGTCTATCCAGATCGGTCCACACTTCTGGATGAGAAACCCGGTTCGATCTCTCGCAGGAGGGAGGGAAACCAAGTCCGGCCATGGATTCACAATAGGCCAGGCCGGTCCCGAATGTTGACTGGGCCTAGGCCGAGCCGGTCGAGACCGGACTTTTGGCTGCTAGACCCAATTCACACTTCTAGTGACATTTTATTCCTAGATGAGGATGTATTAAAGTAAAGTATGGAATAGTTAGTAATAGGGTCTGACATAATAGTTGATATGAGAGTTTAGGTCTCCAAATTATTTCACGTTAGTATTTAGGTCTCCAAATTACTGTTCACTATCATACTTGAACAGTGATTTAGAAATCCAAACATTAATGTTGGACAATTTGGTAATCCAAACTCTAATATCAACAATTATGTGAGATCGTATTACTAAATAACCCTTATAGTATCGCAGCTTCAACCTAACTAAATCCTTCTATGAATCCACAACTATATTAAGTTGATCAAAATGACAGTAGTATGTTTTCATCCCAACATTTTCAAGCATTTAAAAAATTCATAAAAACAATGATTCTAAATCTTTAGCAGACGGCCATATCAAGAGATGCTAGTTTTTGGCATTATGTCAAAGTTAATTCGTCAATTTCATGATATAAATTCAAAGAAGATGATAAAGGTTAGAAATTACCAAAACATTACGACTTTAACAGTGAGATAATCGAAGGTTTCAACTTTCCTTTCTCCGTATTCACCAATTTCATAAGGATATTGTAATTGCCCAAGAGACTTTTATATTGTTTCTGAATTTTCACAATAGATAATCAAAATGACCCTCAAGTTATTATATTTAAATTTTTTTTTTTGATAATTTTGATAACCTACTTTAAAAATTTGTGGACATTTTAAAAAAAATATTCTTGACAATTACAGTTCCCTTTTATAAAAATAACTTACGATTAATCAATTTAATCTTGCAAATATTGTAGCGACATTAAAAGTTTTGATATTCTTGTTGTAATAGGAACAAACTCCAAGACAAATTACAAACAAAAGCAGTATGATAAGGAGAAGTAAAATGAACGGATTGAATAGTTCGTTGAGAAAAGTCTACACAACCTTTTAATTTCCAACAATTCCAAGATGCAATAGCAAGTTAAATGTTTTAAAACAAAGGCCAATACCATTTCTACATAAATACATTTTGCAGCTATTAATATGTAGTATGCTTTTCAATGAGATGTCTTGGGTTACTTCAAAGATTTAGGTTTCATTTTTTTTTTTTTTTAGGTGTCATTTTCTCCGGACCGACGAACAACGTCAAGGAAGAATTCGAACCGTGTCCATTCCCATGGAACCCCCCGGTGTACCTAACAAACTACACCCCCACAGACAGGTTTCACATATCAAAGTCATTGATTAATACACAAGTCCAATAAATAAAAGTTATAGCCAAAGCTACATGAAATCAAGTTTAATGCAAACCCGAAAAAAAATCCACTAATGGCCATAAAATGCGGACATTTTGATGTTTTGCAAAATAAAGGTAAATCTTCAAAAGAAGGAACTTTATATTTTTAGAAACGAAACTTCTATTAATTTTATCAAAGGATAAAAATTTTCCATCACACATTTGGTGCAATAATCTACTAACTCAAGATCATATTGTTTTGCAATCTATGAACATGGCAATAATGTCTAGGTGGTATGCGAGTGACCAAAAGTTTCTCCATCAATTTTCTGAGTAATAAAACTACTTAAATTTGGCATGGCTAGATTGTATATCCGTATGAATAGTACCTTTCTTGAAATGTAAACCCAGTCACAAAGAATCAAGAATTATATATGAGTCAATAAAAAGTTTTTTTTTTTACATCTATATATAATTAATTTGAAAATGTAACCAATTTATGTGCTAACAATCAATCAATTCACCTAGGAATACAAATGTACTAATTATAAAATACCTAGAGAAACTAGTTAGTTCTTAAATTTTTAAACTCAGCCATGAAAAGCCGTTTGTCACACAGAAAAGTTTGTCCCACTGAGACGCACTTCCACAACTCTTCATGGACTGAGATTATGCTGGAAGCTTCCGGAACTTCCTAGAAGATGGTGGAATTCTCTGGAAGACTCAAGATCCTTCTAGAAGATGGTGGACTCCGCTGGAAGACTCAGGATCCTTCTAGAACATAGTGGACTCCTCTGGAAGACTCAGGTCATGAAGACATGATTTTTCTTGATGTTCTAGAAACCTCCTTATAAATATCTAGGTTCTAGAGTTTCCTAAAATAATCCTTGGAATATGCCGATTCCAGAAGGTTCATGTAGTTTCTTGAAAGCCTTTGAGATTTTATAAATAAGTGGAAGACTTACTTGTTCCTTACCACCCAAGTAGTTGTAATCTCTTTCGTCATTTATTTCATTAAGAAAATGGTAAATAAAGTCCCGTATGGATTATCTTGAAAATATTGCATGGAATTGAAAACTCTCAAATATTTGTCACTCTCTTAACAGAATTAGAAACTTAAAGACGAGAACAATGCATAGCTAACTACACACTAAAATTTTAAATTAAGTTTACTCACTCTCGCACACAACATTTAATCCCAAAAGGAGAAGCTAGTCTGGTTCACTTTCCTTGAGATGAGAAGAGCTCAGCTCTCCACCACACTCCAATAGAAGGACTCCATCTTTCTTAAAACTAAAAAGTACATAGAGGATGGTGAGCAATAGGAACTACTTCAAGATAATTATTAGTGTTAGCTCATAAAGTAGTTGGACATTATTCCTTCTTTCCTCCTTCATTGGTTTAAAATTTGAGTGGGACTATAAAATTAAGAAGGGTCAGGCTCTTTGGAGCCCATCTCCATTATCATAAACTTAGCTAGCTAGCTTAATTAATTATTATCTTTTCCGAGTGGGAGTTACATGGAAGCTAAAGACATCAACCAGCAATTATAGCTAGTTTGGGCATAGGTAAACTGAGTAACTAACAACATAAACCATAATTTGCAATATCGGTTGATACAGATTCGACACGGTCGATATCGTTACAGTTTGAAATGTCCAAATCCGATACCGACATCAGAGATATTTTTCCATTCAATTTGGCAAAAAAAAAACAAAAAAGACCAATCAACAATGAAATAAAAATATAGTAACAATGTAAAAGTATATAAAATAAAAAAATATCTATCACAGATAGACCAATCAGCAAAGTTGATTACTATTTCAGTTAATTCTAAAACTATTATGAAACAACATATAAAATACTTAAAATTATGACTATATATATATCAAAAAATTCAAAATTTTAATAATTTATTAATAATTATTTATTTTTCGATATAAAAAACCGAAACCGTCAAAATTGTTGAAGTCGTCCAGGGGCGGATCCAGTCCACCCCAAAAAAAGAATTTTCACTCTTTATTCTTATTTTTTTGGCTAAATTATAACTTGATACCCTCAACTATCCAAAATGTTCAATTTGATACCTTCAACTTTGATAGGTGTTAACTTAATATCCTCAATTATATAATAATTTTTAGGCTTAATTGCAACTTGATACCCTCAACTATTCCTGTTTTTCAACTTGATATCCTAAACTTTTTTACTCAACAACTTGATACCATCAACTATTTATTATTTTCAATCTGATACCCAAAATTTAAAAAAGGACAAAATTATCCCTCCCTTTTACTTTTTAGCAGAATAGTTTTTGGGTGGAGGGGTGTAGTTTTGAAATTATATTAGGGATATTTTCGTCCAATTTTATTTCAGGGTATCAAGTTGTTACAAAAAAAAGTTTAGGGTATCAATTTGAAAAATGGAAATAGTTGAGGGTATCAAGTTGCAATTAAGCCTAATTTTTATGTTGATACCAAAATTTTTTAGAAAGACAATTATTACCCCCCTTCATAACCAATAACACCCCCTCTCTCCTCATTCTCCGGCAGCAACCGCCCTCCTGCCGTCCTACCCCTACGCGACCGCCCCTCACACCTGCCCCCACGTCCCCCGGTGAACCCCACGCCCCCGCTCGCGATCCCGCTGCCTCGCCCTGTGCGGCTGCCCTTGACCCCGCCGTCCCGCGTAGCTCCGGGCCGACCCACGCCGCCGTGCCTCCGTCCCCGCGCCCACCTCCTGCAGCGTGCTCCGTCACCCCGCGCGGCCTTCGGCTGCTCCAGTTGCCCCCTCCGGCTGCCCCGCGCGGCCGCAACGGCCCACATCGTGGGATGGAGGGAGGTCGCAGGCGCGAGCGATCACCGAAGGGAGGCCGGAGGGGGTTGTTTTGGAGGAGGGGTGTGGAGGAGAGGGACAATCTTGTCAAAAAAAAATTTAGGGTATTAAGTTAGCACCTATCAAAGTTGAGGGTATGAAATTGAAAAACTGAAATAGTTGAGGGTATCAAGTTGTAATTTAACCCCCCCCTCCCTTTTTTTTTTTTTTTTAATATGAGTTAGTCCACCTCTAGTCCATCCGAATCCACTCTAGTTTATTCTAGCTTCATTTTCTGGATCCGTCCCTGATAAGTAGATCTCGATACCCAGAGAAAAGGTACGATATCTATTCCGATACCTAAACTGCCAACCTTGCACAGCAGCACAGAACAGTCCTAATGCACATGCAGATGCCGACATGTCGATGACCATTTGCTTCGGAAATACACAGAACTATAGACCGCAGCTTTCACCATGCAAGCATGCAAGCTAGAAGAAATATGTGTGTGTGTGTATGACAGTACAATCTAAGCCACTGACAACAACAAAAAAGTTGTGGTTTCAATTTTAAGATCAGGGGGCGGTACTAAAGTTATCATCATCACCATCACCACGTCGATACGTTGTACTACTTCACGCCAGGAAAAAAAAAAGCTACGAAAGAGAAGTGCAGGAAAAAAAAAAGGAGGAAAGATTGGGAAATCTTCATTGCTTGGTAGTGGTGGTGGTGATGGGTGGTGGGAAAGGGAGGGGCCCTCCACGTAGGACTGCCAGCTTCCAACTGGGCTTCAGAAAGCTCAGGTCGTCGTCATGTTGTGCATGGTGGAGCTTTGGGGGATGGCCACTTAATCAAGGACCTGGCCTCGCTCGCCACTTACTTTCCCCCCTGCCATAGCCCCATAGGTTGGAAGAACCTCGACTTGAACCCCGCGCGCGCGCGCGTGAAGGATGGATAATGTTGCAAGGACCGAAAAGAGGGTCCATTCATGCTTTTTTTTTCATTAGTTTCAACACAACATCATCCGAACAATGACACTGAACCAGCTGTGTTATCTTCTGATCATGTTTCTCTCTCTTTCTTTTTTTTTCTTCTTTGTATCAGGAATTTTGGAATATTATGTTAGAATTTTACCCGACGAAGAACCTAAATTAATTGCGAAAGCGTACATGAATCCATTGCTTGGATAGATAGATCTTGTAGCGAACGTCTCTTTATGCGATTCGATCGTCCAATTTGATACGACTCTTAATGACAAAGATGGATTCTTTGTCTCTTTTGATGGGGATGCAGAAGATAAAAAAAAAAAAAAAAACTCTTTTTTTTGTGGCATTACAAATTAGGGACCATAACCTCTAATATATATATATATATATATATATATATATATATATATATATATATATAATGACAAGTATACCCTTAAGTCTATTTTTTCAAATAGACAGACTTTAATTTGGTTTAAGTAAATTTAGATAGCACAACATAATTAATTTTACATGTACGTCCTCTAATTATTGGATAACTCCAATATATGATCCGTGTTTCCTAGCTTTTTTTTGCAGCTAATAATGTAACATATATATTCAGGCAAAATAGGATCGGATACAGAACATAAGATAGCTCAACAACGTTCTCATGGACGAAATCAGGATTTAATATTGAGGACGACAGTAAATTTATTTGAACCGAGTTTTTTTCGTAAAAGTAGAATATATGAAATGTAAAAAAACATATGGTTACTATTCTGAAATTATCCATCAATGTAAGTAATTTTGAAGAAAAACTACCAAAAAAAAGCTTCGTCCCAAACTAATCTTGTAGGGATGGGTTGTGCGGTTTGTTACATGGGTTTTGGATTTGACGAAGACCAATTCATATGATGGATTTTGTCCTCAATGAGTGAATATCATCTCTTTCTCTCCTTAATTTTTGAAGCTTACACTATAGTATTCGTTCGTCAAAAAACAAAATAAAGTTATACAAGTTAGACAATAGCACATGAACCACGTATTTTTACACTTAATTGGAGATCTATCATTTCATAGTAGTAGATAACATTTAGATACACGGTTATCATAGTCCCATTTTGCACTATATAGTTTCTTTATTGTAAGTTCTATAACCGTCTGTTGACATGACGGCTAGGGACGGACCTAAATGGGGACGAGCGGGGGCAGTTGTCCCGACTTTGCTTCCGAGTTAAGTATTCTTATTTTTATTAAATTTCTTTATCAGTTTTGTGTTTTGCCCCCTCCGAAATTTATAATATTCAATTTCTATAACATGTTTATTTTTTCTTTCATAACTTTTATCAATTTTATGTTTTGTCGCCTTCGAACTTTATTTATTTGGACTTTTTTTGATCGATTTTTTTTAAATTCTTGCGTCTGCGCTTTATACTGGTCAAATTCCTAGTATCTAGCCAAGTTACAAGCTATGAATAGGAAAATTTTATGATATAAAACCTTAAAAAAAAAAAAAAACTTTCAATAGAAGATAATAATATATTATATGTGAAGATAACAGAGAGGGGGGCCCACCCATGCAGGTGAGTGGGTTTCCGATTTTATACTGGTACGAAGGGAGCCAAGATGGAGTGGTTATTGATTGAATTATGGTGCTTGCTGGAATCAGCAATTCCTCAACCACATCATTTATAAATCCAAGAATATGATCAAGTGGGCAGTAGGCTGCAGCCCTTTCCCCTCTCATAATATTCTACCGTGGCTAACCAAGTGACGACAGAGAGAGAGAGAGAGAGAGAGGAGTGGCTTTCCCAACCAAAAAACTGAACAAGATCTAGTGTCTTTTGCTTTTTGAAATATCCCCAAATTTTAAACACCACTAGTCTAGTATAATAGTACACTCAGCAGCAATGATAAATCTATTCTATAGGATTGTCTACTACCATGCTGAGCTGAGGCTGGGGCGAGGTCCTTAGAGCATCATTAGTATGGCCCATCCCATTTTCTAGATTCTAGATTTGAAATGTAGGAGCTCATTTTGTAGAATAATAAGTCTCATCCCTAGTTCCAATTTTTACAATTTCGGTTCCAACCCATCCATGGGTGCTAAAGGTTGGGCCTCCCAATTTCTAGATTCTAGATTGTAGAAACTCGTTTTGTAGAATAGTAAGTTCCAATTTGGAGCCCAACTTTCTAGATTCTAAACTTTATATTATTTTTTTCCTACATTAATTTTTGACCACACAATTTTTGAGACCGGAGCCCACTTTATCATTTCCTACTATTCTCATACAAATCCAACCCATTCTACATTTACCTTTTTTTTTGAAATTTTGGGCTCCAAATTGCATTGGAGGGTCCCAACTACTAATGATGCTCTTATTATTATTCTAGGTGTATGTGGGTTGGTGTCTCGCACAATTTCTCTTCGGTTCAAGAAGGATGGAAATCATTCGATATATATATATATATACTAGCATATGTGCACGTGTCTTGCACGTATTTTAACATTTCTTAATTAGTTTATGAAGACTCTTTAGGAAGACCAAAGGGTAGTCTTCCTAATTACTAAGTTGTCCTTATTAAAATTAATGAACTATTTTTAATTAGTATAAGTATGTAAGGGTATTTTCGGAATTTAAAAGTTTCACCATCTAAGTTTTCCTATTATATAGTACTAGCATATGTGCACGTGTCTTGCACGTATTTTAACATTTCTTAATTAGTTTATGAAGACTCTTTAGGAAGACCAAAGGGTAGTCTTCCTAATTACTAAGTTGTCCTTATTAAAATTAATGAACTATTTTTAATTAGTATAAGTATGTAAGGATATTTTCGGAATTCAAAAGTTTCACCATCTAAGTTTTCCTATTATATAGTAGAATATATATATATATATATATATATATATATATATATATATATATATATATATATATATAACCGAAAATTTCATCAGTCCCACGGAAATTCTGTCGATCTTGACCGTTGGATCAAACGGACATACACGCCGGCCCACATGGGTCTTCCAGTACGATGGCCCAGGAGGGATAGGGCTTTGGCGGGACTCCTTCCTAGAATTTTTGATCCACGACATATATATATATATATATATATATATATATATATATATATATATATATATATATATAAAATAGGAAAACTTAGATGGTGAAACTTTTGAATTCCGAAAATACCCTTACATACTTATACTAATTAAAAATAGTTCATTAATTTTAATAAGGACAACTTAGTAATTAGGAAGACTACCCTTTGGTCTTCCTAAACTAATTAAAAATTATTAAAATACGTGCAAGGCACGTGCACATATGCTAGTATATATATATATATATATATATATATATATATATATATATATATATATATATATATATATATATATATATACTAGCATATGTGCACGTGCCTTGCACGTATTTTAATATTCTTTTAATTAACTTAGGAAGACTCTTTAGGAAGACCAAAGGGTAGCCATGGTAATTATTAAGTTGTCTTTATAAAATTAATGAACAATTTTTTATTAGTATAGACATGTAAGGGTATTTTCGGAATTCAAAATTTTCACCATCCAAGTTTTTCTATTATATATCTATTATATATATATAATAGATATATATATATCTATTATATATATATATATATATATATATATAGAGGATGAGGGAGGTGAGGTGCCACCCTATGGAGGGTGTCTACTTGTCACCCCCCACATGCTATCATCATGCACCCATGTGCATGATGATAGCATGGGGGGTGACAAGTAGACACCCCCCCGTGAGGTGGCACCCTACCTCCCTTATTCTCTCTCTCTCTCTCTCTCTCTCTATATATATATATATATATATATATATATAAGTGTGTGTGCATGTGACCAAAGGGGAGTTGCATGTTTGATACTTGGGTCTACCGCTGTCCATTAATTATGCTCATGATATGGAGTGCCATAATTTGGTGGAGTTTGTCCAACGTAGGATCGAGGGATGGCAGGCGCAGTGCCTCTCTTTTGGGGGAAGAGTAGAACTAGTGCGCTCGGTTATTAGTGCTATTGCTATATTCTGGCTTCAGGCAATCCTGCTACCTTCGGCTACTATCCAAAAAATAGAGAAGATGTGTACGGATTTTGTCTGGAGAGATGGGCTCCATGGTATATCCTGGGATATCCTTTGCAGGACCCGGGAGGAGGCCGGGGTGGGTATACGCTCCTTACTGAGCCAACAGACGGTTGCCGCTACGAAGATCACATGAAACTTCCTACAGGGTGATTGGATGCGGAACCGATATCTTAAAAGAGCTAATTTCTGGGACATTAGACAGAATAACAATTTTTCTGTCACTTTTAAATCTATTATGAGGCACAGGACGGTGGTACAACCATTTATTACCAGAGTCATTGCGAATGTGGAAACAACGGACCTTTCGGCATGATGTATGTGTTGTATAGCTGTACAATAAAGGAAAAAAATCAAGTTTTCCTAACGTTGGCATATGTCCAACGGTTCAATTTTTTTTTAATTTTTTTTTAATAGCTTTCAATTATCAATGATTTCTCATTAAACATCATTCATTTTTTGGGATATAGAGTTGCCTATATATTGAGCTCCATTCTCCACCTTTAGACACACAAAAAATTCTCCTCTACAAAAACTCTCTCGAATTTCTCGTTGCTCTCGAAAATCAGTTCTTCGTTGTTGCTCTGGGCAGAGCTAAGTCGGGGTCATCCTCTCCAAGTCGTGTGCGGCAAAGAGATTCCGGTAGACCGGGAATTTTACCACTAGGAGCGTTCGGATCCAGTCTGCACATAGACCTGGACTATCTCTTAGGGCAGTGCTTCGTGCGCGACTTCCCTGAAGGCCGGTAACATTTAATTAAGTTTATTATTTTGCAGTTTTTAGAAGTGAAGATTTGTGAAGAAAATCTAACAATCTAAGAGATATTTCGGTTTACAAGGTTCTGTTAAAATTCTATCTGTTAAGAAATTTCGGATCAATTGTTCTTAAACTGTTGCTGAACAAAAGTTTTAAACAAAATCCATTTCTGACCAGAACTTTTTTCTGGCAACTAACAAAATCTTCTTTGACTTTGTTAAACAAACTTTTCTTATACAAACTTCTGTTAATCTCGTCCATTTCGGACCAGAACCTTAATCTGCCTATATTCTAATTGTTAAGGAAACTTTTGTTAAATACTGATTGTTAAGGAAATTCTGTTAACACAATATTTTGAACTTTTCTTAAACTTTTGCTACTAAGAAAGGAACTTGTCATTTAGCAAATTGTGTTAGCAACCACTTGTTATTTGGTAAATTGTGTTAGCAACCACTTGTCATTTAATATTATTTCTTACATATTTAATATTTGTTCATTGTTATTATTTGACATATCTATTATATTTCTCATATCAATTAATATCCGTTTTCTTTGTTATTATTTGTCAAATTGGCATCTTAGACAAATACTATTGCGTTAGTATTAATTTTTGTCGATACTAGTTTTCTTTTTACTCAATATTTTAATTTTAGGCTAAATCAAACAATTAATTGATTTAGTAAAATTCCTTTATTTTTAAAGTTCTAAAGTTAAGATTTGTTTGGGAACAAGCCGAAAGGGCCCTTCTGTCAACAAGGCGAAAATTCGTCTAAGCGACCGGTACTTAAGAGTTCCTAGTGAACCTCCGCTTGCTGGGATCCGGCCCCTACAGCTAACCCAACCTTATCAAAACTTGAAAAACTAAAAATTTAAGGATTTATTACTAAAATTAGTTTAATTGTTAATTTTAGTTTAAAGCCATCTTATTGAGTAAATATAATTTTACAGACTTTAGAAAATATGACTTCCAAGGAAGAGACTTTTTCTGCAAAGCCTGCAAAATTCAATGGCACCTACTTCAAGAGGTGGCAGAGCCAGATGAAATTTTGGCTTACCACTTTAGGTTTGATTTCAGCCATTGATGGGTCCACACCCATCTCAAATGATTCTGATGAGACTGAGTCTGACATAGGGGTTTCCAAGTCCTCCTCTTCTTCTAAACCCAAGACCCCTAAGGAAATTGACTACCACTGCTTCCACAGAATCTTAAGCGCTATGTCGGAGTCACTTTACGACATATTTTTTGAGTATAAAAGCGCTAAAGAACTCTGGGATGCTTTGGAAGATGAGTATGGTTGTGATGATGCTGGAATTGATAGATTCAATTCTACCACATTCAACCAATATGTCATGGTAGATAACAAACCTATCAATGACCAAATCCATGAGTTCCAAGAACACCTTAGGCAACTTCAAGCCAAGGGAACCATCTTTTCTACTGAGCACAAAATAGGGTGCTTGATAGATAAACTTCCCCCTTCCTGGTCTAAAGTGGCAAAGGACCTTCTACATCTACAAGGATCTATTACATACTCTCAAGCACTACAGAGAATTAGAACAGAAGAGAAATATAGGTCCAAGACCAAAGCTAGGTCAAATGCCACTGCTAAGGTAAACCTTGTAGAAAGTCCTGCAAAACCTAAGTCAAACAACCATCTTAAAGCCAAGAAGAACTCCTTCAAAAAGAAGCAGAGTTTTCAACCTTCTCACCAAAATCTCAAAAACCAAAACCAAAACCATCACCAAAACCCTCAAACCCAAAAACCTAGAAACTTTGGTCAGACTCAGGATCAAAGAAGATTTTGTTTTGTGTGTGGTAGAACCAACCATACAGCCATCAACTGCTTCCAAAGGAAGAAAGAACCTATCCAGAACTCCTTCAAGGGTAAAGGCAAGCCAGAGGCTAACATGATTCTGAATGGATCTTCCAGCTCCTTCAGGTCTGTAAGCTATCAACCTGTAGTAAACCTTTCTTTCCATTCTGATGATTGGTGGTTGGATTCTGGAGCAAATGTTCACGTTTCATTTGATCGCTCCTGTTTTTCAACCTATCAGGAATCAGGTGGAGGAGACGTGACCCTAGGAGATGGTTCAACGGCACAAGTTGTGGGAAGAGGAAGAATAGATCTGAAGATGACATCGGGAAAAATTCTACCTCTCCATGATGTGCTTCATGTGCCGTCTGTCAGGAGAAATCTTGTTAGTGGATCTCTCCTTGTAGCCTCAGGATACAAAATTGTAATGGAGGCTAATAAAGTAGTTTTCTCTAAGAATGATCTGTTTATTGGAAAAGGATTTGTGAAAGATGGACTTTTTGTTTTAAGTACTATGAATAAAAGTTCAAATCCTTCTTTTGTTGCAAATGTTGAATCATCAAATGTTTGGCATGGTAGACTAGGTCATGTGAACTTAGGATCTATCAAAAGGATGATGAACTTAGATCTTATTCCTAAGACTCCTATAGATGATGAACACAAATGTGAGATTTGTGTTCAAGCCAAACACACTAGATTGCCTTTCAAATCTGTCTATAGAGATTCTGAACTCCTAGAACTTATTCATAGTGATGTTTGTGATTCCAATAGGGTTTTGACCCGAGGTGGTAGAAAATACTTTGTTACTTTTATAGATGATCATTCAAAGTATTGTTATACCTACCTCCTTAAGACCAAAGATGAAGTTCTAGACAGATTCAAGGTCTATAAATCTGAAGCTGAGAACCAGTTGGATAGGAAGATTAAAATCCTTAGATCAGATCGTGGTGGAGAGTATACCTCAAATGAAATGACTAACTTCTGTGAAGAGCACGGAATTATTCATGAGGTAACTGCTCCTTATTCACCTCAATCCAATGGAGTTGCTGAAAGGAAGAATCGCACTCTTTTAGATATGGTCAATGCCATGCTTCTTAGCTCAGGTGCCCCTGATAATCTTTGGGGAGAAGCCTTATTGTCAGCCTGTTATATTCTAAATAGGATACCCAATAAGACCAATGATAAAACACCATATGAGTTATGGAAAGGACGGACCCCTAGGATTAATTACCTCAAAGTTTGGGGATGTCTAGCTAAAGTAGGAATTCCTGAACCCAAAAAGAGGAAGATAGGACCTAAGACTGTAGATGCTGTATTCATAGGATATGCCCTAGATAGTAATGCCAATAGATTTCTTGTAACCCATTCTGAAGTAAATGAAATCTCTAATAACACAATTATTGAAGCTAGAGATGCAGTTTACTTTGAGAACATTTTTCCCTTCAAGGATAGAACCCTTCTAGCTTTAGCATCCATTCATGATATGCTGATCCATCAAATGGATGTAAAGACAGCATTTCTAAATGGAAATTTAGAAGAAGAGATATATATGGAGCAACCTGAAGGTTTTATTGCTAAGGGTCAAGAAAAGAAGGTTTGCAGATTAGTAAAATCTCTTTATGGCCTAAAGCAAGCTCCCAAGCAATGGCACAACAAGTTTGACAAAGTCATTGTAGAATTTGGTTTTGTGCCAAATGAATATGACAAATGTTTGTATTCTAAAAATACAAATGAAAGTTGTGTTATCTTATGCTTGTATGTTGATGATATCCTTATTCTAGGATCTTCACTGGAATTGATAAATAATATTAAGAATTATTTATCTAATCAGTTTGATATGAAAGACCTAGGTGAGGCAAATCTGATTCTAGGAATGCAAGTGTCAAAAAGGAAAGAGGGCTATACTCTATCCTTAGCACATTCAATTGAGAAAATGCTAAGGAAGTTTGAGTACTTTGACAAGAAACCTGCCCTTACCCCTTATGACAGTAATGTTGTTCTCAAGAAGAACGAAGGATCACCTATAGAACAACATAGATATTCACAAATGATTGGGTCCCTTATGTATATAACAAATAGGACCAGACCTGACATTGCATTTGCTATTGGGAGACTAAGTAGATATACTAGTAACCCAAATCAGTCACATTGGACTGCATTAGACAGAGTATTTAGATATCTTAAGGGTACTCTAGATTATAAACTTCATTATTCTAGACACCCTGATATCATAGAAGGTTACTCCGATGCAAATTGGGTAACTGATTCACATGATGTGAAATCCACTACTGGATATGTTTTTACCCTAGCAGGAGCTGCAATCTCCTGGGGATCATGTAAACAAACTATCATAGCCAGAAGTACAATGGACTCTGAAATGATAGCTTTGGATACTACATGTACAGAGGCCGAATGGCTTAGAAATCTTGTTATGCATATACCTATTTCTGTTCATCCTGTTCTTGCAATTTCTATAAACTGTGATAATAAATCTGTTATAGAACTACTAAAGCATGATTCTGTGAATGCTAAGATGAACAGGCACCTGCAGCTGCGCTTCAAGTCAATAAAGAGCCTATTGGGCAAATATGTGGTTCTTGACTATATAAAGTCAGAAAAAAAACCTTGCAGACCACTTGACGAAGGGTCTGTCTAGGACATTGATCCTAGAATCATCGAGGGGGATGGGGTTAAGCCCATAGTATAGTCACCAGCAGTGGCAACCCAACCGAGTCTGACTGGAGATCCCAAGAAGCCGGTTCAATGGGTAGAAACAAGCTGGACTAGGTGACTATTATGGAACACTGACCTGAGATTAAATTCTCTTTAAAATAAAAGCCCAGGAGGCTGTACATGTGTACATTCATACCCCATCCCTATGGTGACAGTGTTCCTTTTGTGATATGGATAGGTTGAGTTTAAACTCTTAATAAGTCCAAGCATAATATGCAGGGTTGATTCCTATCACCAACCCTTAAGGACTTACCTATATGAGAGGTCGTGAGGGCCGCGACTATAGGACAGGGCGATCCTAGACAACTCTCATGAATGTGTAAAAGTGTGCATGGCCAATCTAACGCACCACCCGATAGACCCAAGTACCTCTAGCGTACTATGTGTGCTATTTTCTGAATCTGGTTCAAGAAGACTGATTCAAGGCGTAGTCCATCAAGCTCTTCTTCAGACAAAGACAATAGTCACTACGTGAGATTCAAGGCTGTAGTCCATCTCATTTATGCATAGTATAAACCTGCCCAGATATTTTCTACTCTTTTCTTTCCTTACTCGGAACTTGATTTTTGGGGGGGATTGTTGTATAGCTGTACAATAAAGGAAAAAAATCAAGTTTTCCTAACGTTGGCATATGTCCAACGGTTCAATTTTTTTTTAATTTTTTTTAATAGCTTTCAATTATCAATGATTTCTCATTAAACATCATTCATTTTTGGGATATAGAGTTGCCTATATATTGAGCTCCATTCTCCACCTTTAGACACACAAAAAATTCTCCTCTACAAAAACTCTCTCGAATTTCTCGTTGCTCTCGAAAATCAGTTCTTCGTTGTTGCTCTGGGCAGAGCTAAGTCGGGGTCATCCTCTCCAAGTCGTGTGCGGCAAAGAGATTCCGGTAGACCGGGGATTTTACCACTAGGAGCGTTCGGATCCAGTCTGCACATAGACCCGGACTATCTCTTAGGGCAGTGCTTCGTGCGCGACTTCCCTGAAGGCCGGTAACATTTAATTAAGTTTATTATTTTGCAGTTTTTAGAAGTGAAGATTTGTGAAGAAAATCTAACAGTATGGGCACAACATTGCACTGGTAGCAACAAAGGAGCATGTCAGCGCCATACTTGATCCGGAAGGGTGAAGGCCGGACCTCAACAAGTTCTCCAACCTGTGTGGGGCATAGGAGTGGCGCCCAAGATGTAGATGTGCTTGTATCGGTTGTCTTTGGGGCGCCTTTTCACTAAAGACAGGCTCGCGCGGTTTGGAATTAGCATTGATCGGCCGGAGTGTCTACTATGTGAACAGGCGACAGAATCTATGGGCCATCTGTTCTTTCGTATGCCCATATACGCAAAGGATATGGCGGGAACAGGAGTCCAAGTTAGAACTAAGACATGGAGGAGCACAAGTGGTCAACCACATCATGGGAAGGATTATGGCTGGGAGGAGTCGAAGCCCACAATGGTTCAAAGAAGCATGCGTTAGATTGGCCTCGGCCGTCTGGCACGTCTGGCGTGAAAGGAACAGACGCACTTTTGAGAATTTGTATACTGTCCAAATTGGCATTCTACACAATATTGAGTACGATGTAAGAGTGATGACATGGATGAATTTATAGCCATGCCTTATATATATATATATATATATATATATATATATATATATATATATATATATATATATATATATATATATATACGCGCGCGCCAAAACGTTTAACTTTCTCCAGTTCACTTCAAGAGTTCTCGAAGAGGAGAAATTATTCGGTGGGATGGACCCGTCACGTGACATTGATAAATCTTGATTCTCCTACAATAAGACCATGACACACCATGCTCTCTCTTTTTTCTCTCTAATTTAGTCAACATGGCATGTTATAGTCCTATTGGAGATGACTCAACATAGTGAGTCCGTCCTACTGAATAATTTTTCCTTGAAGAGAGATATTATGCATCACATGGAGATCATAAGAAACAAAATATTCAGCAACGATATGTTGAAAATTGGACACGTCCTCCTGCGCTCCGATACTGTGTGTCTTAGCGGAAACTTAAGCCAACCCATCTAAAATAATCAACTACTGTCTAACAGACACCAAACACAGATAAAGGCAAGTATACGACGGTGACTACATCATCTGGACAAATCTCAATCTATATAACTCAGATAAAATTACAAGATTGACAAAAATAATATTTAACCCTTTGTCCTAATAGGTTCAACCCCCTCGCTTACCAACCCGTAGGAATTTTCCTGAAGAAAAAAAAGATATTACAATTAAAATCGCTCACCAATCCTTGGCAATTTTCCTAGATCTCTTCTTCCTTCTGTCTTGTATGACGAAATCCTAAGAGCAAAGTACAGACTTTCTTTTAGATCTTCTGTGGACAAGCATTCTGAATCTCAACTTTGTGCTATATCTTTGTGCCTCCACCCTCATCTCATATAAATAGGATGAGAAACATAATTTTTGGGTTAGAAATCCTAGAAGTAGCCCACCATCAGATCTGGCCGTCCACTAACAACCAACGGTGTAGATTATATCTCATCACCAATTATGGATGTCCAAAATGGTCAAATTAAATATTTAATATAAATTTGTAAATCTAATCAAATCAGATATTTAATGTAAATTTTTACATCATATCAAATCAAATCTGTTATCATATTTTGGCTCCAAAATTTGCTCTTATCAAATTCAGATTGGACTCCAACACGATATGGGTCCAAGACGTATGTATATTATAAGTCATCCACCTGGCATCCACATTAATTGGCAATTATATAGCTTATCATACAATTAATCATATAGTTTATATAAGTAGCTTGGAATGAGAGAAACTTTGATACAGCCGGTATATGACAAGTGGGCCCTATTATAAAAATTTTACATGCACAAATTACGAAGAGAGAGGAGGGCCTACTTGTCATACACCGGCTGTATCAAAACTTTGATACAGCCGGCTGTATCAAAGTTTTCTCCGCTTGGAATAGGCTTTGTCTGACTATGACCTTATAGTCAGAATATTTTCATCTGCCCTCTTCCCTTAAGCATCACGTGTATTTAATGTAAATTTTTAAATCATATCAAATCAAATCTGTTATCATATTTGGGCTCCAAAATTTGCTCTTATCAAATTCAGATTGGACTCCAACACGATATGGGTCCAAGACGTATGTATATTATAAGTCATTCACCTGGCATCCACATTAATTGGCAATTATATAGCTTATCATACAATTAATCATATAGTTTATATAAGTAGCTTGGAATAAGAGAAAGTTTGATACAGCCGGTGTATGACAAGTGGGTCCTACTATAAAAATTTTACATGCACAAATTACGAAGAGAGAGGAGGGCATACTTGTCATACACCGGCTGTATCAAACAGCCGTCTGTATCAAAACTTTGATACAGCCGGCTGTATCAAAACTTTGATACAGCCGGCTGTATCAAAGTTTTCTCCGCTTGGAATAGGCTTTGTCTGAGTATGACCTTATCAGAATATTTCCATCTGCCCTCTTCCCTTTAAGCATCACGTGTGTGTGTGTGGAGATAAGAACGTCGCTTAGTACAAGTTAAGCACCTGTTGCACAATTAGGCTCACATAATAAGAGCCCTCCAAATTATGGTGTAAACTTGTACAGATTCAACTTACAGGACCACCAGCACCTACAAGGCCGGCCGGAAGTTGGGTTGTCCTTGTCGGAACTAATTTTAGTAGTCCCTTAACTCGGTCTCTTCTGAGACGTTTCTTTATGTCATGAAGAGTCATCCGCAACCCCGCCAGGTCATGCCAGGTCATGTTGGATCTGAAATGTTGTCCCAAACAAAAAAGGGTTGTCCAAGTCCAGAGTCTTGTCAGACTTATCCTGGACGACCCTGAGCAACTAACAAACCTTCAGAAATCACATTGGGAAAACCTTAGAATAGTGCATGCCATCATCTAGTTGGTGCAAGAGAAAGTGCAACTGCTAGCCAGGCAGGGATATGTATGTACCTTTGTCATGACAAGGTATGCAACTACCACAGAAAAAGTTGATGTATCCTCTATGCTTTGTATACATTATCATCCACAAATATATACTTCAATCATCTTTATATCGACAAGGTGTGCAACTACTAGAAAGCATCACTAGTGTTGATCATAGTTCAATCCTTTCTTTTTCTTCTTTATACATACAGAGGTTGCTGCATGTGTAACTTTTTCTCTCAATTGTTAGTTCATCTATTCTACACTTCCACGTCTTCTCTCCTTCAGTCCTTAACTGACATCTTGGCTACAAAACCAAAGACGTAAATATTCAACCCTAATTCCACTAGACTAGTTTTCTTTTGGTAATGAAAGAGGTAATCATCTAATGGACTAGATTCATGCGCCAATATTAATAAATAAGCTTGTCGGTAGGATAATATAGTTGATCTTTTCCTAACAAAGATCTATAGTCCACAAGCATGAGATCGGCACACAATCGATGTACTCGAAGCTGTTTCTCAGCATATACAAGTTGTGCGATCGCACAAGGTCCCAACAAAAATCTAGTCCGCACAATCTGATGTACTCAGAGCCGTTTCGCAACATATACAAGTTGTGCGATCGCACAAGATCCCAAATTTTTTAACTTTCGTATATATTATTAATGTGCAATCTCCATTTTTAGATTTAGACCTTCATATTTTTTAGAAAATGTATTAACATGATTATTAAAATGTCAGAAACGGCCATTTGTTAGAGTGCTTAAAAAAAGTTTTCTAGTATTTATACATGGTCCTTGGATGTACTGCAGCTTCACAATGCCAAAGTTCCATAATCAGATCCTAAGGAGACTTTGAGAGGTAATCAAATCCTAAGAGCATCCACAGTAGAGACACTCCAAACACAGACTTCAAATTATTAAAAAATGTATAAATTACTATTTTTGGAGTGCCTTCTTAATATTGTCACACAATGGTACACCTCCAAACAAATACTCCAAATTAACATCATTTTTCTCCTTTTTTTTTCTGTTTATTTTTCTTACATGTTTGGTAAGATTTTTCCTCCCTCTTTATCTTCCTTCCCTGTTTGTTGGTTAATTTTAGTGGGCTCGGAAATTAATATAGAGAAGCTAGGACACGCTCCAAATCTGGAGTCTCTCTTAGTTTTCTAACAATTTTTAAATATGGACAAGTGTTCACTGCAGTCTTTAAGTACTACTAAATTTGACTAAAGTCAAAATATAGTATAGAAATCTCTTCCACTAGGGATGCTAAGACCATCTCCAATGGGGGTTTCTATCTTCCCTATTTCTATGGAAGAAATTCATTTTAGAAAAAACTTCTCCCAACGGATATCACCATTTCTATCCTATGTGGCAATGATGTAGGATGAAAACTTTCTAGAAGGGTTTCTACATGTAGAAACTCTCATAGAAATTCTCCTATCTCTCATTACAATTATTATTGGGCCCCACACCATTAAATTGATCCTTTTACTATGTGACACATAGGATAGAAATGGAGAACCATTGGAGAGCATTTTTGTATGTCTACAATTTCTATGTAGAAACTCTTCCAACTAGGATAGAGATTTCCTTAAAGTACAATGATAAGTAGGATAAGAACTCAATTTTAGAAATCACCATTGGAGATGGTCTCAATGAGGGTTTCTATCTTCCATATTTCTATGGAAGAAATCCATTTTAGAAAAAATTTCTCTCAATGGTGATTTCTATCACCATTTCTATGGCAATGATGTAGGATGAAAAATTTCTACGAGGGTTTCTACATGTAGAAACTCTCATAGAAATTCTCCTATCTCTCATGACAATTATTATTGGGCTCCACACCATTAAATTTGTCCTTTTACTATGTGACATAGGATAGAAATTGAGAACCATTGGAGAGCATTTTTGTATCTCTACAATTTCTATGTAGAAACTCTTCCAACTAGGATAGAAATCTCCTTAAAGTACAATGCCAAGTAGGATAAGAACTCAATTTTAGAAATCACCATTGTAAATGGTCTAAGACCATCTCCAGTGAGGGTTTCTATCTTCCCTATTTCTATGTAAGAAATCTATTTTAGAAAAAACTTCTAGCAATGGCGATTTCTATCACCATTTCTATCCTAAATGGCAATGATGCAGGATGGAAACTTTTTAGGATGATTTCTACATGTAGAAACTCTCATAGAAATTCTCCTATCTCTCGTGACTATTTGAGAACAATTTGAGAACATTTTTGTATGTCTATAATTTCTATGTAGAAACTTTTTCAACTAGGATAAAAATCTCCTTAAATACAATGTTAAGTAGGATAAACTCGATTTTAGAAATCACCATTGGAGATGGTCTAAGGAGACTTTGAGAGATGCTCTGATCCCAAGAAGACTTAGAAATTTTATACCTTTTCCGGAAGGGAACCTATCCGTGTCTAAAAATATATATATATATAAAAGGGGGAATGAGATGCAACTCTAAAGAGAAAATAGTGCGCAACTCGAGTGTACTTATATTCTTTTCAACCATAGGAAGCAAAACAGCATATCGCAGAAAAGAGGAGATCCCAAAATGTTGAGTGCACCTCCACCCCAACCCCCACCCCCACATTCAAATCTCTAGAGAAAAAGAATTGTAAAGCAAATCCAATATTATCAGGGAACAAACAATGTACGATAGCAATTGATCAAAATTCCTCGACATGTTTATCAAAGTAGAGCTTTGCATTGTATTATTATTAGCGAAACAAGCTATGCTTTCATTGTTCAATATCACTAATCATTTATTCTCTTAGCCCAGTAAATAAAACAACAGAAACAACAGGAAAAAGAATTAAAATCTTATAGAAACAGAAAATTTTAACATAATTGTTTTGCTAAGTTGATTTAGCATTCATACTTTATGTATATAAGTAGACTAGATTATCCTAATGGTGCCCCACCTATAGCGTTCGGATATTTTTGACGTCTTAACTTTTCACTGTTCGATCTTGGCAGTCAAATTTTATAGATTGTTCTTTTGAAGCATCTTTCGTCAATTTTGAAACATATCAAGAATAATATTTAGCAATAAAAGTATTTAAATTGTACTTCTATGCTACAAGAATGCTTTCGAAGTGGTCTTAAAAATTGAAGGAAGATGTTTCAAAAGAATAATTTATGAAATTGTGATGCTAAAATTGAACAATAAAAGTTTAATGTGCCAAAAATATCCGAACGTTTTAGTTGGAGTACCATTAGGATAATTTAGCCTATATAGAAATAATCCTTGAATCCTAGATAACGAGGAAGACTATACGACATACCTCGATAGTGTATTTGTTGCTCACTTGATTTCCCCATAACCTTAGCCTTGTAACTCAACACTGGTCCAACCTGAAATATGAACCGCAAGTTATCTTACTATTTTCCCAGAGAAAACTATTATGGTACTAAATTACAAGAGAGAGTTCTCAACATAGTCCAACTTCAAAAGGACTTCAACCATATTTTTAAAGAGAGAGATCTTTAACCAACTTTTAACACAGGGCTCATGTATAGACGAATATACAATAAGGGAAAATCCGTATACTTATTATGTGGACATAAATAGGATCCAATTATTATTTTTAGCCTAAATTATCCTAATGGTACCCTAACTATAGTGCTTTGAAGTTTTTGCCACCTTAACTTTTCACTACTTGATTTTGGCATCCTAACTTCATAAATTGTTCGTTTAAAGCACATTTCGTCAATTTTTGGGTCCTTACTAATTGTGTTTGTTATTGGTGTTGTATTGATTTGTAATGAAATGAATCACAACACTGTTTTGTTCATGATAAACTCTTATTTGAAACTAAATTTAGACGTAAGGTATTTCAAAAGAACAATTTATAAAGTTGGAATATCAAAATTGAGCAGTTAAAAGTTAAGATGCCAAAAAAATCTAAGCTTTATAGTTGGGGTGCCAATAGGATAATTTGGCCTATATAACTATGATCCTTGAATCTTTAGATAACGAGGAAGACTATACGACATACCTCGATAGTGTATTTGTTGCTCACTTGATCTAAACCTTAGCCTTGTAGCTCACTAGTCCAACCTGAAATATGAACGGCAAGTTATCTTACTATTTCTTCAGAGAAAACTATTATGGTTAATAAATTACAAGCGTAAGTTCTCAACATAGTCCAATTTCAAAAGGACTCTAACCATATTTTAAAGAAATCTTTAACCAATTTTTAACAATTGGCTCATGTATAAACGAATATACAATAGAGAAAATCCGTATACTGTACACATAAATAGATCCAATTATTATTTTTAAACTAAATTATCCTAGTGGTATCCTAACTATAGCACTTAGACATTTTTAGCACATTAGCTCGATTTTGGCATCCCAACTTCATAAATTGTTCTTTTGAAACAACTTTCGTCAATTTTTTGGTCCTTGATATTTGTGTTTGTTATTGGTGTTGTGTTGATTTTGTAATAAAATGAATAACAATACTGTCATGTTCATGGTGAGCTCTTATTTGCAACTAAAATTAGACGGAATGTGCTTCAAAAGAACAATTTATGAAATTAGGATGTCAAAATCGAGCAGCTGAAAGTTAATATGCCAAAAATGTCTGAACATTATAGTCAGGGTGCCACTAGGATAATTTGGCCTATATACGTGTGATCCTTGAATCCTAGACAACGAGGAAGACTATACGACATACCTCGATAGAGTATTTGAGGTTGTCACTTGATCTCCCCAAAACCTTAGCCTTGTAGCTCTCAATACTGGTTCAACCTGAAATACAGGGCCGGCCCTGAGCTCATGGGGGCCCAGGACAAATTTTTAAAATAAGACCTTCATACATAATATAAAAAATATTAAGAAAAAAGCTACGACCGATGATTGAATTGAACTTAAGATCTTTATATACAAGTCTTAAGTACTAACCACAATAACTTTATGTTTAAGAGGTCCATGGTACATACTAATTCTATTTAAGATACAAAATTATTAACATATTTATTTTTAAACTAATTTTTTGGGTCCCTTATAATCGGTGGGCCCTGGACGGTCGCCCTGGCTGGGCCGGCCCTGCTGAAATATGAACTGCAAGTTATCTTAATAATATTTCTCCAGAGAAACCTATAGTGACATAGTCCAATTCCAAAAGGGCTTTAACAATATTTCTAAAGAAATATTTAACCAATTTTTAACATAGGGCTCATGTATATACGAATATACGATAGGGAAAATCTGTATACTTAGTACATGTACATAAATATGATCCAATCATTTTTTTATATGAAAGCACTTCCCCACAACCAAACTGCACGCGGGGGCACGCCCACTCCTATAGTCCTATACAGGTACACATGTATATAAGCTCCTCAAGCAGCAGCAGCAGTCGCTCAGTGGTAGCAGCAGCAGGAACTCAGTTGGCACACAACACAGCAAGAAAATCATGGCAGCCCATGGAGATCCTGAGAATGCCGGCAGCGGCGACGAATCAGCCATGGACACCACCGTGGTCGCCTACCCGACCGGCCATTCGAGCGCTCATCGGCAGCAGCCCCGTGCCGCCACTTCAGTACATCCCCTGACTCTCAAGGTACGTATCGTGCGCGTTGTGAAGCATAAGAAACCCCCAGTTTCTAATAGTTACGTGTTGCTGCTGTTAATATTGCAAGCAGTTCAAAGAGGTGGTGTACAAAGTGAAGCTCAGCCCCAACGGATACAGCAGCAAGAAGAAGGCGAAGACGATACTCAATGGCGTGACCGGGCTGGTGTGCCCGGGAGAGATGCTGGCCATGCTGGGCCCGTCGGGCAGCGGCAAGACCACCCTCCTCGCCGCCCTCGGCGGCAGGCTCCCGGGCAGCCTCTCCGGCAAGATCACCTACAACGGCCATCCCTTCTCCGGCGCCGTCAGACGGAGGACGGGCTTCGTGGCCCAGGACGACGTGCTCTACCCCCACCTCACCGTGCGCGAGACCCTCGTCTTCACCGCCCTGCTGCGCCTGCCGCGGACCCTGACCGCGGAGGAGAAGGCCGGGCACGCGGAGCGCGTGATGGCGGAGCTCGGCCTGGCGAAGGTGGCGCACAGCGTGGTGGGCGGCCGCCTCCTCCGGGGGATCTCCGGGGGGGAGAGGAAGAGGGTGAGCATAGGGCAGGAGATGCTGGTGAATCCGAGCCTCCTCCTCCTGGACGAGCCCACCTCCGGGCTCGACTCGACCAATGCCCAGAGGATCGTGGTGACGCTCAAGCGGCTGGCTGGCGAGGGTGGTCGGACCGTCGTCACCACCATACACCAGCCATCGAGCCGGCTCTACCACATGTTCGACAAGGTAGTGCTGCTCTCGTCGAAGGGCAGCCCCATATACTACGGCCGGGCATCCGACGCCGTCGACTATTTCTCCACGATTGGCTTCTCTTCGCCACTCACTGTCAATCCTGCGGAACTACTCCTCGACCTCGCCAACGGTTAGTCAGTTAGTTCATCTGCTAGCTCAATGTCATTCTATTCTACTAGTCCTTTGCTTATTACTATTATTATTATTAATCACCTGCTGGTTGTTTAAAACTATCATGTAAGCATCTTATTGCATTTTAAGAAAATTAAAATAAAATCAAGAGTTCCACATGTTTATTAGGTTGAGAACATGCAAACACCCACAGGCATATCCGATTAAGGGGTAAAACATTATTTGATTTTGGGCCGAAAATCGAACATAACCGAACCGAATAAGATTCGGTTCCGTTTGAAGAAAAAAAGGGGTTAAATTTCGGTTTTATGTTTCGGTTTCGGTCCAAAATCCAAAATCGAATAAAACTTTTACAATTATGTAAATACTTTCAATTTTATACATATCTTGTGATAAAAAAATGTGTATATTTTATAAACAACAATTATAAGTATACGTTTTGGAGTTCAACTTTCATAATTTAACAACTAGTCTAATTTTGGGCACAACTTTGAAATAAAATAAATGTGTGTATAAAAATTATAATTGTTGATATAATTTAACTACGATTCCAACTTTGGTCCCGATCCACTAAACAGTAGAAATATTCCAACTGAACAAACCGAATAAACCGAATTGATTATTCGGTTTGCTTCGGTTCGGTTTTGGCTAATTTCGGTTCGATTTTGATTTTGGATTTCTAGAATTTCAGTTTATTCAATTTTGACTATTTCGATTTAGTTGAAACCGAATAATCCAAATGCTCACCCTATATCCAATAGCAAAAAACAAGGGGTGGGGGGTGGGGAAGGGGACATGCACTTTGGCCAAGATATGATAAAACAAGATCTAAAGCGTCTACTCCCTTTAAGTCTAACATAAAGCTCTACTTTTCAAACGTTTATCTCAATTCACTGATTTCGAATGAGCGAGTGCCTTACACTTCTTACGTGATCATGTGTCTATAAAGTCCAAATTTGGAACTCGGCATGATGTCTTTACTCTCTGTTCAAAAAGCATCGAAATATTATTTGGTGCACCAGCCACACGGCTATTTTGTATGTGCCTGGTCGACACCGGCACATATGGACAGCCTGTGGCCGGTGCACGAAATAATATCAGGACAATAAAAAAAAAATACTTGACTAAGACTTGATTTGGACTTGGAAGCATCGCCAGCCGCCCATTTCAATCAGGTCAATTCCTTTCGCCATCAGATGGGGAGCCCTAGTTGTGACTTGTGAATGCAGCAACAGGCAAATGAGCTTTCGAGCCTGACCCGGTGGACCAACGGAACCACAACCATCCACTTGGTCTCGTGCAACTGCCACCACATGCACAATCTCGATCACGAGCAACACACTGATCAGGAACTTTAATTTCGCTCCCAACTCTAAATTAAATGCACACCAAACAAGATTATACGTACTAATTACTGCGGTTGCTTAATCTATATGATTGATCATTTCCTACCTATATGGTAGCAATTCTCCATCATAACAGCTATCAAATTAATCTACTTGAACAACAAATCACTAATAACTCACCTTATGTTTGCTAACTGGCAGGGATCGCGCCAAACTCCAAGCACGCAGCAGAGGATGGCGCCAGCATGGAGGACGAACAGAAGGCGGTGAGCGAGGAGCTCGTCTCCTCCTACGACAGGAACATCGCCGCCAGGCTGAAAGCCGAGCTGTGCGTCACCTCTACGGACCCGAAGCACAACAACCACCGCTGCGGAAACGACACAGGTAACTGACTGTCTACATCTTGACAATGTTCGGCACTCGTCAGTGGAAACTAACTGCCAAAGTCTCAGACGCAGCAGCAGCAGCAGCAGCGCTGATGAGGAAGGGGGAGCAGTGGGGAAGCAGCTGGTGGGAGCAGTTCACGGTGTTGCTGAGGAGGGGGCTCAAGGAGAGGAGGCACGACGCTTTCAACAAGCTGAGGATCTTTCAGGTCCTGAGCGTGGCCACACTGGGAGGCCTCTTGTGGTGGCACACGCCGCCTTCACACCTCCAGGACAAGGTGAAACAATTGATCAATAAACCAGTACTTCTCTTCGGGAGCAGGTCTGATGTCCCATTTAATTCTGTCTCCCTTCCTATTACATGTGGGTCATCATCTATATATCTACTTCCATGGCTCACATGTAATAGGAAGGAGGACAGAAATGGACCGGATTAAATGGGACAGCAGATCTGCTCCCCTTCTCTTCACAGCAAAACACTAATGAAGCGTGCATAATGTTGGATTTGCAGACAGCGCTGCTCTTCTTCTTCTCAGTGTTCTGGGGCTTCTACCCCCTCTACAACGCCGTCTTCACATTCCCCCAGGAGCGGGCGATGCTGATAAAGGAGAGGTCCTCCGGGATGTACCGCCTCTCCACCTACTTCCTGGCCCGCACCGCAGCCGACCTCCCCATGGAGCTCTGCCTCCCCACGGCCTTCGTCTTCATCATCTACTGGATGGGCGGGCTCGACCCCCACCCTACCACCTTCCTCCTCTCGCTGCTGGTCGTCCTCTACAGCGTCCTCGTCGCGCAGAGCCTCGGCCTCGCCATCGGGGCAATCCTCATGGACGACCTGAAGCAGGCCACGACGCTCGCCTCGGTCACGACCCTCGTCTTCCTCATCGCAGGCGGCTACTACGTCCAGCAGATACCCCCCTTCATCGTCTGGCTCAAGTACCTCAGCTACAGCTTCTACTGCTACAAGCTGCTCCTCGGGGTCCACTTCCACCCCGGCGACGGCTACGAGTGCTCCCCCGGGGTCGTGTGCCCCGTCACGGACTTCCCTGCGATCAGGTCCGTGGGGCTTGACGGTATGTGGCTCGATGTCTGCGTCATGGGACTCATGCTCGTGGGATACCGCCTCGTTGCTTACTTGGTTCTGCGCCGTCTGCAACTAAGGTAGAGAGACGATCGAAAAATGAGGTGCAATTGTAAGAGCGGCAACATGTTTAAGTGAGGTGGGAGCACAGCAGTCTCCCTTTTCTTTTTCTCCTTTTTTGTTCCGACGGCTGAAGAATTACAACACATCAAAATCGGCAGATTCGAAAAATCTCGGCATCATCTATCACTCTAGCACCTGAAGACAAGATTTTACATGCACACCAGGGAGCAGAATTACAAATATATACGACTTGGATTGAAGGTTAAAAGAGCTGTCCTACAATTTTAGTGCAGAATCTAATGAAAACATTATGAACCGAAATTGTTAACTACATACCTGTTCTACAAAATGCCATCTATGCCACATATCTGTCCTCCACAGTATCATGGTTTTTCAGGACTCTGATTGCATCTTTGGTAACTTCAATTGCTGCTCTAGCAACGCAAACAATAAAAAAAATTGTAAAAGGAGGCATAATTTCAGCAAGTACTTGATTCTTAACTAAAGCCAACTCTAAGTAAACAAACCTAATAAATATGAATAAAGAAGTATGTGTATTTTATCCGAGATTTCACAAATAGCAATTGGATCAGTTGGATTGAATTATTGTTTTGATTTGATTGTCCCTTTGTATTTTACATGAGCATGTGGTAATGCTTTCATTTTGATGGACCAACCCCAGCGAGTCCATAAACAAGTACCAATGCGGAAATGAAAACTTACTATACTCAAAAAAAGAAATAGAATGTCCAGCATAAATGGAATTATGGCTATAGTGACTCGAACAGTAGAACTTCTTGGTAAGATCAATCTTCTGACTATCGAAATGATCCGAATCAAAGACCCATCATCTTTTTGGTTCCCCGCCGGCCCAGTGACACATCAAACACGCCCCTTCTTTTTCTCCAATCATAAAGCCCCCTGATTCCTTTCTTTTCTTTCATCCCCTGTCCCATTCTTTCTAATTCAGAAAAAAAAAAAAAAAAAAAAGGCGAGAAAATTGAGCTATGGTATAATCGATACAAGATGAAACTCTCACATGCTAAATTTATTTCTTCTGTAATGGTGCCTCGCCACACGCCTAAATGGTGCCCATCTCAAATCAATCAAATTGTAATGAAGGCGTCATCCAGCTTCCTGTATGAATTTCAGATTCTCTCAAAAAGATTGAATAATGTCAATATGGCTCTTGTTTGTAACAATATCATTAATGATATATTGTGTTCAAGAATCAAGACCGAAAATGGAAGGGATCACCTCAGTGATATGTATTTGACAGTAAGGGATCACGTCACTGATATGTACTAAAATGCTTTAGACTATGTTATGTAAACCAACAAATTGTTTTTTTCCCTCCCAATTCAGAGTCCACAACTCCAAATAGGTCTAAACCAAAATAGATATATGAATCAACTACACATTGTTGTAAGATATTACATATTCACTAATCCTCCCCAAAAGAAAATCACTCTCCATATATTATATGGACAAGAATCTTGTTGTATATGGCTCGTGTTTAAGTACAGAGTGTGACGGACATCGTCCTCTAATCGGAGAAGTCCGAGAGAAGACGAAGTAGTGATACTTGGCTCAAATGAGCCAAAAGTATCAGACCAACGTATGAACATTTTAGACCTAAAGTTATTTGTATCAACAGACCAGATTGCTCCTGACTTTGAAAAAACTAGGAGAGCCATAAATAAGGCTTCTCGTATCCTAGCTTTGGGGTTTGTTAAGGCTAAAGATTACTTGAGAGTTCTTGAGTAGGAAATGAATTTTCTTAGGATTTGTGATAGTCAAAGCGTGATCCATCTCATGAAAAAACCAGTATACCATAGTCGGAAGAAACACATCGACGTACGATAGCACAAGATACAGAAGTAGTGCAATAAGGAGATTGATTTCTTGAAGATCGATGCTAAGGTAAACCGACAGACATGTTGACGAAGGTGATTCCTATGGAGAAGTTCAAGTATGTCTTGACTTATATTCAAGTACTAAAGTTTGAGAAAGGTTCTCGGCCTTAATAGAAAGGTCTTAGCAATTTTGCCGTTCTGGGTAAACATCGTGTCGGTAGCCATATTCAGTTCTAGGCAAGACTGTAGTGGTGATCAGTTTTGTGATTTTGAGTAAAGATCGTGTCGGTAGGGAGAAAGCAAAGAGGAGGTAAAGTTAAAGTACCATGGAGTATCGGCAACAATTCTCATAAGGTAGCTACTTAAACGACTAGCCAATATGGAAATTGTTGTATATGACTCGTGTTCAACTATAGAGAATAGGATGGTGTCGTCCGGTGATCTGATAAACCTGGGAGGAGTCAGAACAGTGATATGGGGTTAATTATAGTGGGGGGTGCTTTCTGAGGAAGGAGAGAGAAAGAGAGAGATAATAAGAAAATAGTAGTAATAATTATTATTATTAATAATAAGTTTTTAAGGGTAATTTGGTCCAATAATTTATTTTTGTTGAAACGGAAAAACTAAGGGTAGACTTGAAAATATTCACTAGTTGTGGGTAGTGATTGGTATGATATAAAAGTATAGGGTATACAAGTTGAAAATTAGCATTAAAAAAAAAAACTTTAGCATTACCACCAAGGAGGTGGTCCAGTGATAGCACTAGTAGGAAGAGGAGGAGTGGACGTGGGTTCAAATCTCAGTCAAGGCAAACTAAAAAATATGAGGGGTTCTTGGTGCTAGTAGCCCAAGTCTCAGGGACGATTAATAATGACTAGCCTTATATAAATTATTTTTTAGCATTTTCTAAGCAATTACATGTCTTTCTACCACTCCATTATCCGTGACGAATTAATCCAGATATGTGAATCACAGAGAATGAAAAAGGGAATTAATAATAATAATAAGATACGTGAATCACAGAGAATGAAAAAGGGAAATAATAATAATAATAATAATAATAATAATAAAGGAAATTAAAATAAGAGGAGGAGGAGGAGGAGTCTTGCATATGACAAACTAATCCATATGCCATCCTTTCTAGGTTAAAACTTCTAATATGAGTTCATCTTCTTAAACTTCTCTAAGCAAGGATATATCATTAATTTTTCATCGTTCTGCACTAACCCGCGTATTCAACCTTGTGATGTTGTAGAGCTTTTACTTTAGTATTAATAGTATTATTTAAAAATACCAAAATCTTGTATAACGGCCTAGAAACCTCACCATAGATAATCAATTCTGACTAGGGGTGAGCATTATTCGGTTTTGAACCGAAAATCGAACCGAACCAACCGAATAAGAGATTCGGTTCGGTTTTAAAAAAAATCGGTTCGGTTTCGGTTTTAAAAATACTAAAAAAAATTATTCGGTTTCGGTTTCGGTCCAAAACCGAAAACCGAATAAGAAAATTTAGTTTTTATATATATATATATATATATATATATATATATATATATATATATAATTTTATTTATATATATATATATATATATATATATATATATATATATATATATATATATATATATAAGTATTAATTATAGGTATATACTAAATATATAGGTATATACTATATATATAAAGAGGTATATACTATAGGTATATAATAAATATATCTATGTATATTTAGTTATTATATATATTAACAAAAAAAACACAAATAAACCCAAAAATCGAATAAACCGAAAACCGAACCGATTTAATTCGGTTCGGTTCGGTTATTGACCAATTCGGTTCGGTTTCGGTTTTGCTTATTCGGTTTCGATCCAATTCGGTTTTCGGTTATTCAGTTCGGTTGGAACCGAATACTCACCCCTAATTCTGACCTTGCAACCGGGCTCCAACATACCTCAGGCTTCTCATAGCAGCTAATGAGGTATTATGTTTTAGAGCAGGAAGAAGAAGCCTCCCAATATCCATCATAGCTAAATCTGACTGCAGAAATGAACAGCCTCTCCCGTCTTCACAACGCAAATTGAATCCACCAGAAGAACCATTCTTATCAACTGTTTAAACAACAATTGTTGAAGTTATGATATGAAACCAGCATAAAACTATAATTAATAACTTCAATGTTGTCTTTTAGATCTTGGATTTTTTTTACTACTTCATATAGTTCTTGGTCCAAGTTGGCCTGCTGAACCCAGAGGCAAAATGAATCACTCATGCCCTTGAATCATAGCAAATGGTAGCAAATGCAGGTTTAATTTTACACTTTACAGTGATCACTAAGGTAAAATAACGGTGTCAGTTGTTTTCTTAGTATAATGGAAACTATTCCTACTTATTTTGGTGGCAAACTATAGCACACAATTGAATCAGCTTCAAAATCAAACATTTAAACTTCAAATAGACAAGCTTGTGATCAAACATGCTAAGCTTCAAGCATTTCAGGTCAAATTCAACATAACACTACACCAAGAACAAATAGAATAGGGTCCCCAGAGCATATGGGCATCCGCAATAATGTCATAATCCAAGCCAAAACATAGAAAGGAATGTGAACTTTGAGAGTAAGTCTAAAATGTGTTAAAATGAATCATAACATAATATGTCGATGCCCCATAAATGATAGCAAAAGATTAGTTCAATCCTGTCTTCAAAGTACCACATCCCCGCAGTTGATATGCAATTCGACTCTTTTCTACTCAAATTCAGGACATGTTTGCTGTGCCTTTTGCCTGCTAGAACCATCTCCTTACAGAGTCTTGATTTTAGAAAGAAAATTTGCTATAGAATGAATCCTTTGAATAATGTTCATAATTGCTTAGTCTAAAGAAATGTTCATAATTTGATCAAATTGCAAAAGATACTAGATGCTAACGCCTAAAAGGCATGCATGACATCTCATCAGTCCGATGCAATGTCTGACTGCTGTAGGGGAATTTAAACAAGGATATAGCAGCCTTCTGCATGTACCCCATACTACTTGGTAATAAAGTCAAAGTGATTGGGAACAAGACATTATTGTGCACAACCTCTATCACTATTCGAAGTTTATAGTTTATATTGTACGCCGCTAGATAGTGTATAAATGTATATTTTTCATGATGCAACACATTTAAACTCTTATATATGACAACTGTACAAACATTAATTGTCTTATATATTTTTTCAGAATAATGTACACCATGGCACTATGACATGTAGTACACTTTGGTAGAGCCTAGAAAGCACAGGCACTTCAAAAAAGTGGCTATGTCGTGTGTGTCGTGTCGGACACGCATTGGATACTCCAAAATACACTAGGACACACCAAGATAGATGTCAATGTCGGTGGTGTTGTCTCCATACCGTGTCGTATTTGTGTATGTACAAAATAGGTAGAATTATTGTTATATATGGCTCGTGTTCAACTACGGAGTGCAACAGACGTTGTCCGATGAGCAGAGAAGCTCGGGAGGAGTGGAAGCTGAGTGGAAGCATCGATATGGGGCTCAGAAGAGTCAGTTTGGTATCAGGTCTCATGCTCCTCGAATCTCGGCTTTATAAATTTTCCATTAGTGAACTTCAATACTTTTGGTTTTGGTGCCTTCATAAGAATATCTAGGGTTCCTTTAATTTCATGTTTATAAAGTTCTGCAACCTATTATATATCCTCTTAATGTTTTACCTAAGAAATTGGGAATCTCCTTAAAGACTCCTACCATTTGTTAAAAAAAGACCTAGAAACCCCTCGGTTAAAAAAAAAAGAATCAAAATTAAAGATGTACTCTGAGAATTCATTCTATCCTCTCCTCTCCTTGAAGATGTAGGCTGCTGCTGATATGATCAACGCCTCCAAAGTAATATAGACCTTGATGGATCACATTACAAACACAAAGTAGCCCAAGAATGATGAAGTTCTCAATAAGGGTGTCGATGGACCACGCATAGAGGGATGGGATATTAAGGCTCGCTGGACATTGTGAAGGCTGTGTGTAACTAGGAAGCACGGACAATCCAAAACTGGTGCCCTATTGTACCGTGTCCAAGTCGTAAACATATCGGACATAGAATCAATGTTGTTTCTGCAATCTGCGGCATGGGTATAACAAATCAAGCTCGTCAGGTCAATCGTGTGCTTGATATCAGAGTTTCCCTTTAGCCGCTGATAGCAAACATGTACCTGGTACAAGAAAAAACAAGCATCGTCATCCTTAAGTCAAAAAGATACTACTTGTAAATTATTCATCCTATGATACTTTTTGTTGCAAACACGCGAAGGGCGTTCCAAGTTCCCAATGCCGCGACGTCGTTTGTTCGCGGAAAGGAATGGAAAGGAAATCAATTCCTTGGTATTTCCTTTCATTTAGAAAATTACAATTCTCACTGACTTTCCTTTTCGATATTTGGAAATGCCAAAAAAATTGGAAAGTGAATACTTCGAGACCATGTTTAGTTCACGGAATTATGGCATTAGGAGGATGCCAAAGGAAATGTTTGGGAAAGGAAACTGATTCCCAAGGGAAAGGAAAATGGGGTGGAAAGTGGTTCCCTCCACCCACTAGGGATTCACTTTCCCACTCTATGGATTCATTTTCCCTCCCAATTTCTTTGGCCTTTCCAAACACCGGAAAGAAAAATGGATGGGAATTACAATTTTACAAAGGAAAAGGAAATGAACAAGGAATTGATTTCCTTTCCTTTCCTCAAACCAAACGAGGCTCGAAAGTGATTACTTGCTTGGATGGATGGGATCATTTTTCCTCCTAATTTTTCTTCTATTGGGAATCACTTTCCTTTCCTCCTCAATTCCTTTGGCACCCAAACAAACATAGAAAAGTAATCAATTTCCTTTCCCAACCCCATGATCCCGCGAACCAAACTAGGGTCTTGGGAGATACTGTATCGAAACTCGAGTGCAGGGGAATGATGACGGACACGACGAGCCCAATTATGTTTCATTGCATTCATTCGGCATGTAATGATCAAAGATGATGTTCCTAGGCATCGACAAATAATTTCCTATGAAATTGAGCGGAATTAATGTATCATACTCAGTAAACATGTACTAGCCAGCGTGATATTCTGATATAAATATGCAGAGGATGGAAATTTATACAAAGAGTGGGGTGAATGAAGCTGAAATAAGAGAAATACCTCCCTCTCGATGGTGATTAAAAAGGGAGAAATGTGGAACCACAAAGAAACCCCTCTCTCTGCGTCCTCCCATTCCAATGCATCAACAAAACCCTCCTCACTCTCTCCCTCCTTTCTCTCTTCTGGAATGGGCAAGTATGAGAGAGGATCAGGAATAATACTACTAATAAATTGATTTTTTTTTTTAAATCCTTTTCCTTTTCTTTTTCTTTTTTTGAAATCCAACGCACACACGATTGGCGTCCGAACTTTGCCGGCCCCTCCAGAGTGTCCGCTCCACTACCGCTAGGCTAGAGAACTCGGACATAAATTAAATTTGTTGTAGTTACTTGTAACCAAGGTTGTAAAAAGCGCTAGGCACTAGTCGGACTGGTATTCACCGCCTAGCGTCTGGCCCGTCTAGATGGTCACATAGGAGGCCGCCTAGATCTAGACGGTTCAAAAATAAATAAAAATCCAAAAAATCGACTAAAAATTACAACAACAAAAAAGGTCCATAAAATCCCAAAACATGCACAGTCGGATATCGAAGGGTCTAGAGGTGTCATTTTCTCCGGGCCGACGAGCAACACCTAGGGGTTTCAAACCGTGCCCATCACCATGGGACTCTCCGGTGTACCCAACGGACTACACTTAAGGACTGTAACTACTTGTTAATCTCTACTCTTTATGTGGAGACTTGAAAATGGCTAGACTTCTAACACATATGTATATACTCACGTAATTATAAATAAATAAATAAATAAAATCCACTAGTTATTTAACTATCTAATATTATCTAATTATGGTCAAACCCCTCTAATTCATGGCTTGGGAAAAAAAAACTCAAAATTGAATCGTCTAAGCTGGTTGTAAATACTCTATTAATTATTTAAAAAATAATTAAATTTTTAATTAGCTAATATGATGTAAGTATAACTAAACATCTTCAACTCAAGTGGTTAAGGTGTGAGTCATTTTTCATGGTTGCTTGAGTTTAATTCCTAGAGGCGACAGTATTTATAATAATAAGTTTATATTTAATTTTTTTCTTCGACAAATTTTTACACGTGTGCAATGCACATGCATGTTACTGGTGTAGTTAAGATGGGAGGCATTTTCCTGGACTACATGGGTCCAGTCCTAGTAACGTTGTTTATAGCAAATTTTTATTTAATTTTTCAACAAATTTTGTTTCGTACGTTCAAGTTACTAGTTGTACATAATATATACGAATTTTTTTATCGATCTCAACTTATATTCTTCGTTATTAGTTGCAACCAATTAAAAAAATATATATAAGGCTACCAGTAACTCATTGTAGGATTACTTGCTCATATAAATAAACAGAGATTTTTTCGAAGAACCCTTAGTTTTTTAAGATTATAATACACCTCTACCATGTGAAAGCTCACGATCGTATGATCGTGCTCGAAAAAATACGAGCAAGTATGATTTAAATTTTTTATAACTATTTTCTTTGTTTTCTTCTAGTGAAGAGACATTTTTGTCTATAAAGAAAAATTCCTTTAAACTATCAGAAATAAATGGCTCTCATTTAAGATTTTCTCATATATCAACAAAAAATGACTTCATTTAAGATATTACGATCTATCAGCCACATCAATGTCTATCAATGACTCTCAAAACCAGTGTCTATGACGTTATGAAAACAGTCGAAGGCCCGCCCTCTTCCATTATGATCGCCCATGGCGCATTTGGCTTACGCCCCGTTTTCGATGTATGAAAGAATAAACAACAAGCATGATATAGCTTGAAACGATAATCACAGTTGGCTAAATCAGTAGCTCCAGAAATAGAGCAGCCCTTCGAAACTTAGTCATGCGAAAATGGAGCAGTCATGTGAAACTTAGCTACACGGAGTGGAGCAACTCCGTCGAATGAAGCAGTCTCGCAGAATTACGGGTGAGTAATCGATTTACTTAGCTTCAACCGAACCAAAATAACTAAAACCACCAAAATTTAAAAATTCAAACTAAATCAAACCGAAAGTAACCATAACCGAACCAAATTGAACCGATACAATCGATTTGGTTTGTTTTGTTGGGCTATTGTTATTGTTTATTGCGTTTGCCCATGGTTGGACTTGGGGTACATTATTTTTAAAAATGTATTTTTATAAATGGAATTGTTGTACGTCAAAGTTGGGCTTCAAAAAGTACGTATAATTGTTGTTTGCAAAATATGCACAAAAAGTATACATGTTTTAGTCATAAAATATGCATATATAGCTGAGGGTATTATAATTTCGTAACTGTTGTAATTCATCTCATCATGGTGACTCTTCACCTTTGTAACTCCCAAGTGACTTTTCATTTTGTAACTCCCAACCACTCTCTTCCTATATAAAGAGAGGTTGGGATGGCTTGTAGAGACACATTGAGATATATTGATATACATGTGAGGTTGAGCTAATTGTCCACAACACGTTATCAGCACTTTGCTCGTGCAACGCCGGAGACCCGACGTACCGCTCGCCTCGACGTCCGCCTACCGTTGCCCCGCGCGCACTCCGTCGCTCGTCGCCGATCCCGCGTATCCGCAATCGTCTTCCCACTTTCTTCCACCGTACGGTAAGAAAGGTTTGGTTTAGTTGCTTCCATATTTAAATGCAGACTGGAGCAGGAAAGATATATAGCTTTGAGGTCAACTTATAGAATTTTTTTTTCATCTGCAAGAGATCCTTATATAATTAGGGAGTTTCAAAAACTATAGTTTTTCTTATGCCTTTGTTTCTTTATTGCCGGTGGACTATTTTTAGTTGTCCAGCAAGGCCCAGGAGTCTTAGATTGTGATGAGAATAACAAACGGCTGCTTCCACGAGTTATCGATGGTTTTTTTTGAATGCTTTAGGTCTTGTACATATTTCACTAAATACGTCATACTCTCCATGGTATCAAAATTGTTTATGCTTTTACCTAACAGTTCTCACTCTAGTAAGTGAAGCATTACAACTATAACCTTTTCTATTTAATGTTTACTTTCTATTTGATGTTTATTTTAGTTATATGTGGAGATCTACTGGAGAGAATAAGGTATTTGGCATCTTGAAAATTATATGTATATAATTTGATATATCTTTAGGTTCAGAATATTATATTGCTGATTTGGTATATTACTGAAATCTAACTTATCTGCTGTATGTGACCTGAACACTGATATCTCTTTGCTTTCCCTCTTTAGTCACTGATGATTTGCATCTGGTATTGTTCAAGGCTAATGTGTCGTGATTTGACTATGATTTGAAAGTGATAGATTGCCATGAATTTTTGTTCTTGTAACATCTATTAACTCATGTTTTACCAAATTTTTTTTTAATTCTGGAAAGATTCTTTACAAATTCTCCCTTTTAAAATTGCTTTTTGATATATGAAATGACTTATCCTTTTATCATGTTATATCTTCTTGTATAAACACATTCTAGAATTTTCTGTGGTTGGTCTTAACCCATACTTTTCAGTCATGTTGGTATTGTAGGAAATGGTAGATTTGCCACAATTTAATTTCTTTAGATCGGTTTCATTTTTTTCTAATTGTTTAGATCTGCAAATCATTTGCGTCTATATATACGTTGCATTGGTATTTAGTAGTTATCAACTTGAATTGCTATATATTATTGCCACATATTTAGTAATACTTTGCTAAAAAAATTGTTTAATATCTGTCAAAAGATTTTGTCATACTAGTAATAAATTATCAATATTATTTAATTTGACATCTTAGACAAATATTATTGTGTTAATAGATTTTATCAATACTAGTTGAATATTTTCTTTTACTCAATATGCAATTTTTTTATATTGTTCAGCGATTCATTGTAACAGATGAATAATAAAAAAAAAATTGTCGTTATTTTTGGGCGTCGCTTGATTAGACGTCGAAAAAATATTTGACATTTTTTTGGTGCCGCTTGCTTAGGCACCAATTCTTTTGTGTGTTGTTGCTTGCTTATGTTGTACGTTTTTTTTTTGCGTAATTACGGAAAAAAATGAAAATTTTGAAAAATGGTTTTGGCTACATAAACAAATTCTGGCACCGCCAAATTTGGGCCTCCCAAAAATAACCTTTTTGGTTAATAATTTTTCAAAGGCAACGCTCATTTTGAGCACGCACTAAATTGTCACCTATTTTGCACAGTTCGCAAATAGCGTGAATTTCTTGAAAAATCTTATTTATTCTTACATTTGACAAAAATTTTACGAAGTCTCTCCTAATAGGCTCACCTACTTGGGTATGATGTCAGAAAGAACTTGGGGCTTGGTTCTTAAGAGGTCCCCGGTGACCCTCATCCCTCATTTTCCCGCCTGGTCATATTCACGTAGAGCTACTGAAAGGGGTTGACCGAATATTATTTTTTGCTCAAATTGTATTTATAATTATGCATTTTTTGCAAGAAACTTATTGACCTCTCTATATCGGCCCGTCGATCGATATAAGATAATTTTCTAAACAAAAATCATTTTTTTCAAAACCGTTGTTTTTATTTACGATTGTTTGTTGTTGCTTATACAAACCAAATCCATATAAACCTGTCGTTCTATATGTTGACTGATCAAGATTTTTTTCTCCTGTTGTAGAAAAATGTCGATCAAGATTGATTTTCCAATCCTTGAAGCCTCTGGCAAGAACTACTTGGACTGGACGCAAGACATCCAGAACCATCTAGATGCGCAGGGCCTCTTGGACGTCATCTATAACGAGGAAGAGCGTGAAGTGGAAGTCACTCGCTCAATGAACGCCAAAGCGATGATTCTATTCCGCATGCATTTATCTGACGCCATGAAGGCGGAGTTCATTGAAATCTCCTCGCCGAAGACGCTATGGGACTCTCTGAAAGAGCGCTTCGACCACCAGAAGACCATATGGCTACCTGAAGCACGCCATGACTGGTTGAACCTGCGCTTTCAAGACTTCAAAAGTGTAACTGATTACAACAATGAAGTCTGCAGGATTCGATCACTTCTCCAATACTGCGGTGAGATATTAACCGACAGTGATCTATTGGAGAAAACATACACCACATTTCCTTCCACTGACAACTTGCTCCAGAAGCAATACCGTCAGTCTAAGTTCACCAAGTTTCCCGAGCTCATCACCCAGCTTTTACTAGACGAGAAGAACAGTCTCATTTTAATGAGAAACAACAATTCTCGTCCTGCTGGAACAAAGGCAATTCCAATGCCTGATGCAAACGCTCTCCGTGGACCAAATCCACGGTAGAAACGAGACAAGGGCCAGTCGTCCCAGCCAAGGAACAGAGGCGAGTTTAAGTCTCGCCACCCAAAGCGAGGTTCTAACAAGAACCAAGGACCTTTGACTCCTAGGCAGTCTCATGGTAAGAACCAACGGGCCAGTCGTCCCAACGCGAGAGTGGAAGGCCAAGCGCCTACTCTCTGCTACAAATGTGGTGCTTATGGTCATATGCAACGGACTTGCAGGGCGACCCCCCAAGAAGTTAATAACTATCACAAGGGGCGCCGGGCCGAAGCAAATCTGGTCAACGAGTACGAAAATCTAAATCTTGAGACCCCCGATTTTGTAGCAGAAATGGAAGAATAAATCTCCATTTTCTATCTATGTTTGATTTAAGTCATGAAACTTTTGGTGGTTTGTATTTTCTGTTTTCTCGATAAATTAAAGTTCAATTTCGAGCACTTTCCTCAAACGTGTGACAAACTTTAATTTTTTTTTACTTATAGGCATGGACCACGGGGTAGTGGATTGTCTGGTTGATAGTGGAACAACTCATACTATCTTAAGAGATAAATCATACTTTATCTCCTATACGCCTAAAGTAACCTCAGTGACAACCATTTCGGGACCCTCAACCCTTGTTCAAGGTTTTGGCAAAGCCCATTTTTCGTTGTCAAATGGTACTCCCGTTGAAGTATCAGAGGCCTTATATTCTCCAAGGTCCAGTCGTACCTTACTGAGTTTTAAGGATATTCGAGAAAACGGATTTCATGTTGAAACTGCTCGAGAACATGGCTTCGAGTATCTTTTCATTACCTCCACTCAGTACGGCCAAAAGCGTATCTTGGAGAAATTAAAATGTCTTTCAAGTGGTTTGTATCTTACTACGATACAACACATCGAGAGTAATCTCATCATTCGCCGAGCGCCAGTTGATGAGAGGACTTTTATGCTATGGCATGACCGGCTGGGTCATCCGGGTCAAAATACGATGCTTCGCACTATGAATGCATCACATGGGCATCCTCTTGGAGGAAAAAATTTCGTTATAAATCCGAAAAGCCTATGCCAAGCATGCTCGATTGGGAAGACGAATATCAAGCCACTCCATGTGAAACCTACGAGATTGGTTTCACAATTCCTTGAGAGAATTCATGGAGATATTTGTGGACCAATCCAACCAACATGCGGACCATTTAAATACTTTATGGTTTTAGTTGATGCATCGACTAGATGGTCACACGTAGTGTTGTTGTCCACCCGAAATGCAGCATTTTCTAAACTCCTTGCCCAGATCATTAAGTTAAGGGCTCACCATCCGGATTATCCGATAAAGTCTATTAGACTTGATAATGCCGCGGAGTTTACATCGAAGACTTTCGATGATTATTGCATGACTTTGGGAATAAATCTTGAACATCCTGTTGCTTATGTTCATACCCAAAATGGCCTAGCGAAAGCTTTTATAAAGCGACTGCAAGTGATAGCGAGGACCTTGGTTATGCGCACCAAACTTCCACTATCTGCATGGGGCTATACAATTTTGCATGCTGCAAATTTGGTCCGTCTGAGGCCCATGGCCACCCAACCACTTTCAGCGTACCAGCTGGTTACTGGATGTGAGCCTGATATCTCACATTTACGCGTGTTTGGGTGCCTAGTCAATGTTCCAATTGAGCCGATAAGGCGATCAAAATTTGGACCTCAGAAGCGACGGGGAATATATGTCGGTTATAACTCCCCGTCTATCATTCGCTATTTAGAGCCCTTGACAGGCGATCTCTTTACCGCGAGACACGCGGATTGTGACTTTGATGAGGCAATCTTCCCGTCGTTAGGGGGAGAAATGCACGCTAACGTTGATGAAGAATGACGTGAATTAGCATAGCATGTGCCCGCTTTTGCTCATCATGATCCCCCCTCTGCACATAGTGATAAGGAAGTGCAGAGGATTCTAGGTCTGCAAGATATTGCAAATCAAATGCCAGATGCATTTAGCGACCTAGCAAAAGTCACGAGATCAATTATACCTGCTACAAATGTGCCTGCAAGGATAGACGTCCCTGAGAGACGCCATATTCCTGTGAAACATGTTGCTCCGGTCGAACCCGCCGAGCAAAGGACGCTGCCATCGGCCGTCCAGTCCGCCGCTATTCCCAAGAAGAAGGGAAGACCGGTTGGTTCCAAAGATATTCTGCCCCGAAAGCGGAGAAATCTTGTTAAAAGCATTTTGCCACATGAGATCATTAAGGATCACGGCGATGTATTAGAAAAGCGCGTTCCAGATAAAACACATATTCCTAATCATGCAGATAACCTCGAAATATCCGTCGAGTATGCTAGCTTAGACGATATTTTGAAGCGAAACAAAACTGTCATCGATGATGTGTTCATATACTCAGTGGCCACTGACATTATGAACAATGATGACATGGAACCTCGTAGTGTTGTCGAGTGTCAACGACGAACGGACTGGTCACAATGGAAACAAGCAATCCAGGCTGAACTAGACTCCTTAGCGAAAAGAAGTGTGTTTGGACCCGTTGCTCCAATACCACCCAATGTTAAACCAGTTGGTCACAAATGGGTTTTCCTAAGGAAGCGTAATGAGAGAAATGAGATTGTGCGATACAAGGCTCGCCTTGTGGCGCAAGGATTCTCACAACGCCCTGGAATTGATTACGAGGAGACGTATTCTCCCGTAATGGACATCATAACGTTCCGCTACTTAATCAGTTTAGTAGTTTCCGAAAAACTGAATATGCAGCTCATGGATGTGGTCACAGCCTATCTCTACGGGGATCTAAACACAGAGATATATATGAAAGTCCCTGAAGGATTAAAGATGCCTGAATCAAGTAGTTCCCGACCACGGAACGCGTTCTCGATTAGACTGAGGCGTTCGCTATATGGATTGAAACAATCCGGGCGAATGTGGTATAACCGCCTAAGAGAATACTTGATCGGTTTGGGATACGTTAATAACGAACTTTGCCCATGCGTGTTCATAAAGAAATTCACTTCAGGATACACAATCATTGCGGTCTATGTAGATGACATGAATCTCATAGGAACCGAAAAAGACTTGTCAGAAACTGCTGATATCCTGAAGAAGGAATTCGAGATGAAGGATCTTGGGAAGACACGGTTTTGCCTCGACCTGCAGATCGAGCACCATAAAGATGGAATTCTTGTCCATCAAGCGAACTACACCCAAAAGGTGTTGAGACGCTTTAGTCATTTTGACGTTAAGCCGTCCGCTACTCCCATGATTGTCCGCTCTCTAGACATTACTAAGGACCCATTTCGTCCAAAGGAGGATGACGAAGAGATATTGAGTCCTGAGTGCTCTTATCTGGGTACAATAGGTACTTTATTGTACTTGGCCCAATGTACTAGACCGGATATCTCGTTTGCTGTGAATTGTCTAGCTCGACACAGCACCGCGCCAACACGCCGCCATTGGAATGGCATAAAAGACATTTTCCGCTACCTTAAGGGTACTACGGACTTGGGCTTGTTCTATCCCTACGCGGTTTTGAGTGAGTCCAACGCTCTTGGCACTCGAAGCAACGTGACCCTTGTTGGCTACGCCGATGCGGGATACTTATCTGATCCGCACAAGGGGCATTCCCAATCTGGTTATGTCTTTACCATTGGGAACACGGCGATTTCTTGGAGGTCTCGCAAACAGACCTTAGTGGCTACTTCAACGAACCACTCTGAGCTACTCGCGCTCTATGAGGCGACTAGAGAGTGTGTATGGCTTCGAGCTATTATTGGCCATATTCGAAGTACATGTGATCTTCCATATGACCCAGATGAACCTGTTGTCATCTATGAGGACAATACCGCTGTTATTGATCAAGCGAAACATGGTTACATCAAAGGGGATGCTACCAAGCACATATCGCCCAAGTTGTTCTTTACACATGAACAACAAGCGCTTCAGAAGATTAAAGTGCAACACATTGGATCGGAGAATAACCGTGCAGACTTGTTCACCAAGTCACTGCCAAAACACTCGTTCCAGAAACATGTCAAAGCGATTGGACTTAGGAAGCTTTCAGAGCTAGCCTAAGTGAAACATGTTTCCTGCACCCTGTTGTGTGCATGTGAGAAGGAGCGCCCCAACAAGTGCCTCCCAACGTCCTGTTGTGCGTATATCCCGTACCCTGTTGAGTGCGAGTGAAAAGGAAAGCATCCTGATGTATGCTCGTGTACTCTTTTTCCAACGACCAAAGTTTTTCCCACTGGGTTTTCTTTGGCAAGGTTTTTAACGAGACACAGTTCAAATCCCTTATTCACTAAGGATTATTATAATCAGGGGGAGTATCCAGTTGTATACTTCTAAACCATCGTGTACTCTTTTGTCCTTCGATCAGCGGTTTTTTCCACTGGGTTTGCCCTGACAAGGTTTTGACGAGGCACCTTTGCAATGGTTAGTTTACCCCCATCACACCGACCTGTGTGTACTCTTTTGTCCTTCGACCAAAGTTTTTTTCCTACTGGGTTTTCTTTGGCAAGGTTTTAACGAGGCACAAGTAGGTGGTCATTTTTGAATCTGCAAGTTACAGACCGACAAAGAAGCTCAGAGGTGTTTACAAGCAGAGTTTGTGAAGAGCCAAGGGGAGTGTTGTAATTCATCTCATCATGGTGACTCTTCACCTTTGTAACTCCCAAGTGACTTTTTATTTTGTAACTCCCAACCTCTCTCTTCCTATATAAAGAGAGGTTGGGATGGCTTGTAGAGACACATTGAGATATATTGATATACATGTGAGGTTGAGCTAATTGTCCACAACAGTAACTATTATTTGATTTTCGGTTTTTTGACCAAAATATTTTTTTAGCATTTTCAAAGCTTAATCCGAATTGATTTTTTTAAATCAAATTGATACACTTAATAGATATAATTCGGTCCATTTCTCGTTCCAAAGCCAAATATACTCAACCTATGCAGAATATAGCGTTCCTATAGAACTTTGCTCCGCAAATAAAGTAGTCTAGTAGAACTTAGTCCTGCAGTATCTAACCCCGCGATCAAAAGTTTGCTAAAAGCAAACTTCGTCCTAATCCCTAGCCCCGTGAAACTCAACCACGCTGAGCCTAGCACCACTGGATCTAGCCATGTGGAGCCTAGCACCACTGCCAAACTCAACATTGAGACATAGTAGCTCCACGACTAGCAGTCTGCCCAGAGCAACCTAAAGAAAAAAAACTGATTAAATTCCAAGAACTTCGTCCCCGAACCCCCACGAGTTGCATGCCCTTTGACCTCCATTAGCATGTCCGAAGATATCATAGAGGGTCAAAATTTAGTATCATTGTCAACATTTTGCCAAAAGCAAAATTTGACGTAGGCTTAGTCCCCGCCCTGACAGTCTCGCATGTTGGAGTGGGTGAGATTTTCAACCTATGTGAAAAATGTCTCAGAGTCGGATTATGTATTCCTATATACAATAGAAATATTTCAATGAATTTGGATTGAATATTTCTAGATATAGTATGAATATCTCAATGGATTTGGATTAGATATTTCTATATATAGTAGGAATATCTCAATGGATTTTGATTGGGTATTTCTATATATAATAGGAATACATCAATGGTTTAGATTGAGTATTCCTACATATAGTAGAATACCTCAATTAGTTGTGGGTTTAAGGCTATATATACTAGGTATTTTCTCACCCTAAAATACATCTCAAAAGGAAGCAAGAATGTTTTACAATTTTTGAGAGAGAGAAATGTTTGAAGAATATTGTAAATGAGAGATCGCTTCGAATAATTTTTTGACATTTCTTATTCTTTGGAGTATGCAATAAATTTTATTCTTTCAAGTGAGTTGTGGTGATCCGTTTGGATCTGGAGGAGCTTGTAGATGATGTATTATCTTTATTCCATTAGTGGAGGTTCCTCGGGGTTGGACTCCGATCGTTCCGTAGTTTTTTTCGCAAGGATTTTTCACGTAAAAATTTTCGTGTCTGCAATTTGTGTTGGCATTTTTTTGTTTGTGTAATTTTGCTTCGTTCTTTCACATGATTCTCTGGTTTTGGGAAATGTTTTTCACACTTCGTTCCCAACAACGCAGAGGCTTAGCATCTTGTTAGATAAAAAATATGGCCCGGGCATAGTCTTGTCGTACCATCATAAACTCTTGGTTTCTAATTTTGTCTTTGGGCACAAACTATTTATTTTCTAAATTCATATTGTACATGAAGTTCATCTTTAACATGGAGAGAGCTAGCTTGGGAAGAAGGAGACTCTACTGTAGTGTCCCATCCTGCTCAGTCAATCGGAGGGATCGAAAAGCCGACGACGTTCGGACTTAGCCTTGCAACGGCTGCTCGAAGACATTGCTCGGTCGAGGCGACTCCTCGCTCAGGTGGGGTAGTTTCGGTGAACTCGTCTCATCTTTGTCTTCACAAAATAAATCGCATGTTTTCAACTTGCACAAGTAAGCTTGAAAATAAAAGAAACAAATCCACATATATAAGGGAATAATCCCGATAGGTCAAATTGAGTTAGAATATGGAAAGGTCCAATGGTCGGCTTAGAGTTGGTACACGACGTGCTTTGAAAATGACACTCGATCCTTCGTCCCGTGGCTTGGAAGAAAGAAAGTTGGTTTGAGTTGGCGAAGTTATGAACGTAGCCTAAGTCATAGGCGTCACCCGCATAAATGCTTCATAAAGCATGCACGGTCCTATCGTCCAAGGCTTGGCATAGCCTTGGCTTGCCCCATGAGTTAAGTTGCGTTGCACGGCTTATAACATAAGTCTAGGCACCCAAATGACTTGGTCGTTCAGAAGTCGAACGCATGTGCGACACGTTTTCGCAATACGAGGCATGACGCAGCCTTTGCTCGTCGAGTCGTTGTGCATTTAAGTCAGACAAGTTATGTTAGGCTATCGGAGTGGTAGTAAGTACGGTCCTACGATTTCTACGATTAGGTATAGCCACATAGTCTTACGATTTCAAGGCCCGTCATATAAAGTATGACTTGGACGATAGCGTCGCGTAGCACGTAAGTCGGTTTAAGGTACGATGCACGGACTTAGTATTTAAGGCATGAACCACAGTTGATTTAATGAGATTTGGAGGAAGGACTATCAAATAGGCATTCATGAGTTGAATGAAATGATATAGTAACATGGAAAGAATGCTCGCGACCATGGGTCGTCGAGGGGTCTCAAGGATAGAAGTCTTGAACTTGGTTTTGAAAGAGATGGTAACACTGGAAGAAGAATGATTGTGTGAGACGTCAGTTCGAGTCGAGTCTTGCATGGTCATTGGACAACTTGTCGACAAGAAGGAGTTTCCACGAGCGGCAACCCTGGGCGCCATGGGACCGCGTCGTCCTGGAGGGAAACAGGTATAGCCGTAGCTGGACGAACCGCTCGGGTTATTCGATAACTTTCAGCGGGGCTAGCTACTTGCGTTGAAAGGGTCGCCGAATAGCAATACTATAGTCCATGATAGCTTGTGATGTTAGTGACCAATTCATATAGATGGATCGGCACGGGCGGCAATCTGCGTGTGTACCTTTGGATTGAGTCAGTTGAATGTGTGTACAGTTAGAACACATTATTTGGGCCTAAGATTTGGCCTCAACATAGGCGACGTGCTTCGGTACGAGATGCGGCGTCGGATCTTAAGTTATTGGCATATAAGTTGCATAAGTTGGTTTGAGTCATATTGATTTTAAGTCAGGAATTGTCGTAAGGCAAAGTCGGTCGAGTGACATTTAGCCCACAAGTCTTGATTGGGTCAGTTGGTGATCAAAGTAGCAAGGGCCTCGAGGCGACGACATGGTTAAGTCACACTGAATTGCAAGGCACGGCACGATGGATTCGTAGCACGATCACATAGAAATAGAGCCTTATCGCGTAGTTGCGTCTCTGATTGTAATCCGTAAGGCAAACACGACTTGATAGGTTAACATTGTTGGTACGAGAAGAGTCTAAAGGTATGATATGTATTAACGTTGATGTTGCAAGCACGGGATGGTCTAGAAGCACAAAATAGGCCAAGGCGTCTATCCTAAAACTGATCCTAAGACAAGAGTAGAAAGACAATCATAAAGGGGACTATGTTGCACAAAGTAAATCAAACGTGTTGGTTTTGTATGGGTGGGCGAGGAGCTCATTCCACCAGTACAGTTGAGTACTGACACCTACATAGTTTTTATGTGCAGGTACAGGTAGAAGCTCGTGGCGCGGAGCTCGCTTGGATGCGTCGAGGTATGGAGTTCCTTGGCGATTCGAAGCATACGGCCGCATGGAGTCAAGACTTATACGGGACATAATGTATGGACGTCGCCTTCCGAAGCATCTGTTGGTTCAAGATTCGAATTGAGAGATGAGAGAGAGCTGAGTGACTTGTAATGTGAGAAGAGTGAGCTTGAGTGATTGTAATCTTGGCCTTGCGCCCTATTGTAATCCTTATTCTAATATCAATAAAGAGCTTCTTTTGAATAACTTGTGTTTGCTTCAAATTTTCGATGCTATTATTCAATGTCTCTGCTTGGGACTTTTGTGCGACGACCCCGTCGCAGCCGCTGAAATCGGTCGTTATGGAACCCGCCTTGCACGAGCGCAATCTAGGCTTGTGCGGCATCATGCCTTAGCGAGGACGATCGCTCCTACGGGAGCGAGGCATGACATAATCTTTCTCTTTCATTTCCTCTTTTCTTAGGCAAATGCAATACAAACGATGGCTCTTCAATCTATGTTTGTGTGTGTGTGTGTGTGTGTGTGTGTGTGTGTTTGTTTGTATGTTCTTAGTTCTCTTAAGCTATTAGAGCTCTCCATCATATTATATTTTCAGATATATGTTTTCCTTTGGTACACATGTTGAGATTTTCTAATAATATGCTAGATTAAAGTTAAAATGGCCATAACTTCCTTAATAGTTGTTGTAATCTCTTGAAACTTGTTGTAATAGTTAATATTATATGAGTTATGAACTTTGCTTTGTGTTAAAAATTTTGTTTGGGAACGAAACACGGAGAAAATGGCAATTTTTCCAAGATTGAGTTGTTGACTATGTTCAAAGGAGCCAACAATGTCGATCAGTGCTGAAATGATAAGTCTTATTGGAAGGACTATCAAATATTTCGACACCCCTAATTTTGTAGGATCATCAAAATATTTGGACGAACGTGATGACGTGGAGATGTTGGACGCGACGACAAGAGGAGCGCGGCGGCTAGGAGCTCGACGTCGGTAACAACATCAGACGGGCGAGCGCAAGCGATGGTAGGGAGCGTGACTGGAGAGCGTGGCAGGGGCAACAAGGGGACGTGGCATGGCGTGGGGAAGAAAGAATATGGACAGTCTCAAAGAAAATTTGGATTGTGCCGAGTAAAAATTGGACGAGCTTGGCCTTTACCTAAAGTAATAGGCTACCCTAGGTAAAATATGAACTCCCTTTATAATTTTCATTTTTCCCCCTCTCTCCAAGCAGACCCTCAATTTTAGAAAGGTTTTTTCTAAGGGCACCACCCTTTTTGCTAGGGGCTAGCCCAAAAATGTTTCAAAATATTACAAGTTTTTTATCATTTTTTTTTACTTGGGGCTAGCTCAAGCAAAGGTATAAATACCAACTTTTGTTTTCTTTTTCTCTCTCTCTCTACTCTTTTCTTTTCTCCCTCAACTCTTTTCTTCTCTCCCTCAACTTTAGGTCAAAGAATTTAACCCCAAGTTTTTCCCACTCCTACATTTTTTCCAATTTTTTCTCTCAACTTTAGGTCATTGAATTTTATCCCAAATTTTTTCCTCAACTCTAGGTCATTGACTTCTCCCATTTATTGGTAAGTCATCGAATTAATATATGTTTAATGTTTTAAACATGAATTTCACATATAAAAATTTGAATTATGTGTTTAATGTAGAAAAAATATTGAACATGGAACAACCGGGATCATCAAATATTGTATACTCTCTTTCCGCCACGTCCGAAGAACACTTTGATGCATCGGAAGTCCTCTTGGTAACTAAATTTTAACTTTTCATCGGATAAAAAATCGGGTTGTGACACAGAGGACTGTCACCTCTCTAGCAGTCCCGATCATAGATTAGGACTGCCAGAGAGGTGGCAGTCCTTCACATATGTAGGACTGCCAGGGGCCTGACAGTCCTACATATGTGAAGGACTGCCACCTCTCTGGCAGTCCTAATCTATGAAACCTATTTGCTTTATGATGTTGTCTAATTGTATTAACTTTTAAGTTCTATTGTAGGACTTGAGATCTTCCGATTTTGCGGTACCTGCTCCAATTGCAGTTAATGTAGCCTATTTATTCTGGACCAATCTTTGTTTTGAATCAAGCGAGGGTGTGGTACATTGGTGTCGAGAAATTGGACTGGAAAACAACATAGTTCTAGTGATAACCAGATCGGCCCAAAATCGCCCGGGATGACAAACTGTGGTAGTTAGCTGTGAAAGAGGTGGTGTGTTCAGAACGCACAAGAAAAACACAGTTATCCAAAGTAAAGTTCCAAAAAAAATGTTGAAACGAAGAAATGTGGTTGTCCATTCATGATACATATTAGAAACGAAGAAGAAGGGAAATGGACAGTAGAAGTGGAGAATGGAACCCACAACCATGAGATTGCCGAGACACTATTGGGTCATTCGTATGTCGGACGGTTGAACAATACGAAGAAGAAGATAGTCGAAGACTTGTCCACCTCCGGAGTTGCACCGAGACAAATATATTCCGTTATACGACATAAAGATGAGAAGAACAAGTCTACAATGAAGTCAATATACAACGCCCTATCTTCTTCGAATGCTGTCCGGACGAAATCAAGAATGGCGATGCAAGAAGTGCTCAAGTTGCTTGCCGATAATCATTATGTTGAGTTCCATAGAAGACATCTCCAGAGTAATGAAGTAATTTTAATCTTTTGGGCTCATCCCGATTGCACAAGTTTGGTCAGGTCTTTTGTCGACGTGTTAGTCCTTGATTGCACGTACAAGACCAATAAGTTCAAGATGCCTCTCTTTCATGTTGTCGGGTTCACCTCTACTTGAAAAACATTTCCAGTGGCATTTTACTTCATGAAGAGTGAGAAACTTGAAGACTACACATAGGCGTTGGAGAAACTGAAAACACTTTACACCGGTCATACAGAGCCATCAGTTTTTGTTACCGACAGAGAGTACGCCCTAATTAATGCTATTCGCATTATTTTCCTCAAGCGGATACATTGCTATGCACTTGGCATGTCAATCGTAATATTCAAGCCCAATGTAAGTTGAAGTTTCGGAAGGAGGATGGTAAAATTGACATGCAAATTTTTGACGAATTCTACAATGATTGGAATTGTGTGTGGCGAGCCTCTACGATTGCCAGTTACGACGTCGCTTGGTACTTATTCAAGCAAAAGTGGGAAGCGAGGAAGCCGACATGCATTTCTTACATCAAAGATACATGGCTTGAACCGCACAAAGAACAATTCGTCTTAGCATGGTCGAATGTGGTGAAGCATTACGGCACGACAACTACCAACCGTGTCGAAGGAGCACACTCTTTATTGAAGAGACACCTAAAATCATCTCTCGATAACTTTGTCTCTGTTTGGTAAGCTATACATTTATCAGTAGACCGGATGGTGAATGAAATTAAGGCATCATTTGAGATGAGTTTGAATATAGTCAAACATGAGCATAGAAAGGAAGTACTCTTAGATGCTTTAATGCGCGTGGTATCTCACAAGGCGTTGGCATTAATAGTTGATGAGATTGAAAGGTTAAAGTTTGTCGTGTTTGATCCCGAAGTTTGCGGGTGTGTATATCGACATACACTGGGCCTCCCTTGTGCACATCAGATTAATGAATATCGCCGTGAATTCATTCCTATTCCAGTAGATGATGTCGATCAATGTTGGAGGCAATTGTCTATGATGTTCCTGGTGAAGACGAACGATAATTTTTCTCTTTGCCACAAGTGAAACTTCTTCACGCAAGGTGGTGTACCTCAGTAGGAGCGAAATAGATGTCCACTGAGCTTAAAATCCAAGAAATTGTATGTCCGGTGACTACTAGAATGCATGAGCCGTTCATTGTTTCCAATCCTAAAAGCAGGCCTCAAACAAGATTGACTAGTTCACATAAGAGAAGGCTGGAGTCGACTAAGAGAGATCCATTGTCCTTTGAGTATGTTGAACGAAGCTTACATCAACCTCCGCCCGCACGAAAGGGCAAGCTTATCGTTCGCCAAAAAATGGAGAAAATGGACCTCCCAAGAGAAGATACCGTTGCAAGCCAAACAACGAGTTTGTATATCAAAAAATTTCAACCTGAGCTTCGCAGTTATATTTGGTCTATTGTCGACGTCCCCGGTGATGGCCATTGCGAATTTCATGTGCTTGCAAGACATCTTGGTTATGATGACAAAGACGGGTGGAGACGGGTGAGGCAGGAGCTGTACGAGGAGTTAGAGACTCGTCTTCCATTCTACTCTCGCATCCTAAGCGAAGAAATGGTTGCAAGTTTGTTGTTAAGTATCCTTTGTACCGACAATGTTATCGAGAAAGACCACTACATGTCAGTCTCGTCTGCCGGCTGTTTATTTGCTAATAGGTAGATGATACCTGTTGTAATTATCTCGCCGGATATTAGCAATACATTATTTTCGATGTGCGCTCCTCCGACGGACCACGGACATTCTAACCTATGTACCATAGGTCTAATCGGGGATCACTTCGTTATACTAAATATGATCGCTCATTCTCCGATTCCTCCACCTTCAACAGTTTGGTACAAAAGAGCACCGGTCGAAGCCATCGCTTGGACCACACCTTTCGTTGATCAAATCAACCATTGTAAGAAGTTGTTGAAGTTTGAGGAGCCAAGAGACTTACTTGCTGACCACTACGACGTCGAAATCGACTAAGTATGGATATATTTATAGTTTGACATTTTGTATATGGATGACCACTTTTGTATACAGTGAAATATGAAGTCGACTAATCTATATGGAGTAAATTTTGTATACAGTAAAATATGAAGTTCAGTATGTTATATATGTTTACCTGTGTGTTATCTGTGTTATATGTGTCTACCTGTATGTTATCTGTGTTATATGTGTTTACATGTGTGCTATCTATGTTATATGTGTTTACCTATGTGCAAGTATGTGTGACAAAATATACCAATTTGTTGAAGTATCCGATCCAGTATCAGGACTGCCACCCCCCTGGCAGTCCTACACAAAAGGAGGACTGCCAGGGTGCTGGCAGTCCTAATTGAAACTTGCTGTTACTTCTAGTTTTAATTAGGACTGCCAGCACCCTGACAGTCCTAATTGAATGTAGGACTTCCGGGGGGTGGCAGTCCTATTTCTAAGTCTCTGTGATGAGAGTTTTGAAACTCTCTATCACAAAGAGTTTCAATTATGACTGCCACCCCCTGGCAGTCCTACACAAAAGGAGGACTGCCAGGGTGCTGGCAGTCCTAATTGAATCTTACTGTTACTTCTAGTTTCAATTAGGACTGCCAGCACCATGGCAGTCCTAATTGAATGTTGGACTGCCAGGGGGTGGCAGTTCTATTTAGCATGGAGAATGGCCATTCTCCGTGTAATCTAACACAGAGAATGGCCATTCTCCGTGTAATTTAGCACGGAGAATAGCCATTCTTCGTGTGTTTACACTGGGAATGGCCATTCTCCGTGTAAATTAACACGGAGAATGGTCATTCTCCTACGTTTTAACATTGGAAATGGCCATTCTCTGTGTAAATTAACACGGAGAATGACATTCTCCGTATTTCTAACACGGAGAATGACATTCTCCGTGTTTCTAACACGGAGAATGGTCACTCTCCTGCGTTTTAACACTGGAATGACCATTCTCTGTGCTAAATTAAGAAGAAGAATGGCCATTCTTCGTGTAATTTAGCACGGAGAATGGGCATTCTCCGTGTAAATTAAGACGGAGAATGCCATTCTCCGTGTTACTAACACAGAGAATGGCCATTCTCCGTGTAAATTAAGACGGAGAATGCCATTCTCCATGTTACTAACATGGAGAATGGTCACCCTCATGCGAAATTAACATTCTTCGTGTTCTAACACGGAGAATGGTCATTCTCCTGCATTTTATGGTCAGTTGAAACTTTGGAGGGCCATAACTTTTGACTGGGAGGTCGAAACGAGACCCGGTTTATCGTAAAATGAGCGTATCTTCGAGGAGCCTGAGATTAACTGATTTACGGTTAGACGAACTTCCGAAATTTTAGAATCGCAAAAAAATGATGTTTGGACCTCCGTTTTTGCACTTTTGCCGAAATTTTAGAATCGCAAACAAATATTAATTTAATGACTTACAAATAGGACTGCCACCCCTCTGACAGTCCTACACTTATGTAGGACTGCTAGAGTGCTGGCAGTCCTATTTGAAACTTGCTGTAACAGCAAGTTTCAATTAGGACTGCCAGCACTCTAGCAGTCCTACATAAGTGTAGGACTGCCAGAGGGGTGGCAGTCCTAATTGAAACTCTCTGTGACAGAGAGTTTCAGTTTCAAACTCTCATCACAGAGAGTTATAAATATGACTGCCACCCCCTGGCAGTCCTACACTTAAGTAGGACTGCCAGGGTGCTGACAGTCCTATTTGAAACCCTATGTGACAGAGAGTTTCATTTTGAAACTCTCATCACAGAGGGTTTCAATTAGGACTGTCAGGACCCCCCTGGCAGTCCTACATAAGTGTAGGACTGCCAGGGTGCTGGCAGTCCTACATAAGTGTAGGACTGCCAGGGTGCTGGCAGTCCTGATACTAAATCAAGAATATCAGGAATTGGCCAACAACTTAAGTTTCCAAACGTAAATAACAACTACATATCAGACAACTACATATCCAACAAGTACATAAATAACAACATAAATCACAACTACATATCAGACAAAATATCCAACTTCAAAAAAATAACATAAGTGTCAACTACATATCCTTCAAAAGTCTGTCCAACAACTTAAGTTTCCAAATAATAAATATATCCTTCAAGTTTCAAACAACAAAAACATCTTTACAAAAACATCCAGAATACATCCAACTAATAATCATTCCACATCCAACTACATATCATGTCGGGCCTTTGAATGAGACTCCCTATTATTCATAAAGGGGAACTCGATCACGTCGTCGATACGATCAAGCTCGTTGGCGACCGCGACACTAGTGTCACTTTGGCAACCTCTCTGGAGTGTCTGGGCCAATTTCTTCATCTTTTGAGACTGTAAATGAAAGTATAAGTGAATTAAGTCTACAAACATGAAAATCTAAGTCTAATTACAAATACGGAACTCACCATCCTCACCAACCCAGCATACAAGACGTTTTTGAAAGGAAGAACTCCAATTGCTCCGACGGCCACGGGACCCGGGTTTGTAGGGTTCGAACTTAGGATGTCCGACCCCAAGGAAGTACGGCATGTAGTCCTCGCTGCAGTCGGCCATCAGGGTGACCGGTCGTCTTTTAGATTCCCGAAGTACATATCGTTGCCACTCGGAGTAAAATTCGGTCACCCAGTCGAAATCTGCCGATTTGTAATTTAAAGGTTGGGTTCCGCGCGGAGGCTCCAACAGTCGTAGTGTGCGCTTCGGCACAGTTTGCACAAAGCCAAACTGACGAAGTACTCTATCGGGCATGTACGGCTCCGTGATATCATAGCATGTGATCATGCCATGAAATAAAGAAACTGGTTGGACCTCACGATTCTGCTCACGTAAATCCCGGTATGGATTCCAAAAAAATCTGTAGGAAAACAGTTAACAACAAAACAAAAGTAACATGACAAAGTAAGTCAAAATTTAGTACCTCTTCTGTAGTGTCCCGTCCCGCTCAGTCAATCAGAGGAATCAGAACGCCAACGGCGTTCGGACTTAGCCTTGCAACGGCTGCTCGAAGACATCGCTCGGTCGAGGCGACCGCTCGCTCAGGTGGGGTAGTTTCGGTGAACTTGCCTCATCTTAGCCTTCACATAATAAATCGCATATTTTTAACTTGCACAACTAGGCTTAATAATAAAAGAGACGAATCCACATAGCTAAAGGGAATAATCCCGACGGGTCGAATTGAGTTATAATATGGAAAGGTCCAACGGTCGGCTTAGAGTTGGTGCACGACGTGCTTTGAAAATGACACTCGATCCTTCGTCTCGTGGCTTGGGAGAAGAAAAGTTGGTATTCACCGCAAAACAAAGAGTTAGCCTAAGTCATAGGCGACGCCCGTGTAAATGTTCGATAAAGCATGCACGCTTCCACGATGCAAGGCTTGGCATAGCCTTTGCTCGCCCCACGGGTTAAATTTATAGTGCACGGCTTGTGTCATAAGTCTAGGCACCCATATGACTCGGTCGTTCAAAGTCGAACGCGTGCACGACACGTTCCATCAAGGCAAAGCTTGACGCAGCCTTTGCTCGTCAAGTTCTTGCAAAGTTAAGTTAGGCAAGTCATGTTAGGCTATCGGAGTAGAAGCAAGCACGGTCTCATGAGTTATACGGCTGGGTATAGCCACGAAGTCCCATGATCTCAAGGCCCATCATATAAAGTACAACTCGGGCGGTAGTGTTGCGTAGAACATGGTCGGCTTAAGGCACAATGCACGCACTACAACAAAAAACTCTTTTAATGACGGCTAAAAAGCGTTATTAATGATGAACCATGACGCTTTTTTTTTTTCACAGCAACCGTTATGAAAACGGGTGTTATAAATGTTTTTTAAAAGCGTCATAAAATAACCGTCATGAATAGTTTCTATAAAAACGTTATGAATAGTTAATATATAGTGCACAATTCAGAACAATTTTAAAACGTCATGAATAGATAATATGTATAGGCTCAATGCAGCACATTTATAACACTCATATTACTGAACTCATCACATTTATAACACTCAATACTGCACATTATATATTACTTTCCAAAAACTTCTCAATTCAATTTTAAAACAACAACTTTGAACTATATTCACAAGAAAACATCGAAATGTTATATCACCATCTTCATTACATTATCTCAAAATAGGTTATCCAAATACATATATTTACAACTACTACTTAAATGAATCCTCAAACCAAGTAACTACTTTGGCTTCAACTTGAGCACATCAAAACTGTCAACATCACGTGTAGCAAATCCCACCACTGCAATAATAGTTGCATCTTCATGTGCACCTGAGAAAGAAAATTAATACTAGTTAGCTACAATTCCACCATACATCTATAACAAGTATTATCAACACATTAAGATAATACCAACTTACAAATTTGAAAATAGAGAGAGCTCTATGAGCTAATCTTCAAAAACTTCAATGACTAAGGCATTAAAAACGATATATTAATGGTTCATGCTTTAAACCTCATCTTCTTAAATTTTAGTTTAACTAAAGGTAGAATTAGAACTACTAAATTTTTTTCTTAAGTTTGAACAATCAAATTTATTGGATACTTGACCACAAAAGAATTAATAATCACTACAGCTAAATTCTTTCCAGAAAAGATGTTAGCTTAGGAGAAAACTTACTAACTGTTCCAGAAGTCAAGCTACACATACTTAGAGAGAAGTAAAATACTTACCGGTAGAGCCATCTTCTTCAATGTACTCATTGCCAAAGAGTGATTAATGATTCATATTCAATAAACTATTTGATACTATGACAGAAACTATTTACCAATCTGGAAGAAGCCAAAATGCTTGCTAACACTTGTATCATATCAGAGAAAGCTTTATTTATTGATACCACATAAAAGTCCCAGTCTTCACCCAATTATAATATAATATGCAATTCTTCTTTTACTCTGTAATGCAAATATATCCATGTCCAAAATGAGAGAATTAGAAGAAAAAACTCTTAATTTTAATGCTTACCTCATGAACCCTTGGTCTATGGTGTCTGAGCTCCAGTAATGATTCCTTCCTTTCTATCAGGACTCCAAGTTCTCCATGCACAAATACTTGAGCTGCACTCAAAAGGATACAAAATTCAGCTCAAAAGAAGTCATAGTCAACTAAGAGTTTTTGCTTTCATAGAAGGCTTTATTTCTTAACTCAAACATAGTCGAAGTACAATTTATTATATTTTTTATATATATGTCGGAAAGAAATTGATGGACATCCAAAGTAACATTGCACTATTACCAGTGATAGCACAAAGGTATGAGATTTTTCTAGATGCAACTACCTAATGTGATAGCTACCTCCTTTATCTAGGTTTTGGAGCAGCAATGTCAACATAAAAGAAAGCTAGTATTTTGGACAATCCAAAGTGATCACAGTATCATAGAGCACTATTGATCCATACTAGTATATATTTAAGATAAAAAGGACTCCAAATTGACATGGCAATGAAAATTACAGTTATTGGGTTTACTGAACTAATTGTAACAAGATATGGGATTTGCCATAATAGAAACCTGGATGTCTTAGGTGGTTAGTCCGGACTCCAGACTACAATTAGAAAAATAATTTCACAAATAACTGAGACATCTTAGGAGATAGAGCAAAGTTGCTTGGGCATGTTATCATGGGAAACAGAAGAGAAGTTACCACCACTAAACAAACAACCATTGATTATACACACTGGAAACTAAGTAGATGGGCAGAGAGGTTTACGTGCAGGCAGCAGCCTCAGCAGGGCTTCTAGCAAATTCAACGACTCAGCACATCACAGCTGCCGCCAGCAAAACTCTCAGCCACACATATCTCGGCACAGTTTTGGTTGCACACACCGGTGAACCTGCCGCTCCTCGCCTGGAAAATCCTAGGGTGGGCCTGATTGGGCTCAATGCAAGGGCGCAACCGCCCTGCCAAAGTTAATCAGAAGCTAGAAGTTCAAGAAAATCATCAGTAGATCAGACAATACTATATAGATTGTAGAAAGAAACATGATTACTATTATTGTGTTAATCATGTATGATCAAGGAACTTTTATTCAGAAGGAAGCTACAGAACAAATCTAGACAGTGAAGAAACATTTAAGAAAAAGTGAGGAATTATTACAATGTTCCACGTGACATGACCATTCCCTAAGAAAAGAAAATGTAATACTTGTAAACTAATAAATATATTGAAGAAAACAACATTTTGAAAGAATCAAATATTATAATATAAATATATAATCCTCACCCTCACTCTAGTTCTACAATCTTGATATAACTGTTGAGATTTTAACATGAGTACTCAGAAGAACAACTGTATAGCATGATATTAGAGCAGAGTTTTGGTACATGTTGTAATATAGTTTAGCATGATATTAGAGCAGAGAATTTGGTGACCTGTATAGGAGAGAGGTCTCTTTGGTAGAACATATCTGCCGTTTCCGAGACTAGTATGCCAGTAGCAGGATCCCTGCCGTACTTGGACATCCCCCTGCAGGTATTGACGCCCCTGAGGCAGGAGGCGATCTTCTCCCAGTAGCCGGGATATACAGGATCCCTCCCGTATATATATGAGCTTTATATACGGGCAGCCAAGAGGAACACGAGGAGGCAAACAAATGTCGCATTCTTCCGACTCCATGGTCCTCGAGTCACAAAATCTCTCAAACTAACACAATAATAGTAATAGTGACAACCACCCATGCGTACAAGGACTGTAAAATTTTGCTCCATTCATACCAAGAATTGTTCGACGTCAATGGTTTTATTAATACAAATCATAGCACCTGAAGTAATCAAGTAGTTCTAGAGGTTTATTTCTGGTTGTGGGCAAAACCGAGCACAAAAAGGACAAGCCGAGCCACCAATCATCAAAACTAATATTATTTTTTTAATATATATCAGAAGTATTTCTCCTTGAAGAGATCCACTGCACCTCAACCAGCAAACTTTCCTGGGTCATCTAGATTGTTTTAGTTGTGGGCATTTTTATTCAATCACTAGAGATTTATTTATATAAAAGGGTTATAAATTTCTTCAAAATTAGGGTTAGGGTTTTGGAGTTGGGGGAAAGGAAGGAGAAGAAGAGGAGAGGAGGGTGTAAGGAAGAGGAACTGACCCATGAGGGCTTCGGATCCGAGGCCGGTGCCGGAACCGATGAAGCGGCGGAGGTTGCGGACCCACGACATCGACGACACCGGAGAAAGGAGAGGGAGAGCGCGGAGAAGAGGACGAGCAGAACCCTAACGCTCCTCCTTCGCGTTCTTGTCGATCGCGTGCGCGATGGCCTCGAGCTTGTCCTGGAGGGCGACGAGGAGCGTGAGGCCCTCCTCGAAGATTTTGGATCTAGGGTTAGGGTTTTGGAGTTGGGGGAGAGGAGGGAGAAGAAAGGAGGAGAAGGAGAAGATCAGAATGTTTTGGGGGAGAGACGGGCTATAGCAAGGATTTTGCCAAAAATTGAAGTTAAAAAATATTACAAGTTTGCCACCGCTCTAAACTATTAATAACGCTTTGTTTTATAAACGTTATAAAAAGCCCAGAATTAGCCTAAACCGTCATAGAAAAAAGGTATTTTTCAACTTAATAACGCTTATGTATCAGCCGTCATTAAAACTCCTTGTCGAGCGTCATTAATAGGTCTTTTTGTTGTAGTGACGGACTTAGTGTTTAAGGCACGAGCTACGATGGATTTCAAGTCGAGTTTAGAAAAAGGGCTATCAAATGGTCATTCCTAAGTTAAGTAAAAAGGATATGGCATCAAGGGAGAAGGCTCGCGACCGTGGGTCGTCGAGGGATCTCAAGGATAGAAGTCTTGGACATGGTTTGAAAGAGAGGGTAACATGAAAGAAGGATGACTGTGTGAGACGTCAGTTTGAGTCGAGTCTTGCATGGTCATGGACAACTTGTCTACAAGGGCAAAGTTTTCTCGAGCGTCAACCCTGGGCCATGGGACCGACTCGGCCTATGAGGAAACAGGGTATAGTCGTGCATAAGGTTTTAGCACGGGTTAAAGCGGAGGCTTGCAACGGAGCTAGCTACTTGCGTTGAAAGGTCCCCGATTTAACCAAGCTATACGTCTCAGGATAGCTTGTGATGCTAGTGGCCAAGTTCATATAGATGTCGGCAAATAGCGGCTATCCGCGTGTATGCCTTTGGATTGAGTCGAGTTGAAGGTGTGTACAGTTAGAACACAAAGTTTGGAACTAAGATTGGGTTTCAACATAGGCGTCGTGCTTCAGCACGAGATGTGGCGTCGAGTCTCAAGTGTTGACATGTGAGTTGCAAAAGTTGGGTTTGAGTTGTTCGAGTTTTGAGTCAGGAATCGCCGCAAGGCAAGTTGGTCAAGTGACACTAAGTTCACAAGTCTCGATTGGGTCTGTTGATGATCAAAGTAGCAAGGGCCGCAAGGCGACGATATGGTTAAGTCTCACTGAGTTGCGAGGCATGGCCTCAACAAGGGTTTGTAGCACGGTCGCACGAAAATGGAGCCTCATCGCGTAGTTGCGTCTCTAATTTTAAGCCGTAAGGCAAATACGACTTGATAGGTTAACGTTGTCGGTACGAGAAGAGTCTAAAGGCAAGATACATGTTAACATTGCGTTGCAAGCACAAAATGGTCTTGAGACACAAAATAGGCCAAGGCGTCTGTCCTAAAGCTGATCCTAAGGCAAGAGTAGAAAGACAATCATAAATGGACTATGTTACACATAAATTAAATCAACGTGTCGGTTTTGCATGGGTGGGCGATGAGCTCATTCCACCAGTACAGTTGAGTACTGACACCCACATAGTTTCCATGTGCAGTCACAGGTAGAAGCTCGTGGCGTGGAGCTCGCTTGGATGCGTCGAGGCACGGAGTTTCTTGGCGATTCGAAGCGTGCGGCCGCATGGAGTCAAGGCTTATACGGGACATAATGTATGGACGTCGCCTTTCGAACCTTCCGCTGGCTAAAGCGTTGTATTGAGAGATGAGAGAGAGCAGAGTGAACTTATAATGTGAGAAAAGTGAGCTCGAGAGACTTGTAATCTTGGCATTGTGCCCTTTGTAATTCTTATTTCAATATCAATAAAGAGCTTCTTGAATAACTTGTGTTTTGCTTTAAAATTTCTGCAGCTATTATTCAATGTCTCTGTATGGGACTTCTGTGCGACGACCCCGTCGCAGCCGCTGAAATCGGCCGTTATGGAACCCGCCTTGTACGAGCGCAATCTAGGCTCGTACGACATCACGTCTTAGCAAGGACGATCGCTCCTACGGGAGCGGGGCGTGACATAATGGTATCAGATCACGACTTTTCGTCCTTGGACTATCGATTGAATTTTTTAACTCTGTTGTTTCCGCAAACTCTGAATTGTTGCTTCCGCAAAGTTGAAATCGTTGGTGCGCTCTCTCACAAATGTCCCACTGGATGTTCATACAATAAGTCTAAATAATTTATAAAACGTAGGAGAACAGTTTTTGACAAAACAAAAAGATGGTTCGCGTAAGCACGGTTGGCTAAATCGGGCTGGGCATATACACCAAAGTTGCGTCGACCCTAGCAAAGTCGAGTACGGAATTCGTAATGTTTTAAGCTAGAATGAGTTGAACTCGATTGAGTAAAGTGAGATGACTATCGATAGGGGTACTATCGAGCGATGATAACGTCGGTACGATATAGATGAGCGTGCTTGGAAGTAGAGGAATGGTTCGAACGAAAAATTTAAAGAAGTGGATTTTGATTCGAATGATATTTGAGGATTTGATAAATGACTTCATCCCTAAGTGGTGTATGTGATAGCCTCAGGGATGTCGATCGATCAATTGAGGATACGGGGTGTCGATGAGTCTATCAGCAAGCGTCGCGTGTATGCAAAGTCGTAGATTGGGTATCGTTGAATAAGTTATAGTCTTGAGATTTGATGAGTCGATTCGAACAACTTAGAAATTAATGCGTATGGAACGTACACGGGATTGAGGATTGTGCGAAGTATGAAATGCGAGAATGATTGAGCAGGTGAAATCAAATCGAGAGAAAGTTAGGGTGTAGCGAACGGATGACTTGATAAAAGAAATCGATAGGTGGATCGTATAAAAAAAGTTAGCACGATGGGAAGATAGCGTGCATGAAAAGTTAAATTTTGAAGTTATGCAATGACTCTAAGGATTAGATTGAACGTTGCTCGATGATTGAGTTAACAAATGGACGATGCAAATTGAGGAAATACATTGGTCGATGACTTAATATAGACGGATGAACAATACGTGAACTCAGGTTTGAAAAAATTGATATGTGGATGATTCGAGGGATAATGATCGAACTTGAAATTGAATGTTGAGGAGATTATCCAGTTGGACGATAGCATCATTCGTACGATTCGAACTTGGTTGCAAGGGAAGATCGTCAGGTTACGCATATCGTCGATGGTATTGAGGCGTATCAAAGATCGATATACGATAACTCGGGGGTACTCTGACTCGGCGAATGACGATCGTGCAAGTGTTATTATTCGGTTGGATGCAATACTTAGGACTTTGATTGAGATGAATGTTGGATGAAAATAGAAGTATCTTGAGGGTTACACGGATAACCACAGCATCGACATTCTTGCCTTGCGCGAGCGCAACTCTAGCCTCGGACATGCGTCGCGTCAGATTTGGGGTGATCGTTCCGCGTGAGCGTTGACATGGTGATTCATGTCACGGGAATGATTGAACTTGGAAAAATTAGGACACGGCAACGTTGATTGTCTCGACTTGCTGGGTTGATGCGAAGGAAAATTCGAGGATGTTTGGACTTACGATTGATGATTGAATAAACTTGAGAATTGAGTAGGTCCAATCCGCGCATCGAGAATGAATTAGTCTAGACGTAAAATAAGAGTTATGTTCCGATGAGGATAATTATCCCGCGGGAGCGTGCAAGGTGATTCATGCCCACCGTGGACAATCTGACTCGCATGAGATCGAGACACAACATATTGTTAAGCTAGATGACCTTATGATCGATTACGTGAATTAGAATAGATGACTTAGGAAATATGGAATATGAAATTTTGGTTAGCGACGAATTGCGTCATAGCGTGCTTGAATTGAGAAGGATTGATAGGCGAACTAATGTCGAACGTGTTCGAAGAGATAGACGATGCGAAACGGCTTGATGAACGAGCGATATGTTCTTATCGAGGATTGGTTGAAACATAAGTTATCGTAGGATGGCTTTGCTGAATGACTCGGACCCCGTCCGACGAATGTTGGAATGTGTGTAGGCAATCTATGCTCGAAGTTTAGAAATCGGAGTGATGCGAGCTTGGGTAGAAAATCCCGTACTATCAATTTGGTTTGACCTTAGGGTGGGGTCAGTATTGATATTATTATTTGGGAACTATGATTCCAATACTGACGGAAAGACATAGCCTAGCGGTTAGGCAGACGTCCGAGTGCGAAGTGATAGAATTTGTGGAGGCACCACTCGCGAGTGTCGGTTGACATGCATGTATATCAGGGACGCTTGATGTAACGCCCCAGAACCAGAATACTAGAGAGCCGGGGCATACATAGCCAGCTACGTATAATGAAATAGAATCTACCTCACTATACGGTCATGACTGTCTAGATATATGAGGGTTTAACTACAATCCATCAGTCTCCTATGGTCAATAACAAGCCTAAATGTCTCAATCTCAAGCAAGCAAGTAAAGTTACATGATGTAAGATCATCAAATATGCAATAGTAAGGCATCCCAAACATTACATATTCAGCTGATTATGAAGCTAATCGTTACAAAATGTGATGACTAGCAAGAGTTTAGTCATACATGATCAACCTTAGGATCTGTCAATCATGTTACAGTCCGTAGGCAGACAGTAGTAAGGTATGCAATACGAGCTAACAGGTGCTCGCCGGCTAAACGTCTCAAAATAAAATTTTTACAATAGAGTGGGAGAGCCAAAAATAAACCCACTCGTTGCCCTGATTACGCCTGGTGGTCACCATCGGGCTGGAAATTCGGTAGATCCTCTGGAGCTGCTCCAAAATCTGGCCATACAAAACCAGCTGGGTCAGATCCCAGAAAGAGCAAGTGCCACAAGGGAGGTTTCACTTAAGAACTAAAACTAGCATATCAAAAATAAATATTAAAATAGTTAACAAAAAGCTTGATAATAAAAGAATAACCACAGTCATAATATAGTACGAGGGAACCATTCAAGTAGCCAGGTCACAACCCTTAAACCAAACAAGGACCGGGGTTGTAACCCTTCACCTGAATAGAACTCCGTCTCCAAATCTTGTTGGTAAGGTAAAACATAACGAGCATGACATGGGGTGCAATAAGACAATAAACGAAGAGAGGACTCAGAACTGCTCCGGGAGCCAGGTTACAACCCTTAAACCAAATAAGGACCGGGGTTGTAACCCTTCACCTGAACAGAACTTAGCCTCTGATCTTTATTGTTAAAAGTGACAATCCTGCGATCAAGCCTGCAATAATCGAGCACTGAAACTACACCATATAATTGCTCCCGGCTAATCAGTGACTACGGCTTTCTACATTAGCTAACTAGAGTTATCACAAGCCTTAGTTACTAGCCTTAGCCATTTACAGTAGGTACCCCTGACCGTGGTACTCAGGGATTCCTGTTGTAACGCCCTAGTCCTAAAATACGTAGGACTAGGAACGTAGACATGCCAGCTGTATACATATGAAGTACACTCCAATATATGGAAACCTCGTATGAATACATAAGCTGCAAAATGCAGTAGAACCATAACTAATCTCATCCACACAAAATAAATAAATAAAAGATATCATATAATGATAATGAATTGTCTTGATATAATATGTTGGACGGAGACAAATTTCTACCAACAAGTAAAAGAAAAATACATAAGAAAAGAAATGAATTTGGCGAGCGAAGCAAAGACGATCCAAGTGCAATCATCCTCGAAGAAATAGCGATGATCACGACTAGAGCTAGAACACCTGCGAAAGACAAGAGCACACACCTGGCGAGATAACCAGGTCCTCAGAGGGACGTAACAAGACACATAATATCATGCCATATAAACTGAATAAATATTGCTCAAATAAATAAGTCAATTGAATTATAACATGGTCCAATACACAACTATTGAACTAGTTTACCATCCTTCCAACCAAACAAGGACAGAAGATGGTAAACTAATTCACGGTGACGTATCTTCCCATGCTATGAATCCAATATGGTATCCGGACACCAACAAGGTTCAATACCTTCTCATCGGAGTAATAAGTCACACCTACAACCAAATAAGGACAAGATGTGACGAACTAATCCGCGACAAGTTATTGTTCTAAGCCACGATCAGATACAAGTACCCAAACCAAAAGTACTCATACTTAACGGATAAGGTAGCCTAACCATTCTAAGTGAAATGTAGTTAAGAACAATCATTCCTACGCATGGGCCTGGCTAAATAGGATCGGCATGGTCCCCCCTTGGGGCACCATAGGCCCAATCAGTAAGAGCATAATGTTTCGCAGAACGTCAGTGGCCGTCAATAATCATGGGTAATCTGACCCGCGTCTCCGGCGGAGCTCACGGGTTACAAAAGGAAAAGTGCATCGAAGCTCATACGCTAAAGAGTTGTCCTTCCCGCCCAATACCTACTATGTTGTATCCACAACAGTAAACCTCTATAACCGCTAAGTCAAACTAGCATGCAATTCTATTAGCGGTTATTCCTATCGCACGGCTTATACGTACCGGTGGCCAGCCAGTCACGCATGTCCGTGTTCTACATGCGACAAAATTTCGTGGTACAACGTGTCAAGGCCAATGAATGCAACACACAAAGGTGGTCCCTTAAATCTAGGTTTAATGTGTAAGAAAAATAATACATAGCAGGAAATATAAATGAACAGTAAGTTCTAACAGTTTATGCCATGTATCACAGTTTATTTTGCATAAAGAAAATAATAAATAATGCATAAAATATGAGCTAAATAAATAAACAGCAAATGGCAAGGTGTCTTGCCTGGTAGGACGCCTGGTGTACTGCAATGATCAATATGGTACGTATTGCGACTTCGGTACAACTACTATGCAAGGTGACCTCTGATGGTGGCACGAACAGTTCCATCGGGTTCAGGACGGTCAAATTGGTTTGGGTTGATAGGTGGAAGGACAGAATTGGCAAGATGATAGGAATAATGGGCGTAGTTACGGACGGAAGGATAGTCGAAGAAAATTTAGATAAATAATATATATATAATTTAGAAAAACTAATTATAATATTCGAAAACTAGTTTGAGTCTAAAAGAAATACTTAAAGTAAAAATCGTTTTCGGTAAAACTCTAAGTTGTCAAAATTGGATATTTAGATAGGAGCTCTATTTTTATTAGTAAAAATAATATTTTATAAATATTTAAAAATAAAAGAAAATTTGATTTAGGCTAAACTATATTTTACTAGTAAAAAGTTATTGATAGATATTTACAAATCTAGAAAACTAGTTTAAGACAAAAGCCTAATTTTGTTGAAGTGAAATTTTTGGTGAAAATTATCTTTGAAAACGGTTAGGAAATAATGTGTTTCTAAAATAATAATAATAGCAAATAAATAGTTTTTATTTTTACAAAAACAACAACAATAAAATAATGATAATAGTAATACTGATAATAATAGAGAAATAATAATAATAATAATAATAATAATAATAATAATAATGGTAATAATATAGGAATAATAATAATAATAATAAATATAATAATAATATTAATAATAAACTCAAAGAATACTGTATATATATAAATCCTAATTAGTACCTACTACTAAAATAAAGTACACTGAAAAGAAAAGAAAACCAAAGGACCAAATCAAAATTTCACAGATCTGAGATTCTCTTAACCCATCAAAATAATAATAATAATGATGATGATACAAACAAAAACAACAGAAACAAAATAAAACAACAAAAAAAATAGAAAAAGAGGAAAATATCTCACGAGGCTGCTGTGCTCAGCGGCTCAGCCTCTTTGGTTTTAGAAAAGGGGATCGAAAGAGAGAGAGAGAGAGCGGAGAGAGCAGAAGAGCGAGAGTGAGAGAGGGAGAGGTGCGGTGGCGGTCGGGCTGACTGCGGGGAGAGAGAAAATAGGGGCGGAGGTCTCGGCCATGGCGGCGCTTGGCTCGGCGCACGAGGAAAGGGGAGGAGTGGCGGAGGCGGCTGGGAAGTGGGTTCGGGGGCGATCGAAGAAGAAGAGGGAAGAAGAGGCGGAGGGCGGAGGACAGCGCTCAGGCGGCAAGGGGCACGGCGGAGTGCGGTGTACCAGAGGGGTCGAGGCGCGGCGCGCGCTCGGGCCGAGGTGGTCGACGCCGTGCGGCGGTGGTGAGGACGCGGGCGGCGGCTCCTCTGCGAGCGCGGCGCACGGGGAAGCACGTGCAAGCGGCGGCGAGCTTGGATGGCCGGGTGGGGGAAACCCAGATGAGGTCGGAAAGATCAGAGGGTTGGTTGACGACGCCGGCGGCCTGGTCGGCTTCGTCGGAGGTGAGTTTTTAGGGTTAGGATTTATTTCTTTTCTTCTTGATGATGGTGGTGGTTGTGACAGCGGGTTGGCCTGGGTTGATGGCGGTGGCGGTGGACAGGGGTCTGGCGGTTGAGTATGGGAGGTGACGGAACTGGTGTTTGACTGGACAGAGTGGTTGGTGAGGGCTCCGGCGAATTTGTCATCGAAATTTGGTGTCCTGTGTCATGTGTGTTCGACACAGTAACAGATACAGATTTTTGTTGGTTGTAATCGTATCCGATGTGTAGGACACGAAAAAGGGAGAGATGTAAATGTAACAAAATAATAGGAGAAAAAGAACGGGCACAGACACGATGCACGAACCAATGGTTGTGGATGGGAATTTGGTGGTTGATGAATTGTGGAGAAAATAATATGGAGGAGTACCTGCCTATTTATCGGATATGGGAATTCCCATTTGGATAGGATTAGGAGTAGTTTAAATCCAAAATAAATAATTCACAACTTAATTTAAAATCAATCAAATCCAAATCCAAATCCAAATCCAAGTTAAATCTAATTAAATTTTTAGTTTAAAATCAAATGGGATAAATCAAATTTTTCAAACATAGATATTATTTTAGTTATTTAAATATATCCATAAAATTAATTCAAGATTTAAATTGTCACAATAATTTCAAAAATATGTTTTCCAAAATACAAATAATAATAATTTCGAAAATAATATTATTATTTAAAATACACTAATAAATAATTAAAAATATATATGAAGAATTAGGGGTGAGCATTATTCGGTTTTGAACCGAAAACCGAACCGAATAAGAGATTCGGTTCGGTTTTAAAAAAAATCGGTTCGGTTTCGGTTTTAAAAATACTAAATTTTCTTATTCGGTTTCGGTTTCGGTTTTGGGTTTCGGTCCAAAACCGAAAACCGAATAAGAAAATTTAGTTTATATATATATATATATATATATATATATATATATATATATATATATATATAGGTATATACTATAACTATATAATAAATATATCTAGGTATAGTTAGTTATTATGTATATTAACAAAAAAAAAACACAAATAAACCCAAAAACCGAATAAACCGAAAACCGAACCGATTTAATTCTGTTCGGTTTGGTTCGGTTATTGACCAATTCGGTTCGGTTTTGCTTATTCGGTTTCGATCCAATTCAGTTTTCGACTATTCGATTCGGTTGGAACCGAATAAACCGAATACTTACCCCTATGAAGAATATTATTTATTATTAGTAACTGTTATAAACGAAAAGGCTTTCATAAAAAATCGTAAACTTGAAAATTTTGGTACGATAACTAAAAATAACTATTATATATATTATTTTGAAACTATAAAAATAGAAAAAATATTTTTCTAAAATATGTACGCTCGCACATAATCGCACTCGTCGAGCAAATTCGAAAAACGAATTTTCGCGCGCGACGTACAATACAAAAAAAATCATTACCAAATTTATTTTTTAAAAAAATATAGTAGAAAATTTAGTGGTTTTACACCTGTCCTAGACATGATGCAAATATTACCGGTTCAATTGTACAAACACAATCATCCACGGTGTCCAGGCCATTCAATCTTGTCATGACATGCTAGTCGTCGCAACAGCCTTCGAGATATATTTCACTTGTCAGGAGGGTGCCACGACGGGCCACTATCATGTCATGTCATTGTCAAAAGTGCACCACAACGGATCACCATCGTGTCAGGAAACATATTTAAAATTAATACGGCACAAGCATACATATAGTAATTAAATATTAGCAGGGAAAAGGACTGTGGAGGATTCATGCAGCTCAGGAAAAATTTGTCGCATGAAATTGCCATGCGGCCAGCCAATAAATGTTCATGCGGCCATGCAAGAAATATGGCCATACAATTTAGGCTAATGGCCATGCGGCCAAAACGATTAATTACTAATGGCCCTGCGGCCAACAAATAATTAATAGTGGCCATGCGGCCAATTAGTTAATAGTAGCCATGCGGCCAGGCAAAAAATAGACCATCTGTGGCCAGCAAATACTAGGCCATATGCGGCCAGCAAGTAATAGGCCATATGCGGCCAGCAAATAATAGGCCATATGCGGCCATGCAAGTTAAATGCAAAAAAATACAAGCAATTTATTTAAGTGGCCATGCGGCCAAAACAGGTTGCATGCAAATGCATGCTCTTAATTTAATGCTACTAAGCATGCAAGCAAATGCATGCAAGGCCATGCAAGCAAGTAATTTAAAGCTAATGCAAATGCATGCAAGCGGCCATGCAATTTAGCTAAGGCCAAGCTAAAGCATATGTGGCCACAATTTTGCATGCGGCCAAGCTATAGCATATGCGGCCACAATTAATTCCATGCGGCCAAAAATATTACTAAGGCCATACGGCCAAAGTTAATATATAAGCACGCAAGCTAATGCATGCAAAGGCCATGCGGCCATTAAATATATAAGCATGCAGCTAATGCATGTAAAGGCCATACGGCCATTAAATATATAAGCATGCAGCTAATGCATGCAAATGCAATTGGCCATTAAATATATAAGCATGCAGCTAATGCATGCAAATGTAATTGGCCATGCGGTCGGCTAATGCATTGAGCCATATGCGGCCAGCAATTAATGGGGACCATATGCGGCCAGCAATTGATTGGCCATGCGGCCAAGCAAGTCACTTGGCCATATGCGGCCAAATACTTGCAAGCAAATACTAATGCATGCAATTAATTAAAAAGGCCATGCGGCCAATTAATTAATACTCATGCGGCTCAGAGCTAAGAATGCTCATGCGGCTCAGCAACTCAATGTTGCATGCGGCCAAAAGTGCAATTAATGGCTTCCACAGAGAACATGTCCATGGATAATACCATGATCTCCATGCTCCACCAAACAACAATAGGAACCCAAATCCAGACTCCCGTAGGTCAAATTTGAGTAAAATGGAATTTTCTACAACATGGAACCATCAAATAGCAAAAATATGCAGGTTTGATAGACCAAAACTCATGAAAACTGAAAATACCACAAGGCTAGATTTACAAGAAATTAACTACGGAAATGAAAAATGCTAAGTACTAAAGTGGGTTAGAAACACATGAGGAAGACAGTGGGACCATAAAAATGGAATTCCTCCATGAAGCAAGATGTGCTTGCCTAAACCTTCCTGGTAGGTGGAGAGTAATGGTGAGAAAGAAAAAGAATGAATGAGGAGAGAGAAAGAGTGTTGGGTTAATAAATGATGATGGTGGTGGTAGGGGTTTGGTTCACAAACCGAATCAAGCCAAACAAGTCGGACCGAATCAAGCAATATAATGCCAAATAAATCATGCGAGAAGACATACAATACGAGTCAAAATACGTACACGTATACCAAAATACGTAATACGAACCATGGTCATTACAACTCTACCCACCTTAAAAGAATTTTGTCCTCGAAATTTAATCAAGAGGCTAGAGATGCAAGGACAAGCTATACTAATCACAGGCAAGCTAGACTAGTCAAGCAATCAAGCAATTATTTATGCAAGCAAGGAATCGAAGGCATGAGGCATAAGAAAGATGTTATATCTCACGAGTCAAACAGGTCGGGATATCGTGATCGGATATCATCCTCACGCTCCCACGTTGACTCATCCAAGGAGTGATGACCCCAAGCAACACGGACTAACTTGATAGTCTTGTTCTTGAGTATCTTCTCTTTTTAGTCCAATATGGATACGGACCTCTCCTCATACGAAAGGTTGGTACCAACAACCAATTCCGAATGATCCAGGATATGACTCGGGTCCGGGATATACCGTCGTAGTTGGGATACATGGAACATGTCATGAACCTCACTCAGAGACGGCGGAAGAGCGAGACGATAGGACACATCTCCTATTCGCTCCAGAATATCGAACGGCCCTATATACCTAGGACTAAGCTTTCCTCGTACGCCGAAACGAATGATGCCACGGTTAGGCGAGATCCTCAAGAATACATGGTCGCCGACAGAAAATTCAAGGGGACGCCGATGAGAATCGGCCCAATGGCGCTGACGATCTTGTGCAACGCAAAGATGATCTCTGACTCTCCTGACCACCTCAACTGTCTGAGTTATCATATCTGGACCAAGTATCTGCCTCTCTCCAATATCGCCCCATGCTAGTGGGGATCTGCACTTCCTACCATACAGTACTTCGAATGGTGCCATCTGGATACTAGCTTGGAAACTGTTGTTGTACGAGAACTCCACCAGGTGTAGATGATCTTTCCACGAACCACCGAAGTCGAGTGTACAAGATCTCAATATATCCTCAAGAGTCTGGATCGTGCGTTCCGACTGACCATCTGTCTGCAGGTGATAAGCTAAGCTGAACTGGAGGTGAGTTCCCAAACTCTCTTGCAGACTACGCCAAAAGTGCGACGTGAATCTCGAATCTCTGTCCGAGGTGATATTGACTGGTACTCCATGAAGTCTGACTATCTGCCTGAGGTACATCTCTGCTAGCTGAGCCGTCGACTGACCAACTCTAAATGGAAGAAAGTGAGCCACCTTCGTGAGCCTGTCAACTATAACCCAAATAGCATCTCTACTGGTCGGGGATCGAGATAATCCAGTCACGAAATCCATAGTTATATGCTCCAACTTCCATTCTGGAATCGGCAAGGGCTGAAGAAGTCCAGCTGGCCTCTGATATTCAGCCTTGACTTGTTGGCAAACCAAACACCGAAAGACAAACTGAGCTATCTCCCTCTTCATGCCATTCCACCAAAAGTGCTGACGGATATCACGGTACATCTTCGTGCCACCGGGATGAATCAAATACTGAGAACTGTGAGCTTCCGCCATGACCTCTTGTCTGATATCTCCACTGGGTACACAAAGACGCTTACCATGTCGGAGTGTACCGTCTTCATGAATGCATAATTCTGGTCGTCGTCCTGTTTCACATTCTGCTCTAAGCCGCTGAAGCTTATAATCGGAAGACTGAGCTATCTTGATCCTCTCAACTATACTAGACTGAACTTGCATGCTGGCCATCAATGCCATACTGGTAGAAAGGACAACTTCTATACCCATCTTCTGAAGATCTGCTAACAACTCTGTTTGCGCTGTCAGAAAATAAACTTCGGCTCTTCTACTCAATGCATCTGCAACAACGTTGGCCTTTTCAGGATGGTACTGCAGGTTGACATCATAATCCACAAGTAGCTCCAGCCATCTTCTCTGACGCATGTTAAGATTCTTCTGAGTGAACACATACTTCAGGCTCTTGTGGTCGGTGAAAATCTCTACCCTATTTTCATACAAGTAGTGTCTCCAAAGCTTGAGTGCAAACACTACTGCTGCCAGTTCCAAGTCGTGGGTCGGGTAATTCCTCTCATGATCACGAAGTTGTCGTGACGCATAAGCTATTACCTTCCCATGCTGCATCAAAATACATCATAAACCTCTGCCTGAAGTATCACAGTACACTAAAAATCCTCCGGTCCCATCTGGAAGTGTGAGAATGGGTGCCGTCATCAAGTCTCGCTTCAGCTTCTCAAAAGAATCCTGACATTCTGCTGTCCAAGCAAACTGCACCTCCTTGCGGGTCAACTGTGTCAATGGCGCTGAAATCCCAGCAAAGTTCGAAACAAATCTCCGGTAGTAGCCGGCCAATCCAAAAAATTGCAAACTTCTGCAACTGTGTTGGGCACTGGCCATGTTTCGATAGCCACGATCTTATGGGGATCCACTTCTACTCCCCCTCTGGTGATGATATAACCCAAGTATGAAATGCGATCGAGCCAGAACTCGTATTTACTAAACTTGGCATACAATTGGTGCTCTCGGAGAATCTGGAGGACAACTCTGAGATGCTGCTCATGCTCCGCTTCACTCTTACTGTAGACCAGGATATCGTCTATAAACACGATCACGAACTGATCCAAATAAGGCATGAAGATACGATTCATGAGGTCCATGAATACAGCCGACGCATTGGTCGCTCCAAAGGGCATAACAAGGAACTCCCAATGCCCATATCTAGATCTGAAAGCTGTCTTCGGGATGTCCTGCTCTCTGACTCTGAACTGGTGGTATCCTAACCGTAAATTAATCTTCGAGAATACTGCCGCTCCTCTGAGTTGATCAAACAAGTCATCTATCCTTGGGAGAGAATATCTGTTCTTGATTGTTACTGAGTTCAAGGTACGATAGTCAACACATAATCTGGACGTACCATCCTTCTTTTTGACAAGAAGCATCGGGGCTCCCCAAGGCGATCCACTAGCATGAATGAATCCCTTGGTTCTGAGTTCTTCAATCATCTTGTACAATATCTCCAATTCTGACGGCACAATCCTGTAGACTCTCTCTGACACTGGTGCTGTCCCGGGGATCAAGTCGATAGTAAACTCGATCTCTCGCTCTGGCGGCATTCCTGAAAGCTCTTCCAGAAAAATATCTGAAAATTCCTCGACTATCCGGGGTAATGCACTGCTGCTACGGCCATCCGCAATATTGGAGGAGAAGGTTCAACTTCGCCTAGAGAAAAGAAAAACTCCGGCTCGCCTGGAATGCTAAAAACAACTCTGCCAATATGGCAGTCTATCCTAGCATACTGGTCCCTCAGCCAATCCATTCCTAAGACCACATTATAATCGGCGATCGAAAATTCTATCAGCCTAGCGGGAAACTCTCTACCGCTAACCACGATCCGACACGAGGAAAATACTCTATCTACTCCCACAAGACCATTACCAGTAAGTATATTGAGCCTCACTGATAACGACTCGGGCTCCAGTCCTACCCGTGTCGCGAATCGTGCAGACATAAATGAATGCGATGCACCAGAGTCAAATAACACTGAAGTCGGAAAGGTGTTGACGAGAATAGTACCTACCACTACCTCACCTGGTGCCACTCCTTCTTCTTCCATGGTTAAAGCCAGTACTTGACCATGTCCTCTGGGTGCCGGCCCTCTCGGCTGGAATCCTCTTTGCCTATTCTGAACTTGCGCCTGGGCATACTGCTGAGGCCTTTGCTGCTGAAAAGCCTGGGTCTGCGTCGGCAACTGCCTCGGGGATGGAAACTACTGCTGGACTGGTACTGGGGCTGGTCCCCTAACTGATGAACTGGTCATGGCTGGTGATGAGTCAGTCCTGAACGGGCAGGACCCTACCTTGTGGTCCGACGCTCCACAAAGCAAACACAATCCTCGAGCCATGCGACATTCTGAAACAACATGTCCAGGCTTCCCACAATAAGAGCAGCCCACGGGGGAAGACTGCTTCTGCTTCTGCTACTGAGGATACGTCGGTGTTGAATGTTGAACCGACATAACTGAAGCTGTCCTTCTCGAAGCTCCAATGGTTAAAGCCCTAGATGTCGGGACTGGGGCTGACGACTGATTCATCTGTCCATGAGATCGCTTTCGACCTCCGATCCTGTCCACAATCCTCTGGGAGGTATACTCATGCCTCCTAGCTGCCCTCAATACCGCATCAAAAGTCTGATGCTCGAACTGCTCCACCACCAGCAAAATCTCTAGGTGGAGTCCCTGCTGAAACCGCTGGGCTCTATCGAACTCGGTCGCCACCAAGGTAGGAGCAAACCGACTAAGCCTGGAAAACTCGGCCGCATACCCATCGACCGTCCTCCCCATCTGCTTCAAATTGTTGAACCTGGTCTGTAGATCGTACCGAGCCACAGTATCGAAGTACTTGGTCCGGAATCTCTCACGGAATACTGTCCAGGCAATAGGCGCCACTAGTCCAACGGCCTGCGTCGTCCACCAGCTGCGGGCTAGATCCAATAACTGCAGGCGTACTACGGCCACCTTCTCATCTTCTGGGGTCTTCGCTGCCTCCGATATTACCTCTGTGTTCTGAAGCCACGCATCAGCAGCGATAGCATCTTCGCTGCCATCGAAGAATGGAGGGTTCAGGCGCTTGAAACTATTCGCTGCACTGTTCCCATGATGTCCACCTCTGCCCAGAGCATCTGCCACTGTCTGATGCAAGGCATCTCCTCAACGATCCTGCGATGCAAGCAACCCCCTGATAAGTCTAACCAAGGCTCCATCATCCTACCTTGTGGGCTGGGCTGGCTGTACCGGGGGTTCTGGATCTCCGGGAGGCATGACCCGGGAGGCTGCTCCTGAGTGCTGGGCCTGATCTTCTGATTGCTGCTGGTCCATGGGAGGTGCTTCGTCTTGCCGATCGGTAGGACCAGGAACAATGTCGCTAAAGAAGACGACATAGGAAACAATAAGGAAGGACCAAGACAGATCAACGATACAAGCATGTGAGCAGGTCGAGAATCTCAGGAATTAGAAGATACGGACAGAGATCAAGGGCGAGTGCTGATTGAGACCTCTATTCGGTAAACCCGAACATATCTTGATTTACAAGACCTGCATGGGCCACCATTTAAACCATGTAACGCCCCAGAACCAGAATACTGGAGAGCGGGGACATACATAGCCAGCTACGTATAATGAAATAGAATCCACCTCACTATACGGTCACGGCTGTCTAGATATATGAGGGTTTAACTACAATCCATCAGTCTCCTATGGTCAATAACAAGCCTAAATGTCTCAATCTCAAGCAAGCAAGTAAAGTTACAAGATGTAAGATCACCAAATATACAATAGTAAGGCGTCCCAAACATTACATATTCAGCTGATCATGAAGCTAGTCATTATAAAATGTGATGACTAGCAAGAGTTTAGTCATACATGATCAACCCTAGGATCTGTCAATCATGTTACAGCCCGTAGGCAGACAGTAGTAAGGTATGCAATACGAGCTAACAGGTGCTCGTCGGCTAAATGCCTCAAAATAAAAAATTTACAATAGAGTGGGAGAGCCAAAAATAAACCCACTCTTTGCCCTGGTTACGCCTGATGGTCACCATCGGGCTGGAAAGTCGGTAGGGGTGAGCATATAACAGTTGAAAACCGAAAACCGAACCAAAATATGACAAACGGTTCGGTTTTTCGGTTATCGGTTCGGTTTACGGTTTAAAATTTTGAAAATTTGAAATAACGGTTCGATTTTCAGTTCTTAATCCGAAAAACCGAACCGAACCGAAAACCGATTTAGATTTAGTAATTTATCAAACTACCCACAATATACATATACTAATGTTTATTAATCCCTAACTGAGCGCACTCTCTTATTCTATTCTATGTCGGTGCTTCTTTGAGCACTCTCTCTATCTACCCTCAATCTATATATACTAATATCTTTCACTCTATGTAATATAACAATTCATAAATACAATAATGTCATATATTTTTTAATTTTTTTTATTTAAATAGGCTCATTTTGCTAAAAACTTGAAGGCCATGCACATTGGTCCATGAAACCAAACCGACCGAAAACCGAACCGAATTAATTCGGTTCGGTTTTGTTCGGTTTTTATAAAAACGGTTCGATTTTCGGTTTTGAGAAATACGGTTTACGGTTATTTCGGTTTTCACATATTCGGTTCGGTTTGAAGCGAACCGAACCGATGCTCACCCCTAAAAGTCGGTAGATCCTCTGGAGCTGCTCCGAAATCTGGCCATACAAAACCAGCTGGATCAGATCCCAGAAAGAGCAAGTGCCACAAGGGAGGCTTCACTTAAGAACTAAAACCAGCATATCAGAAATAAATATTAAAACAGTTACAAAAAAGCTTGATAATAAAAGAATAACCACAGTTATAATAGAGTACGAGGGAACCATTCAAGTAGCCAGGTCACAACCCTTAAACCAAACAAGGATCGGGGTTGTAACCATTCACCTGAATAGAACTCCGTCTCCAAATCTTGTTGGTAAGGTAAAACATAACGAGCATGACGTGGGGTGCAATAAGACATTTAACGAAGAGAGGACTCAGAACTGCTCCGGGAGCCAGGTTACAACCCTTAAACCAAACAAGGACCGGGGTTGTAACCCTTAACCTGAACAGAACTTAGCCTCTGATCTTTATTGTTAAAAATGACAATCCTGCGATCAAGCCTGCAATAATCGATCACTGAAACTATACCAAACAATCGCTCCCGGCCAATCAGTGACTACGGCTTTCTACATTAGCTAACTAGGGTTAACAAAAGGCTTAGTTACTAGCAATATACAGTGAGATGTTCCTCCAGCCACAAGTCCTGCAGCTAATCCAGGTTATCCAGGCGACTTGGATTCATTAAGCAGTGCCTCGCTCTTTTCTATATCTCAGTGAATCTAGACTTGTGCCCTACTCGTCGGCAGGCTGCAAGTCCACAATGGTGGCCGGGATAACGGGATCGCCTGTAACTGGAGAAATCTCTCATGACTACTGAATTATTCTAGTTATTAGCCTTAGCCATTTACAGTAGGTACCCCTGACCGTGGTACTCAGGGATCCATGTCCTAGACATGATGCAAACATTACCGGTTCAATTGTACAAACACAATCATCCACGGTGTCCAGGCCATTCAATCTTGTCATGACATGCTAGCCGTCGTAACAGCCTTCGAGATATATTTCACTTGTCAGGAGGGTGCCACGATGGGCCACTATCATGTCATGTCATTGTCAAAAGTGCACCACAACGGGTCACCATCGTGTCAGGGAACATATTTAAAATTAATACGACACAAACATACATGTAGTAATTAAATATTAGCAGGGGCAAGGGCTGTGGAGGACTCATGCGGCTCAGGAAAAATTTGCCGCATGAAATTGCCATGCGGCCAGCCAATAAATGTTCATGCGGCCATGCAAGAAATATGGCCATGCAATTTAGGCTAATGGCCATGCGGCCAAAACGATTAATTACTAATGGCCCTGCGGCCAACAATTAATTAATAGTGGCCATGCGGCCAATTAATTAATAGTAGTCATGCGGCCAGGCAAATAATAGACCATATGCGGCCAGCAAATACTAGGCCATATGCGGCCAGCAAATAATAGGCCATATGCGGCCATGCAAGTTGCATGCAAACAAATGCAAGCAATTTAATTTAAGTGGCCATGCGGCCAAAACAGGTTGCATGCAAATGCATGCACTTAATTTAATGCTAATAAGCATGCAAGCAAATGCATGCAAGGCCATGCAAGCAAGCAATTTAAAGCTAATGCAAATGCATGCAAGCGGCCATGCAATTTAGCTAAGGCCAAGCTAAAGCATATGCGACCACAATTTAGCATGCGGCCAAGCTAAAGCATATGCGGGCACAATTAATTCCATGCGGCCAAAAATATTACTAAGGCCATGCGGCCAAAGTTAATATATAAGCACGCAAGCTAATGCATACAAAGGTCATGCGGCCATTAAATATATAAGCATGTAGCTAATGCATGCAAAGGCCATGCGGCCATTAAATATATTAGCAAATGCAATTGGTCATTAAATATATAAGCATGCAGCTAATGCATGCAAATGCAATTGGTCATTAAATATATAAGCATGCAGCTAATGCATGCAAATGCAATTGGCCATGCGGTCGGCTAATGCATTGAGCCATATGCGGCCAGCAATTAAGGGGGGCCATATGCTGCCAGCAATTGATTGGTCATGCGGCCAAGCAAGTCACTGGCCATATGCGGCCAAATGCTTGCAAGTAAATGCTAATGCATGCAATTAATTAAAAAGGCCATGCGGCCAATTAATTAATACTCATGCGGCTCAGAGCTAAGAATGCTCATGCGGCTCAACAACTCAATATTGCATGCGACCAAAAGTGCAATTAATGGCTTCCACAGAGAACATGTCCATGGATAATACCATGGCCTCCATGCTCCACCAAACAACAATAGGAACCAAAATCCAGACTCCCGTAGGTCAAATTTGAGTAAAATAAAATTCTCTACAAGATGGAACCATCAAATAGCAAAAATATGCAGGTTTGATAGACCAAAACTCATGAAAACCGAAAATACCACAAGGCTAGATTTACAAGAAATTAACTACGGAAATAAAAAATGCTAAGTACTAAAGTGGGTTAGAAACATATAAGGAAGACAGTGGGACCATAAAAATGGAATTCCTCCATAAAGCAAGATGTACTTGCCTAAACCTTCTTGGTAGGTAGAGAGTAATGGTGAGGAAGAAGAAGAGAGAATGAGGAGAGAGAAAGAGTATTGGGTTAATAAATGATAATGGTGGTGGTAGATAGGGGTTTGGTTCACAAACCGAATCAAGCCAAACAAGCTAGACCGAATCAAGCAATAAAATGCCAAATAAATCATGCGAGAAGACATACAATACGAGTCAAAATATGTACACGTATACCAAAATACGTAATACGAACCATGGTCATTACATTTGAATATGTGCACGATCAGACTCGAGTGGTGATGGCATGATTCTCTATCACGAGGCTTGGCTGAAATGCATGTATTTTGGGGACACCTAGAATATGTGTATGATCCAACTGTGATACGTTGAATCAAGTGAGACTTGAGGAATGGAAAAATGTCGAAGATTTTGAAATCGTATTAAAGGAAAGATTGATAGTAGCACGAGCGTGGCTCAAAATTAAGGAAACACCTAGGCGAAGTGTGCGCGACGAGAGTAAGTTACCCAAGTTGAGATATAGTTGTTCGAGGTGAAAGATAACCATAGCATGAGCGTGGCTCGAGTTAAAGAAACGCATAGGAGTAGTGCGTACGAGAGTCCTTGAATGTTGAAACAAGTGATAAGTCAATAAGTAATTACTCAATTAGTTTCGAGGACGAAATTTTTTCTGAGTGGTGTATGATGTAGTGCCCCGTCCCGCTCAGTCAATCGGAGGAATCGGAATGCCAACGGCGTTCGGACTTAGCTTTGCAACGGCTGTTCGAAGACATCGCTCGGTCGAGGCGACCGCTCGCTCAGGTGGGATAGTTTCGGTGAACTTACCTCATCTTAGCCTTCACATAATAAATCGTATATTTTCAACTTGCACAAGTAGGCTTGATAATAAAAGAGACGAATCCACATAGCTAAAGGAAATAATTCCGACGGGTCGAATTAAGTTAGAATATGGAAAGGTCCAACGGTCGGCTTAGAGTTGGTGCACGGCGTGCTTTGAAAATGACACTCGATCCTTCGTCCCGTGGCTTGGAAGAAGAAAAGTTCGTATTCACCGCAAAACAAAGAGTTAGCCTAAGTCATAGGCGACGCCCGCGTAAATGTTCGATAAAGCATGCACGCTTCCACGATGCAAGGCTTGGCATAGCCTTTGCTCGCCCTACGGGTTAAAGTTATAGTGCACGACTTGTGTCATAAGTCTAGGCACCCATATGACTCGGTCGTTCAAAGTCGAACACGTGCACAGCACGTTCCATCAAGACAAAGCTTGACGCAGCCTTTGCTCGTCAAGTTCTTGCAAAGTTAAGTTAGGCAAGTCATGTTAGGCTATCGAAGTAGAAGCAAGCACGGTCTCACGAGTTATACGGCTGGGTATAGCCACGAAGTCCCACGATCTCAAGGCCCATCATATAAAGTATGACTCGGACAGTAGTGTTGCGTAGAACACGGTCGGCTTAAGGCACAATGCACGAACTTAGTGTTTAAGGCACGAGCTACAGTGGGTTTCAAGTCGAGTTTAGAAAAAGGACTATCAAATGGTCATTCCTAAGTTGAGTAAAAAGGATATGGCATCAAGGGAGAAGGCTCGCGACCGTGGGTCGTCGAGGGATCTCAAGGATAGAAGTCTTGGACATGGTTTGAAAGAGAGGGTAACATGAAAGAAGGATGACTGTGTGAGACGTCAGTTTGAGTCGAGTCTTGCATGGTCATGGACAACTTGTCGACAAGGGTGAAGTTTCCTCGAGCGGCAACCCTGGGCCATGGAACCGACTCGGCCTATGAGGAAACAGGGTATAGTCGTGCATAAGGTTTTAGCACGGGTTAAAGCGGGAGCTTGCAACGGAGCTAGCTACTTGCGTTGAAAGGTCCCCGATTTAACCAAGCTATACGTCTCAGGATAGCTTGTGATGCTAGTGGCCAAGTTAATATAGATATCGACAAATAGCGGCTATCTGCGTGTATGCCTTTGGATTGAGTCGAGTTGAAGGTGTGTACAGTTAGAACACAAAGTTTGGGCCTAAGATTGGGTTTCAACATAGGCGTCGTGCTTCAGCACGAGATGTGGCATTGAGTCTCAAGTGTTGACATGTGAGTTGCAAAAGTTGGGTTTGAGTTGTTCGAGTTTTAAGTCAGGAATCGCCGTAAGGCAAGTTGGTCAAGTGACACTAAGTTCACAAGTCTCGATTGGGTCTGTTGATGATCAAAGTAGCATGGGCCGCAAGGCGACGATATGGTTAAGTCTCACTGAGTTGCGAGGCACGGCCTCAGCAAGGGTTTGTAGCACGATCATACGAAAATAGAGCCTCATCGCGTAGTTGCGTCTCTGATTTTGCCGTAAGGCAAACACGACTTGATAGGTTAACGTTGTCGGTACGAGAAGAATCTAAAGGCAAGATACATGTTAACATTGCGTTGCAAGCACGAAATGGTCTTGAGACACAAAATAGGCCAAGGCGTCTGTCCTAAAACTGATCCTAAGACAAGAGTAGAAAGACAATCATAAATAGACTATGTTACACACAAAGTAAATCAACGTGTCAGTTTTGCATGGGTGGGCGAGGAGTTCATTCCACCAGTACAGTTGAGTATTGACACCCACATAGTTTTCATGTGCAGGCACAGGTAGAAGCTCGTGGCGCGGAGCTCGCTTGGACGCGTCGAGGTACGGAGTTCCTTGGCGATTCGAAGCGTGCAGCCGTATGGATTCAAGACTTATACGGGACATAATGTATGGACGTCGTCTTCCGAAGCTTCCGCTGGCTCAAGCGTTGTATTGAGAGATGAGAGAAAGCAGAGTGAACTTGTAATATGAGAAAAGGGAGCTCGAGAGACTTGTAATCTTGGCCTTGCGCCCTTTTTAATTTTTGTTTCAATATCTATAAAGAGCTTCTTGAATAACTTGTGTTTTGCTTTAAAATTTCTGCTACTATTATTCAATGTCTCTGCATGGGACTTCTGTGCGACGACCCCGTCGCAGCTGCTGAAATCGGTCGTTATGGAACCCGCCTTGTACGAGCGCAATCTAGGCTCGTGCGACATCACGCCTTAGCGAGGACGATCGCTCCTACGGGAGCGGGTGTGACATCTTCTGGCACCAAATTGTCTAGTACTTCACGAATGGAAGCCAGTGTTTGCCAATTTTTTGTTTCCAACTGGGATGGCCTCCATCGAGACACTCTAGGAAGGTTTTCAACCTACTCTGGGTTCAGGTCATCCCGTCTGAGCATCGAAAAGTGCTCGTATATCCATGCCTATTTGTCACGACCCGTACCCATTTTTTTTAAACGGGTACGAGACGTGTCCAAGCCAGCCTACGCTGCAGTGTCGGCGGTAGAACGCTGTCACGGCCATGAAGATCAAGATCACAAACAATGCTCATTCACAAAATTAATTTAACTTATAATGATCACAAGTTTTACATTTGTAGAAAAATATAACTTGTACAAATAAATGAATGACTACAACTTAACTATCTAGCTAGTCTTTAGGCTTTTGTCTGCAAGTATTCCCGTCACACCCCAAGCTAAGTGAATCCACGGCTACCTGAAAATGTTGGTTTTCAGTCAGGAATGGAACGAGCACAATTCACTGAATGCAATTTCAAATAAAGAAAATGACTATAAAACAAAGGTTAGACATCAATCATGAGTTTTGAAAATAAACAGGAAATACAGAAAACCATTAGTAAAATAAATAGACACAACATACTTTTCCCAACTGTTAGAAGTACCTTTGATATGTGATCGGTCTGGGGTACTACACTGCACGGTCTACGAGGTCTACTTGCATGAAAAATAAACACGGGCTACAATGTCTACTTGTAGAAAATAAAAACGGGCTACACTACTTGCAGAAAATAAACACGGGCTACACTACTTGCAGAAAATAAACACGGGCTACACTACTTACAGAAAATAAACATGGGCTACACTACTTGTAGAAAATAAACACGGGCTATAATGTCTACTTGCAGAAAATAAACACGGGCTATGGTCAGATCACACATCCTTGGTACTTCTCATTTCCGACTCAATAATTTATAATAGAGTATAAAAATCACATAACCAATGACTAATCAATGAAATATAGTAAAGATCAATATCGAAATGCAGAAAATAAACTGTACTCGCCTGTGGTCCTTTGCTGGTGAAACCGACAAATCTGAACTACTCAATGAGCCACAATAGTCAAAACCCGTACAACAGTCCCCGAAAACTGAAATAAATATTACCAATGTTTTTAGAATAGTCAAATTAGCTAGGATTGCCTGTCCTTAAGTCTAATTTTGGACACAGGGGCAAAATGGTAATTTTGGGCAAAAACGATGTCCGCCGTTAGACCCGCTTTGTACCGAAATGCGTGCCAGAGTCAACGATCTCTAAAGTCGTCAAACTACATGTCTACGGATCCAGTTTTTCGATACAAACCCAACCGTATGTCTAAAGTTGGATTCCGGCGGGCCGTGCACAAAATTGCCCGTTGAGTGGGACCGTGGGACCCGCAAAACGACGATTTTATCAACGGTCTCACAATCGGACCCAACTTGGCATACAGGACCAAAAAAATGATACGGTTCTGTTGGCGCAAGTTTCGTCTCGATCTGACGAGCGTGCACAAAGTAATTAAGAAATTTACAAAGTGCACGATACGGTGAATTTTGACGGATACGTATCAAATTCGTCGCGCACACGCGGCTAATTTGAATTCCGTCAAAGCCCACACGACCACGTAACCATTACGCAGCTTTCGATGCGTTCGGTTCACGACCACGTCGTCCGGATTGGCGTGACGCACGTCGTGTGGAACAATTTTCAAGTTTTCAAAACAGGTTTTTGGGAAACTTTGGGATTCGATTTCTCGACGCATAGTCGATGATTTCCGAATCCACAAAAAGGGTGATGAAGACCTATATATTGTCTAAAAGTCTCTTCAAAAAGTTTTTCTAATATTGGACTGGATTGATCGGGAACGATCCTCGAACATGGGGGTTTGGGCTGAATTAGTGTTCTGTTTCGGGGTGGTTTTTCGTCGACTTTGCGTCGATTTCTCGGACAGGTTGTCCTACGACTCGCGAAACTATTTATTAGGATTAGAGAGGGTTATAACAGGATCTTACCAGAGGAAGCGGTTCGACGATTCATCGACCGAGCGCGGAGATAACTCTCTGCGAAAATTCCCTCCCCCCGCACAGTGTCGCTGCTGTCGCTACTATGCTTCCCTCGCGCGCGCTGTGGTTTCGCGCGCCTGGCCGTTGATGGCGGCGCACGGCGTCGGGGATGGATCGCCCAGGCTAGGAAGCTGTCGGCGTAGGAGAGTTAGGGTTTGAGTTTGCTGCTCTGCGTTGCTCGGTTCTTATACTAGTTTGTTTCTAAACCGAAAGGGGTCTGCTCGGTTTCGCGTAAGGGGAGGGGTGAATCCGCTCGGGTTGGGTTCATGGCAGCTGTGGGGCCTGCGTTATTGGGTGTGGGAGAATTGTGACTATTGGGTTTGATATACTTGGATCGGGGGTGGGCTATGCTCTGTTAGGTTTTGCATGGGGTCGACTTGCTGGGTTTGAGGGCTCGGGGTATTTAGCAGTTGTGGGCGGGGTTAGTTGGCTCGGTTTGTAGGGCGGGCCTGTGAGCAGGTCGGGCTGGGGGCCCTCGGTTCTCAGCTGATGGCTCAGCTGGGCTGATATATAGATATATATATATATATTCTATACACACACACACACACACACACACACACACACACACACACACACACATATATATATATATATATATATATATATATATATATATATATATATATATATATATATTTATATATACACCCATATACACACACACACACACACACACACACACACACACACACATATATATATATATATATATATATATATATATATATATATATATATATATATATATATATATATATATATATATATATATATATATATATATACTTATATAATATATATATATAATTACACATTTATATATTTACATATATACACATCCCTATAATATATATATACACACCTACACTCGTATGATATATTTATATATATATATATATATATATATATATATATATATATATATATATATATATATATATATATATATATATATATATATATATATATATATATACACCCATATAATATACATTTAAATAATATATACACTTATATGTAAAACCGTATGTCGTTTATACATATATATACGTACACATATATATTATATTTATATATACTCATTCACGTATATATATAATCCATATATTTATATATACGTACACGTACATATTTATAATATTATATATTTATAATTCCAAAACTCAACTATATATCGTATATTAGTATATACATATATTTATTAATACAAGTTACCATAATGTAATATATATATAATGATATGTACCTATATACCATAAATACAAACACGAATAATAAATTTTACGTATAATCGATATTTGAAATCCGATCATTAATTTTATATACCGAAAATTCACAAATAAAATACATGGATATTTTATATATTAAAAAAACCTAATTTTTATATACCGTAAATACACTTGTATATTTATATATAACCTAGGTAAATTCCATAAAATCCAACATATTAGTTAAGGAGAAATATTTACTATATTATTAAATAAAATATTATTTCTAATAACAAGCACATATGTAATATAATATATTATATATATATAGCAATTGTTCCTAGGATTGTCTCCAAAATTACCAAGGTAAAATACCAATACAATATGTGTCTACACTGACGTCTTTGGTCACACTGCAACACCTCATGGGCTTTGGCTCAGTTCGAGTCCAGTCCGGGCTAAAATGGTAGAATCGATTTTCCCTAAACTCAATAATATAAATAATAATAAATAAACCTGGGTAAGGGTTAAGTTGCAACTTGGTCTGGTTTTCCTAGTTAGGACATCACAATGGATCGATCTTCCTTATCAGGACTAATACACCAGTCAAAGCACGCTACTGCATTATCCGTGCCATGGTTCTTAGTCACCTTGTACTCCAAATTTAATCATAATTAAAATCATCTACCGTAATAATAAACTAAATTATTTATTTATAATAATTTTAAAATCCCCATTTAAATCAAATAAATAAATAAATAAATATTTCAAAAAAATTTCGGGAAGGGGAGCTACAAATCTACCCACCTTAAAATAATTTCGTCCTCGAAATTCTAATTCATAACAATTCCTTAAAATTCGAAGTTTAGTATTTCCTTAATCTCCCCAAATTTAATTTCTCAAAATATTTATGGCCTTCTTTAGTCATTCTATAACTCTGAATACTTGAGGACTTTTATCCACCTTTGGTCACACTACTCCATCAAATCTTCTGTCGCTAGATCTTCAGAATCCTCCAACTAATTGCTAAAATTTCTTCCAATAAATATCTACTGTATATAGCATCTATAATCCTCTCCTATCTACCAAGCAACCCAAAATTTAACAAGCAATAATTTACACAAGTAGCTAAGAAATATTGGTAAATCCTAATAAGTATGACCATTCATCACTCTTCAATAGGAAGGACAGGAAGATAAGGAAAATATTCGAGAGCGAATATGAAATTTCAAGAGTCGTGGAGAGTATCCAATGATGCAGGTAGAAAGAAAATTTATGGACCTATTGTCTTATTTGCTAGATTGGGCGACTCTAGTCTAGTCACTTGCTAACTTGAAGAACACTTGTCTCTTACAGGGGCTTGCAATACATAATTCCGTTCTCGAAGTGACTCTAAACAGGATTCAAAAATAGGACTGAATTTTGAGGAATCAGGATTGTGACCTTTTCCGTGGTTATTTAAACACACGAGCAAAGAATATGAATGTAATACAAGATCTCAATCTATATGGACTGAACAAGATCCCAGGATAAAACTATGTCTACTAGATTAGGGTATCCTAGAATAGGTTTCCATCCAAGGATTGAGCTAGTTTCCCGTCGGGTCGGTTAGCTAGGTTCATAAAGCCCCAAAATGCATTTTTCGTGACTTTTGTATTTAAGTAGCACATGAGGCCTCAATCAAGTGGCACACTAGTGGCATGTGCGTAGTGGGCTTCGAGTAGATCACTACCATATATTGGGTCGAAAGAATTGGGTCAAGGTTGAGGCTCTAGTGGAAGTCGGGAAATATACCGGTATTACGGTATGGGTTATGGCTAATCCTTTTGTCCTGAAAGTCGTACCATAAAAATAGAGTACAAGGGGACGGGTTTGAGTGGGACATGGTATACCTAGATGAAGGTGGACTTCTCTAGATCTTGCATATGAAATTTGTTGGAAGATAACAGCTGGTTTCGTGCTCCGAATATTAATGGCACGGCCGGGGGCACAAAATGATCTCAATGGAAAGTGGGAGTCCATGGGGCACTAAATATTCATTCTAAAAGGAATTATTCTAATCACTCGGTAATCCTAGTATATCCTAAAATTTTGAAGGCTTACCGTCTACCCACCTTAGAAGCTAGGATATGGTTTTAGGAATAGTGAGGTTAGAAGAATCTCAAAGTCCGGATATGGTACCTCAACTCTTGTTAATAAGGAATAAGGCACGACGGGATACGGAGATATAAGTCAAGTCATGGATCGTTCCTCAATAATTGGAAAACGAGTGTGTACAACGACACATGGTCGATAAAATAGAATGACCTACTCGTCCATAATATACGAGAGTTTTCGACGGGGTAACCAACTCTAAGGCACATCCTACGAAAGGTCTCTAATAACTGAGTTGTGAGTTTCTATTAGGGTCAAACCTGCCAGACTATGGTCACAAGGGTTGTAGTGCTCAGGTATTGATGTTGACAACTGGTAGGTCATAGTGTGATAGGGTATTTAAGCTATGGTATTGGCTAAGCTAGTGACTGTGGTGTTCCAACACTAGTTAGGTCTTAATAATAAAATTTACATAACTAGAGTAATATTTGTTGGAAACTAATCTCGGGATGAGTGTCACGGTAAATGATTACCCTACTGTCCACTCATCTCATGTCTAACTGTGGGCTTCGGTCGAGGAAGGGTTATGGACATTCTAAATTCCATATTCTAGGTAAACCTATTAGTGTCAGTCGATATCCTCGTCAATAGGTCACAAGGACCACGGAATGCTAGATCGGGAGGCGTGCTATCCAACTTATAAACTTCTACCAATATTGGCTTCGGACCTTATGGAACACACAGGGCACTGTCCTATCCTCTATAGTATCCTTAACTTGTAATCACGTCTGAAATCATTTCACCGAGGACTACGCCTCGCCCGTAAAATCGGGCTGTGGTAAACCCTTGGTTTCGTGATTCAGATATGACATGCTATCCGATACTCTACTTTATATTGACACCAGTGTGACTATGGTCAAAGAGGACCACTAGCCATAGTCTTAATAACATTCTATAACCTATATTTCCCTAGACTAATTTTAACTCTAGGTGTCGTGTCTCGCCAGTGCGCTGCTGGCTGCAGTGAGTCCATAGTCTCCATAATTCAAATAAATGGTGACAGTGCGCTGCTGTCCTGCCATTATGAGTTAACTAACATTTCTTTAACTACCTCCGTAAAAATCCATAAGCTCCTAGAGATTCAAACAAGTTGCCTATGAAATAAAGTGTAAGCATTTGTCCTATCAGTCACAACCCTTTAGATAAAAGATTGAACAGGGGAAAAATAATTGAGGACAAAAGAAATACAAACATTCTAACTCTTCTATGTGTATTCAAGCCTATGAAGGACAAACTTGAATCAGAACTAACTCGAGGTCCGTATATAGATAACAAAATTAGAACTTCATAAAATAATGGTTCTTAGGGCAACTTAGCAATTATATAGATAATTCGGCTAGGATATGGGGATGATGTCTAAAGAGAAGGAATTTAATAGTTTATCAAGGTTAGATCATAAATTATATGAAGCCCTGTCTCACCGAGTGAATAATCTATCCATTTTGGATCGTGTCGTCATATCGAGAGATAATTATGTACCTATGGGGATCTGACAAACCATCAACATTAATAATTCCTCATCTAAATTGCATGGCCTAGACTACCCATCGATAAATTTGTATAGGGGACTCCTAGTCCTAGTCATTCTCTTAAATTAAATTAATCTTAATTCGTGAATGAGCATTTCTTTGTCGCAGGCTCGCAATAGTACAACTAACTTAAGTACCATCACGAGTTCGCGTGATTTGCGAAGACTGACCTGCATGGGCCACCAAAAAAACTTGTCACGACCCGTACCCGTTTTTTTTTAAACGGGTACGAGACGTGTCCAAGCCAGCCTACGCCGCAGTGTCGGCGGTAGAACGCTGTCACGGCCATGAAGATCAAGATCACAAACAATGCTCATTCACATAATTAATTTAACTTACAATGATCACAAGTTTTACATTTATAGAAAAATATAACTTGTACAAATAAATGAATGACTACAACTCAACTATCTAGCTAGTCTCTAGGCTTTTATCTGCAAGTATTCCCGTCACACCCCAAGCTAAGTGAATCCACGGCTACCTAAAAATGTTAGTTTCCAGTCAGGAATGGAACGAGCACAATTCACTGAATGCAATTTCAAATAAAGAAAATGACTATAAAACAAAGGTTAGACATCAATCATGAGTTTTGAAAATAAACAGGAAATACAGAAAACCATTAGTAAAATAAATAGACACAACATACTTTTCCCAACTGTTAGAAGTACCTTTGATATGTGATCGGTCTGGGGTACTACATCGCATGGTCTACGAGGTCTATTTGAATGAAAAATAAACACGGGCTACAATGTCTACTTGCATAAAATAAACACGGGCTACACTACTTGCATAAAATAAACACGGGATACACTACTTGCAGAAAATAAACACGGGCTATACTACTTGTAGAAAATAAACACGGGCTATACTACTTGCATAAAATAAACACGGGCTACACTACTTGCAGAAAATAAATACGGGCTACAATGTCTACTTGCAGAAAATAAACACGGGCTATGGTCAGATCACACATCCTTGGTACTTCTCATTTCCGACTTAATAATTTATAATAGAGTATAAAAATCACATAACCAATGACTAATCAATGAAATATAGTAAAGATAAATATCGAAATGCAGACAATAAACTGTACTCGCCTGTGGTCCTTTGCTGGTGAAACCGACAAATCTGAACTACTCAATGAGCCACAATAGTCAAAACCCGTACAACAGTCCCCGGAAGCTGAAATAAACATTACCAATGTTTTTAGAATAGTCAAATTAGCTAGGATTGCCTGTCCTTAAGTCCAATTCTGAACACAGGAGCAAAACGGTAATTTCGGACCAAAACGATGTCCGCCGTTGGACCCGCTTTGCACCGAAATGCGTGTCAGAGTCAACGGTCTCTAAAGTCGTCAAACTACATGTCTACGGATCCAGTTTTTCGATATGAACCAAACCGTATGTCCAAAGTTGGATTCCGACGGGCCGTGCACAAAATTGCCCGTTGAGTGGGACCGTGGGGCCCGCAAAACGATGATTTTATCAATGATCTCAGAATCGGACCAAACTTGGCATACAGGACCAGAAAAACGATAAGGTTCTGTTGGCGCAAGTTTCGTCTCGATCTGACGAGCATGCACAAAGTAATTGAGAAATTTGCAAAGTGTACGATACGGTGAATTTCGACGGATACGCATCAAATTCGTCGCGCACACGCGGCCAATTTGAATTCTGTCAAAGCCCACACGACCACGTAACCATTACGCAGTTTTCGATGCATTCGGTTCACGACCACGTCGTCCGGATTGGCGTGACGCACGTCGTGTGGAACAATTTTCAAGTTTTCAAAACAGGTTTTTGGGAAACTTTGGGATTCGATTTTTCGATGCATAGTCGATGATTTCCGAATCCACAAAAAGGGTGATGAAGACCTATATGTTGTCTAAAAGTCTCTTCAAAAAGTTTTTCTAATATTGGACTGGATTGATCGGGAACGATCCTCAAACATGGGGGTTTGGGCTGAATTAGTGTTCTGTTTCGGGGTGGTTTTTCGTCGACTTTGCGTCGATTTCTCGGACAGGTTGTCCTACGACTCGCGAAACTATTTATTAGGATTAGAGAGGGTTATAACAGGATCTTACCAGAGGAAGCGGTTCGACGATTCATCGACCGAGCGCGGAGATAACTCTCTGCGAAAATCCCTCCCCCGCACAGTGTCGCTGCTGTCGCTACTATGCTTCCCCCGCGCGCGCTGTGGTTTCGCGCGCCTGGCCGTCGGCGGCGGCGCACGGCGTCGGGGATGGATCGCCCAGGCTAGGAAGCTGTCGGCGTAGGAGAGTTAGGGTTTGAGTTTGCTGCTCTGCGTTGCTCGGTTCTTATACTAGTTTGTTTCTAAACCGAAAGGGGTCTGCTCGGTTTTGCGTAAGGGGAGGGTGAATCCGCTCGGGTTGGGTTCATGGCAGCTGTGGGGCCTGCGTTATTGGGTGTGGGGGAATTGTGACTGTTGGGTTTGATATACTTGGATCGGGGGTGGGCTATGCTCTGTTAGGTTTTGCATGGGGTCGACTTGCTGGGTTTGAGGGCTCGGGGTATTTAGCAGTTGTGGGCGGGGTTAGCTGGCTCGGTTTGTAGGGCGGGCCTGTGAGCAGGCCGGGCTGGGGGCCCTCGGTTCTCAGCTGATGGCTCAGCTGGGCTGATATATAGATATATATATATATATATTCTATATACACACACACACACACACACACACACACACACACACACACACACACACACACACACACATATATATATATATATATATACACCCATATACACACACACACACACACACACACACATATATATATATATATATATATATGTATATATATATATATATATATATATATATATATATATATATATATATATATATATATATATATATATATATATATATATATATATATCCCTATAATATATATATACACACCTACACTCGTATGATATATATATATATATATATATATATATATATATATATATATATATATATATATATATATATATATATATATATATATATATATATATATATATATATATATATATACACACACCCATATAATATACATTTAAATAATATATACACTTATATGTAAAACCGTATGTCGTTTATACATATATATACGTACACATATATATTATATTTATATATACTCATTCACGTATATATATAATCCATATATTTATATATACGTACACGTACATATTTATAATATTATATATTTATAATTCCAAAACTCAACTATATATCGTATATTAGTATATACATATATTTATTAATACAAGTTACCATAATGTAATATATATATATATATATATATATATATATAATGATATATACCTATATACCATAAATACAAACACGAATAATAAATTTTACGTATAATCGATATTTGAAATCCGATCATTAATTTTATATACCGAAAATTCACAAATAAAATACATGGATATTTTATATATAAAAAAACCTAATTTCCATATACCGTTAATACACTTGTATATTTATATATAACCTAGGTAAATTCCATAAAATCCAACATATTAGTTAAGGAGAAATATTTACTATATTATTAAATAAAATATTATTTCTAATAACAAGCACATATATAATATAATATATTATGTATATATAGCAATTGTTCCTAGGATTGTCTCCAAAATTACCAAGGTAAAATACCAATACAATATGTGTCTACACTGACGTCTTTGGTCACACTGCAACACCTCATGGGCTTTGGCTCAGTTCGAGTCCAGTCCGGGCTAAAATGGTAGAATCGGTATTCCCTAAACTCAATAATATAAATAATAATAAATAAACCTGGGTAAGGGTTAAGTCGCAACTTGGTCTGGTTTTCCTAGTTAGGACATCACAATGGATCGATCTTCCTTATCAGGACTAATACACCAGTCAAAGCACGCTACTGCACTATCCGTGCCATGGTTCCTAGTCACCTTGTACTCTAAATTTAATCATGATTAAAATTATCTACCGTAATAATAAACTAAATTATTTATTTATAATAATTCTAAAATCCCTATTTAAATCAAATAAATAAATATTTCAAAAAAATTTCTGGGAAGGGGAGCTACACTATTCAATTTTTAAATAAATAGTCAAAAAAAACAACAAAATGAAGTATACAAGATTAAATTGTTAGAAGTTTTCTTACATGTAGCAGAGTCTGACAGCCGGCCATTGTCTTAGTTCCGACACGGGATGCGATGTGAACTCGCGGTAAAGATTGGCTAGGATACCGCTTCCCCAGGATATATCAATGAAGTCATCTACTTCAGATAAATTGAGCATGTACCTAGCATGTATCGATGTTCCGGACTTGTCTGGAATGTCGACCGTTCCTAGGGCGAACAACATGTACGCACGAGCCACCGTGTCGACCATATCATCGTCATCGTCATCCACCTCCATATCCATGAAGTGGTCCACCAAAAATAACAGAGGAATTCCATATGACTTCTTGATGCCTGGCAGAGTTGTAAAACTGGTAGCCTGAAGTCCAAGGTAACTTGAGACAAACTTGATGATCTTCTTGTACCATTTCACGGATTTATCATTGGTGTAATGTTCTTTGGTCATGACGCGCCCGGTCACTGGCAGCTCCAGTATCTGGTAGACGTCGTCAAGTGTAATGGTCATCTCCCCTGCTGGGAGATGAAATGTGTTAGTCTCCGGGTGCCATCTCTCCACAAAGGCGGATATGAGGACACTATCCATTGTCCGATAGGCATTTTATGCCAAATTGTGCAAGCCGCTCGGTATGATTTTGCTCTGGACGGCCTCCGATAAGCTTCCAAACTGCCAAGACACGGTTTTCTTCCCGTGACTCACAGTCCTAAGGATACGATATGTCCTCTGTATATCGAACAACAGAAAAACATAACAATTATGAAATACATATATATAGTATACTAAACTGGTAGCTTACAAACGTCATGTACATACAGGGTTCTTCCATATTTCATACGCAAAGTGGTTCTCAAAAGAAATCAATATTAAGCAACTTGGCGGACGGACAGGCGGCTCAGAAGGACCGGCCTCCTCAGATGGACCGGCCTCCTCAGATGGAGCAGAATCGCCTTGACATGATAGGAGTCTGCCAATTGGCACGTCGTTGTCGTCATCGAAAGACCGCGTAGGAGTAGGAGCTCGTTGCTTCGACCGAGCTTGACGTGCCGGTGGCGGCGTCCGAGACCGAGCTTGGGGAGCCGGTTCGAAAATTGTAATCGGACGCTCGAGAGGACGTCCCGCACGTTCCTTCCGCTTTGACGCGGTGGGTCGCATTCTTTTGTTAGCCGCCGGAGGACTGCAGGACAACGTACATTTATTAAATAATAGAAACAGAAATAGGACATGCAGTTACCCCCGCATATGAGCATCATGCAGTTACCCACCCCCATATCTCATTACAGTAGGACTGCCAGGCCTGTGGCAGTCCTAATGTAAAGCAGGACTGCCACGGTCCTGCTTTACATTAGGAATGCCACAGGCCTGACAGTCATACTGTATTCAAACCTGAACGGCCAAAACGAGATGCTCGTTTGTCGTCTTCTAGGGTTAGGGTTTCAAGAAAAATATATGGATTTTTTGTGTTCGAAAATTCCTTTCATGAACCATAAAGAGATTCTAAACCTAATTTATCAAAACTTTTTAGAGAATTAAAAATATTCTAGGGTTTTGAATATAATGTACAAAATTTTTGAAGAAATTATGGAAGAACGTACCTAGATTCCGGTTGCTTCGACTTGCGTGTCATCTCTTCGGATCTACGAATGTTGTTGAAGAAATCTTGGTGGAGGAATTGGGAGTGGAGTGATGGAGGAAAAGAAAGTAGGGTTTTGGGAGAGGGAGATGGAGAGTTCTTTTTTTTTTCTTTTGGTGGAGAGAGAGTGGAGAATAGGTTATGGGAAGGAATGAAGGGTTTGGGGGGTTGGGCTGCCCCCTAGCAAAATTTGGGTGCCCCCAGCAAAATCTTCACCTCCTTGGGCTGCCCCAAGTAAGGGTTTCCCCCTAGCAATAATGGTGGTGCCCTTAGAAAAAACCTTTTAGAAAGGTTTTTTCTATGGGCACCACCAAAAATGCTTGGGGGCAGCCCTTACTTGGGGGCAGCCCATGAATGTGGAAAAATTGCTAGGGGGCACCCAAAAATTGCTAGGGGCAGCCCACCCCCCCCCCCCCCCAAACCAAAAAATTCACTTTCATTTTCATTATTGACTCTCTCTCCTCAAGAAGAAAAGAAAGAAAGCTCTCTCCCTCTCCCTCTCTCTTTCCCTCTCCTAAACCCTAATTTCTTCTTCTCCATCACTCCATTCTCAATCCCTCCACGAAGATTCTCGAAGAGATGACACGCAAGTCAAAGCAACCGGAATCCAGGTACGTTCTTCCCTAATTTCTTCGAAATTATTTTACATTATATTCGAAACCCTAGAATTGGTTTAATTCTTGAAAAAGTTTTGGTAAAATAGGTTTATAATCTCTTGCACGTTCTTTTCCCTAATTTTCGAACACAAAAAACCCAAAATTTATGTTGAAACCCTAACCCTAGAACACGACAAAGTAGGATGTCGTTATGGGAGTTCGGGTTCACGACAGTAGGACTGCCAGGCATGTGGCAGTCCTAATAAAAATTAGGACTGCCACAGTCCTGGCAGTCCTCTTATGAAAGAGGACTGCCAGGACTGTGGCAGTCCTAATTTTCATTAGGACTGCCACATGCGTGGCAGTCCTACTTGTTATGACATATAGGAGTTGGGTAAGTGCATGCTGTTTCTATTACTTAATAAGTGTATGTTGTCATGCAGTCCACCGGCCGCTAACAAAAGAATACGGCCCCCCGCGTCAAAGCGGAAGGAACGTGCAGAACGTCCTCTCGAGCGTCCGATAACAATTACCGAACTGGCGCCCGAAGCTCGGTCTCGGACATCGCCACCGGCACGTCAAGCTCGGTCGAAGCAACGAGCTCCTACTCCTACGCCTCCTTCCGACGACGACGACGACCTGCCAATTGCCCGACTCCTATCACGTGAAGACGGTTCTGCTCCATTTGAGGAGGTCGGTCCTTCTGAGGAGGTCGGTCCTTCTGAGGAGGCCGGTCCTTCTGAGCCGCCTGTCCGTCCGCCCGGTTGCTCAATGTTGGTTTCTTTTGAGAACCACATTGCGTATGAAATATAGAAGAACCTGGTATGTACATGACGTTTGTAAGCTACCAGTTTAGTATACTATATATATGTATTTCATAATTGATATGTGTTTTGTTGTTCGATATACAGAGGACATATCGTATCCTTAGGGCTATGAGTCACGGGAAGAAAACTGTGTCCTGGCAGTTTGCTGGCTTATCCGAGGCCGTCCGGAGCAAAATCAAACCGAGCGGCTTTACAATTTGGCACAAAACGCCTACCGAACAATGGATAGTGCCCTCATATCCGCCTTCGTGGAGAGATGGCACCCGGAGACCAACATATTTCATCTTCCAGCAAGGGAGATGACCATTACACTTGACGTCTACAAGATATTGGAGCTGCCAGTGACCGGGCGCGTAATGACCAAAGAACATTACACGAATGAGAAATCCGTAAAATGGTACAAGTAGATCGTCAAGTTCGTTTCAACTCACCTTGGAGTTCCGGCTACGAGTTTTACAACTCTACCAGGCTTCAAAAAGTCGTACGGAATTCCTCTATCATTTCTGGTGGACCAGTTCATGGATATGGAGGTGGATGACGATGACGATGATACGGTCGACGCGGTGGCTCGTGCGTATATGTTGTTCGTCCTAGGAACGGTCGGCATTCCGGACAAGTCCGGTACGTCGATACATGCTCGGTACATGCTAAACTTATCTGAAGTGGATGACTTCATCGATATATCCTGGGGAAGCGGTATCCTGGCCAATCTTTACCGTGAGCTCGGCATCGCATCCCGTGTCGGGACTAGGACTATGGCCGGCTGTCAGACTCTGCTACATATAAGAAAACTTCTAACAATTTAATCTTGTATACTTAAATTTGTTGTTTTAATTTTTACTATTCATTTATAAATTGAATAGGCATGGATATACGAGCACTTTCCGATGCTTAGACGGGCTGACGAAAACCCAGAGTATCTTGAACACCTTCCCAGAGTGTGTCGATGGAGGCCATCCCAGCTGGAAACCAAAAATTAGAAAACACTGGCTTCCATTCGTGAAGTATTAGACAGTTTGGTGCCAGAAGAGGTACTAATTTTTGACTAACTTTTTAATGTTGATTTTGTATAGTTGTTAACTGTTTTCCTATAGATTTTTTGGAATCCATACCGGGATTTACGTGAGTTCAATCGTGAGGTCCAACCAGTTTTTTTATTTCATGGCATGATCACATGCTATGAAATCACAGAGCTGTACATACCCGACATAGTACTTCGTCAGTTTGGCTTCGTGCAAACTGTGTCGAAGCGCACACTACGGCTGTTGGAGCCTCCGCGCGGAACCCAACCTTTAAGTTACAAACCGGCGGAATTCGACTAGGTGACCGACTTTTACTCGGAGTGGCAACGACATGTACTTCGGAAATCTGAGAGACGACCGGTCACCGAGATGGCCGACTGCAGCGAGGACTACATGCAGTACTTCCTGGGGGTCGGACATCCTAAGTTGTCGAACCCTACCAACCCGGGTCCCGTGGCCGTCGGAGCAGTTGGAGCTCTTCCTTCCAAGAATGCCTTGTATGCTGGGTTGGTGAGAATAGTGAGTTCCGTATTTGTAATAAGACTGAGATTTTCATGTTTGTAGACTTAATTCATTTATACTTTCATTTTCAGTCTCAAAGGATGAAGGAGTTGGCGCAGACACTCCGAAGAGGTTGCCAAAGTGAGACTTGTGTCGCGGTCGCCAACGAACTTGATCGCATCGACGACGTGGTCGACTTCCCCTTCATGAACAATAGGGAGTCTCGTTCGAAGGCCCGGCATGATATGTAGATGGATTTCGATATTTTTCATGTTTCAAACTTTAGTTGGCTGTGGATTAGTAACGTACATTTGATGAATTATTATGGATATTTTGCTTCTTTGAAACTTAATTTGGATGTGGAATGTTTGGGACTAAGTAGTTGTGATGAATTATTGTAGTTGTGATGATTTTATTGTAGTTGGATTATTGAGTGTAGGTGATGAATCTTAAGTTGTGAAAAGTTTTTGTGATGAATCTTAACTCTGTATAAGGACTTGTGATAAGTTATTTTTTTGGTGATGAATCTTAATGTACAGAGTATCTGTATCAGGACTTGTGATAAGTTGTTTTTTTGTGATGAATCTTAACTCTGTGGCAATTTGATTCCCACAATCAAATCATCACAACAGAGTTAAGAAGTTAGGACTGCCACACCCATGGCAGTCCTACACTGAAGTAGGACTGCCGTGTGGCAGTCCTAACTTCTTAACTCTGTTGTGATGATTCCCACAATCAAATCATCACACAGAAATTCATAGTTAGGACTGCCACACCCATGGCAGTCCTACACTGAAGTAGGACTGCCAGGGTACTGGCAGTCATAACTAAAACTTGCTGTAACAGCAAGTTTTAATTAGGACTGCTAGGACCCTGGCAGTCCTACTTCAGTGTAGGACTGCCATGGGTGTGGCAGTCCTAACTTCTTAACTCTGTTGTGATGATTCCCACAATCAAATCATCACACAGAGATTTATAGTTAGGACTGCCACACCCATGGCAGTCCTACACTGAAGTAGGACTACTAGGGTACTGACAGTCCTAACTAAAACTTGCTGTTATAGCAAGTTTTAGTTAGGACTGCCAGTACCATGGCAGTCCTACTTCAGTGTAGGACTGCCATGGGTGTGGCAGTCCTAACTATGAATCTCTGTTGTGATGATTCCCACAATCAAATCATCACACAGAGATTCATAGTTAGGACTGCCACATCCATGGCAGTCCTATACTGAAGTAGGACTGCCAGGGTCCTGGCAGTCCTACTTCAGTGTAGGACTGCCATGGATGTGACAGTCCTAACTATGAATCTCTGTGTGAATTTTATTCACACGTAAATTCATCACAGAGATTCAGTATCAGGACTGCCAGCACCCTGACAGTCCTACTTTAGTGTAGGATTGCCATGGGTGTGGCAGTCCTGATACTGAATCTCTGTGACAGTTTCTCAAACTGAAACGATGTGACAGTGAACACTCATATAACACAGATAAGACACAGGTAGGCACATATAACACAAGTAGGCACATATAATACAGGTAGGCACAGATAAACACATATAACAGAGGTAGGCACATATAGTACACAGGTAGACACATATAACACAAGTAGGCACATATAACACAGGTAGGCAAAATCAAACACATATAACTCAAAATTTACTCTATATATATTACTGGACTTCATATTTCACTGTATACAAAAGTGGTCCTCCATATACAAAATGTCAGACTGTAAATATATCTATACTTAGTGGTCAGCAGGTAAGTCTCTTGGCTCCTCAATCTTCAACAACCTCTTACAATGGTTGATCTGGTCAACGAAAGGTGTGGTCCAAGCGATGGCTTCGACCGGTGCTCTTTTGTACCAAACTGTTGAAGGTGGAGGAATCGGAGAATGAGCGATCATCTTTAGTATAACGAAGTGATCCCCAATCAGACCTATAGTACATAGGTTAGACACTCCGTGGTCCGTCGGAGGAGCACACATCGGAAAGAATGTATTGTTAATATCCGGCGAGATAAGTACAACAGGTATCATGTACCTATTAGCAAATAAATAGCCGGCAGATGGGACTGACATGTAGTGGTCTGTCCCGGTAACACTGTCGGTGCAAGGGATACTTAACAACAAACTTGCAACCGTTTCTTCGCTTAGGATGCGGGAGTAGAATGGAAGACGAGTCTCTAACTCCTCGTACAGCTCCTGCCTCACCCGTCTCCATCCGTCTTTGTCATCATAACCAAGATGCCTTGCAAGGGCATGAAATCTGCAATGGCCATCACCGGCGACATCGACAATAGACCAAATGTAAATTCGAAGCGCAGGTTGAAATTTGTCAATATACAAACTCGTTGTTTGGCTTGCAACTGTATCTTTTCTTGGGAGATCCATTTTCTCCATTTTTCGGCGAACGACAAGCTTGCCCTTCCGTGCAGGTGAAGGTTGCTGTAAGCTTCGTTCAACATGCTCAAAGGACGATAGATCTCTCTTAGTCGACTCCAGCCTTCTCTTCTGTGAACTAGTCAATCTTGTTTGAGGTCTGCCTTTAGGATTGGAAACAACGGACGGCTCATGCATTCTAGTAGTCACCGGACATGCAATTTCTTGGATTTTAAGCTCAATGGACATCCGTTCCACTCCAACTGAGGCACACCACCTTGCATGGAGAAGTTTCACTTGTGGCAAAGAGAAGAAATCATCGTCCGTCTTCACCAGGGGCATCATAGACAACTGCCTCCAACGTTGATCGATAGCATCTACTGGAATAGGAATGGATTCACGACGATATTCATTAATCTGATGTGCACAAGGGAGGCCCAGTGTATGTCGATATACACACCCGCAAACCTCGGGATCAAGCCCGACAAACTTTGACCTTTCAATCTCATCAGCTATTAAGGCCAACGACTTGTGAGATACCACGCGCATTAAAGCATCTAAGAGTACTTCCTTTCTATGCTCATGCTTGACTATATTCAAACTCATCTCAAATGATGCCTTAATTTCATTCACCGTCCGGTCTACTGATAAATGTATAGCTTGCCAAACAGAGACGAAGTTGCCGAGAGATGATTTTAGGTGCCTCTTCAATAAAGAGTGTGCTCCTTCGACACGGTTGGTAGTTGTCGTGCCGTAATGCTTCACCACATTCGACCATGCTAAGACGAATTATTCTTTGTGCGGTTCAAGCCATGTATCTTTGATGTAAGAAATGTATGCCGGCTCCCTCGTCTCCCACTTTTGCTTGAACAAGTACCATGCGGCGTCGTAACTGGCAATCGTAGATGCTCGCCACACACAATTTCAATTATTGTAGAATTCGTCAAAAATCTGCATGTCGATTTTACCATCCTCCTTCCGAAACTTTAACTTACATTGGGCTTAAATATTACGATTGACATGCCAAGTGCATAGCAATGTATCCGCTTGAGGAAAAATAATACGAATAGCATTAATGAGGGCATACTCTCTGTCGGTAACAAATACTGACGACTCTGTATGACTAGTGTAAAGTGTTTTCAGTTTTTCCAACGTCCATGTGTAGTCTTCAAGTTTCTCACTCTTCATGAAGCAAAATGCCACTGGAAATGTTTTCCAAGTAGAGGTGAACCCGACAACATGAAAGAGAGGCATCTTGAACTTATTTGTCTTGTACGTGCAATCAAGGACTAACACGTCGGCAAAAGACCTGGCCAAATTTGTGCAATCAGGATGAGCCCAAAAGATTGATAATACTTCATTACTCTGGGGATGTCTTCTATGGAACTCAACATAATGATTATCGGCAAGCAACTTGAGCACTTCTTGCATCGCCATTCTTGATTTCGTCCGGACAGCGTTTGAAGAAGCTAGGGCGTTGTATATTGACTTCATTGTAGACATGTTCTTCCCATCTTCATGTCGTATGACGGAATATATTTGTCTCGGTGCAACTCCGGAGGTGGACAAGTCTTCGACTATCTCCTTCTCCGTATTGTTCAACCGTCCGACGTACGGATGACCCAATAGTGTCTCGGCAATCTCATGGTTGTGGGTTCCATTCTTCACTTCTACTGTCCATTTTCCTTCTTCGTTTCTAATATGTATCGTGAATGGACAACCACATTTTCTCGTTCCAATATTTCTTCTTGGAACTTTACTTTGGATAACTGTGTTTTTCTTGTGCGTTCTGAACACACCACCTCTTTCACAGCCCACCAGCACAGTTTGTCGTCCCGGTCGATTTCGGGCCGATCTGGATATCACTAGAACAATGTTGTTTTTCCGTCCGACTTCTCGACACCAATGTACCGCACCCTCGCTTGATTCAAAACATAGATCGGTCCAAAATAAATGGGCTACATTGACTGCAATTGGAGCCGGTACCGCAAAATCGGAAGATCTCAAGTCCTACAATAAAACTTAAAGGTTAGTACAATTGGTGTTCATAAATTACAAACACCTTTACTGACTAAAACTCTGCATTCTAGTATCATAAACTAGGACTGCCAGAGTGGTGGCAGTCCTTCACAGAAGAAGGACTGCCAGGACCCTGACAGTCCTACAGATTTGTAGGACTGCCAGGACCCTGGCAGTCCTTCTTCTGTGAAGGACTGCCACCACTCTGGCAGTCCTAGTCTATGATCTGGACTGTCAGAGTGTTGGCAGTCCTCTGTGTCACAGCACGATTTTAAATCCGATGACAAGTTCAAATGTAGTTACCAAGAGAGCTTCCGATGCATCAAAGTTGTCTCCGGACGTTGCGGGAACGTGATCTTCGGACGTGGCGGGAACGTTTGATGATCCCGGTTGATCCATGTTCAATATTTTTCTATATTTAACACATAATTCAACTTTTATATGTGAAATTGTTTAAAACATAAAACATATTATAGTTCGATGACTTAGACTTACCAAAAATTTGGAGAAGTCAATGACCTAGAGTTGAGGGAGAGAACAATTTGCCAAAAATATAGGGAGAAAAGAAAAGAATTAGGGTTTTAATTCTTTGACCTAAGAGAAGAGAAGGAGAGAAGAAAATAGTTGAGGGAGAAAAGAAAAGAGAAGAAGGAGAGAGAAAATGAAAATTGGTATTTATAGATGTGCTTGGACTAGCCCCTAGCAAAATTTTTTGATGGCAAACTTGTAATAAACTTGAACTATTTTGGACTAGCCCCTAGCAAAAAGGGTGGTGCCCTTAGAAAAAACCTTTAGGGTCTGCTTGGTAATGGTGTTTTCACCGGTTTTGGGGTGTTTTTGAACCGATCGGTTATGAAAACCCCTGCTTGTTAATTTTTTTGAGGCACTGGTTTTCGTCGGCTCAAAAACCTCCCAAAACCGGTGTAATGTATTTTTGGGTGGCTTTGTAAACACCCCAAATCGACGGGTTTTGAGCGGCTTTATTTTTTTATTCCATTTATATCCTCACAAAAATAGATATAATTATAACTACCGATACCCTTCCCTATTTAATTTATTCGTGTAAAAAACTTTCAGAACCGCTCGTTAGTGAATTACCAAGCATGGATTGGACTGGTTTAAAAACCGCTACTTAAAAACCATCCAAAACCGGACCCCTCATAACCGCTCATAACCGGTACTCTAAAAACACCTCATAACCGCTACCCCGATAATTGCCAAGCAGACCCTTAGAAATTCCTATTGTGGACGGCGGCGACGGCCTAATAAATATTAATAAAAGAAAGAAAACTGGGGGTTGGGGGGAAATCAACAAAGCAGGTCGGTCGGCGCCGTCGGTGGCGATGGACGAGGTCGAGGGGAGCGGCGGAGGCGGTGTCCGGCTGGGGAAGAAGGACAAAGGGGGAGAGGTGGAGTACAAGGAGAAGTCCGGGACGGCGTGGAGCCACTCCTTCCTGAACCAGAAGCCCTGGCACCCCCTCTCCTACCCCAACCAGCGCCGCAAGTGGATCGCCGAGCAGACCCACGCCAACCACCAGCGCCGATCCGAAGAAGTCGCCAGAGAAGTATTGCAACCCTAACCCTAACCCTAACCCTAACCTCTATCAGCCGATCTCCAGTTCACTATCAACTAATCATTCGTTCCGTTATTGTTTGATTACGTGTGCAGTTTGCTCAGGAGCAGGAGTTCTTCCGGCAGACCGCTCTCTTCTCCAAGAAAGAGAAGGAGAAGGTATTGTTATTCTTTTTCTTTTCAGATCGGTCTTACTTTTTCAGTTGTAGTCTCGAAAACCCTAACGTCGTAAAAGGATTGAACTTTGTTTTGAGAACTGGTCACTGAAAAATAGTAAGAAAGGAACTAGAATCAGTCATCCACATCGGGTCTCTCTAGTCTTCTTCGTTACTTGTACTGACCTAAGAAATTGTCCACCACACCAAAAGCAACAATGCAGCAACAGCAAAAAAATTGAGATTGGCTATGTGAATCCTTTTTCTTTTCCGCGGAACTTGTTCAGGCTGTGTCTGGTTGGCGTGGAAGTGGGGGGAATGAGAAGAAAAGGAGAATGGAAGAGAGAGACACAGGAAAGGAAAATAGAAATGGATTTTTTTTGTGTGGGTTTGTTTAGTTATAGAAAATATTGCGTGAAGAATAGAACAAGATCGGAAAGAGACGGCAATGGAAGGAGGTCGGAGCGGAGGATCCATGGAGTGGCCAAAAGTGCTAAGTTTACAACCATTAGGCCTACAACTCTCTTACAACCGCCTAGGTGGTAGTTGCTAATTTGGTCTCCTCTCCCTCCTTACCCCACATGGGGAGAGGGGACCCAATTGGAAACTGCCACCTAGGTGGTTGTAAGCTAAATGGTTGTAATCCTAGCATTGCTCGGAGAGTGGAAAAGACCCAATAGTCTTTTCTTTTGTTTCCGTCCGCTCTCAATAGACTAGGAGAGGAAGGGAAATGGTTTCCCTTGGTGAAGGAAGAGAAAAGGAAAGGAAAAGGGAAAGGAGAATGGTTAATATATGATATTCTATCACTTAAATTTTATTTCCTCTTGTAACCAAACAAGTGAAAACTACTATTTTCCCTCTCAATCAAACACTGGCGTCCCCTCTTGAACATCAGCAAGTGCCATACCTTTTGCACACTAAAACAACTTTACTGACTGCCAAGGCTATGCAAATGGATACGAAATTTGCTAGTGGCAATGAGGAAATGCAAAATATGGAAGGAAAAGATTCAGGTGTTGTCACAAAAATCTGGATTAAGGGGTTCATTTTGTTGTATGTTATTTAGTAGACTTTTGTAGAGTTAGTAGTCATCAATGTCTGGAAGGTAACTTCACCTCTCAAAATTCTAAAGGTGATTGTATCGAAAGATCAAGTTACAAACCTCATAAAAGGAATTGGAAGTCGAGCTCATTGAAATTTTCATGCCAGCAAAACTATCGGAATTGGAATTTGTTCCCATTCTGGTTCATAGCTTGGATGATACAAGTTTGTAGTAATCATGGCACCTTTTTTTTCTCTGTTATTTTTTTGAACAAGGGCGAGTACTTAAACTAGCAAGTAGCCACTCCTTTTCATATCAAAGCAAAACTACGTAAATAATTTTGATCTCAGAAACACCAAAACGCAGCATGAAATAATAACAGAAATAGCACTCCCTTAAACCAAAAAGATAGTTTGATCTTGAATCTAATTGCTTTAATAGAGTTAAATTCACACAATCTACGATCTGCCGAAGTTTTATTGCATTTATTAGTAATTTGCAAAAAGCATATATACTTGCAATGGTTAGATATATTTTATCTTCTCTCAGTTTATAGCTTCTTGTTGTCTCATGATCAATATGTCCAGGTGGAGATGATGAAAGCTGTCAGTTTTATGTATGTTCGACCACCCGGCTATAACGCAGAAAGTGCCAAAGCTGCTGAGATTGCAGATGAGAAGAGGAAGTTAGATGAAAACAATGCTGCTGCAGAAGCTACAACTACAGCTGCAGTGTATTTATTTTGTTAATTTTTAGTGATGGCAATGGATTTGCATAAATTTACTTGTCCTATACTTGCACAAATTATGCAACAGAATTGGCTTGCTCTGGGATGTACTTGTAAATTATTCTTATTTTTGCATATATTTAACAAGGAACTCTTTTCTTCTGCAGGACTGATATGACTACTGACAAGAGTCAATCTGGTAGAGATAAGAAGTCTAGGCCGAAGGATGTTTTCGGTCGGGCTTTACCTACAGAAGAGGAATTTGAAGTCTTGAAAAATGCTCCAAGGTAATACTACCTTGTTTTCTATAGTAAGTAGATACACAGTGTACATTGTCTTACCTTTGCAGACCTGGTATAGTTTTTGAAAGTTCGTATGCGATATTACGATAGCACAAGTGCTATAATGTGTTGTAGACATTGATATTGTATTTATGAAAAACTAGTGCTGCCAAAATAGACATGTTTTGTAAGAGAACGATCACAATTGTGCACTGCTATGGAAACTGCCCTCATACACAGCAGAAGGGCTCCCTCTTATAACTTGCTGAGATTTATCCAAAAGACTTGCTAGTGGAATGGCAATAGATCAAATGTTTATATACAATGGTTCCACTAGGAGAGTGGGTGCAAATTTGGGATCCAAGTGGTATGAAGCTTCCGTGTGGTTTTGTACCCATATATCATCTTACTAGGCAAATTGCAGTCACGCATATGAAAGACGTTATACAGCAAGTTATGGAGGAACTTCACTTGAGCTTCACATCAATTGATCCATAAAATATCTCTTATATGTAAGTCCATCTTATAGGCCAAATTTAAGAGAGAAAAATTGTATCTTAAAGCTTGAATAATGAATAACAACATCATTAAACCATTTACCTCAGATCTTTGTGGTCAGCTAATGAATCTTTTCTTTGTTCAACTCTAGTAGCAGTGACGTCCTTGTACATTAGCAACTACCATAAAATTGCATTGTTTTAATCTATATTTTGGTTGGTCATTCCTTTCTTACATTTTCTGTCTTCTAAGTTAACTGGCACATCTGACAATCTCCGTTGCGCATGTCTACCATCATCACACTTTCTTTCGTCTCATCTTTTATAAAACTACCTCTGGGGGTTACCCAATAAACCTTTGTAAAGGGAAAACCTAAGGGACGTCTGAGTAGAATTCCTTATTCTAAAAAAAAGGCTTCCCTCAAATACACTCATTTTTGTCACATCCTTATATATTGCTGCCATCCATGTCAACATCCTCCGTTCATCTTCTGTAATTTGTGGTTCTCTAGCATTACATCATACTCATTTCTGATTATGCCTTTATTCAGATAACTACTATAACCTCTCCGCCAATATATAAACTCGACTTTTGTAGCATCTGAATGTCCTTACATCCATTGTGAGCTATCCAGTCAAGTTTCTTTTTGTAACTCTTAGGCTCTACTGTGAATATTAAAATTTTGAATTCGATAATCCTTGTAGGGGTGGGCTAGTTAGAGGAGTATATCATATTATTCATTATGAATCGACAAATCAAGTATGGATTAGGAACTTTCAACTATTTGTCATTCTAAATTATCATTACACGTTAATTAGGAATTTGGTAGCGTAATGGGCAGCCTTCTAAGGTCTAGTATACGAGAATAACAATTTGATATATGAATGAATACATGGGCCGAAGCTAAATAGTTGGTAGATGTTTGATACTTAGTTTGGTTAAATATGATTGCAACATTTCTTGTTTATCACCTCTACTAATGATAATATTGTTAAATTTTTCTTCCCACCTTTTGGAAATGGCCCTACTAGATTTTTATTATTATTAGAGGCTACTTATCAAATTGAGAAATAAGGATCACAAGACGTCCACCTGCAGCTGCTCTTTTGTTCTAATTCTAGCAGCCCCCTTTCTTAGGACCAGTGTCAGTTATATTTGACAACCTCCAGTGTACTTGGTGTGCCAGCTAAATGTGTTGGCACACGGGATTGAAAGATAGCAAACCTGTTATCATTATAAGATGATTACATAATGCTAGATAATGTAATCTACTTCATGTATTTGACAATGATAGGTTGAATATGTTATATACTTTTAGTATATGCATCTGATTTATGAATATATATAACTTCATTGAAAAGTCATCTGTATCTAACATTATCCCACTTTAGATAATTAACTTCAATAACTTTATTTAGTGAGTACTTTTAATACACGGTGTTGAAATAATACCAGAAAGTAACCAAGAATGTGTGTGTGTGTCTGCTATTCTCCTCCCTTTACTTAGTATAGCTGATCTTCATTCTATGTTGGATGTAATGGCTAAGAAATGTTAAATAATATATCCCTTGTCACAAGAGCTTGAAAATTTGGAGGTTGACATTGTTCATCCCATTCCAAAGTATTTTCAGTTAGATCTAAAATTAGTAAAATCTGTTACCTTGAATTTTGAGTCATGACTCACACGGACTTGTAACTTTGTGCCTTTCTTGGTGTAGATGTATTGTACTATATCAGTCTAAACCATTAGATTACAAATCAGCAGATCACAATAGAAAACAGCAGAGAATACAATGAAAAATATTGATATTTACTGTTATTATGCATAAGTATTTGTTCATTTCTTAAACTTCTATTGCAATTTAATAGGCAGATTTTTTTTTTGAAGCTTATATTGCAACTCCATCTTGGACTACTGTATAGCTTTATCGTCTGATAGTGGACGTGTTATTGGGTCTTTAACTTTGACAGTTTTATATCCATGACGCCAATAGCTAATTGTGGTGCATGTCATGTGCTTGTGCTGATGTCTCCAGGTTAGAGACTGGAATGCCTGGGCGGGTGAAGCCGTTTGGGATTGAAATTCGTAATGTAAGATGTGTAAGGTGCGGGGCTTTCGGCCACCAAAGTGGTGATCGTGAATGCCCTTTGAAAGATGCAATAATGCCCAATGAAGAAAGCCGACTGAAGAGGGATGACCCCTTAACAGCTATAATAGCGCAGACAGATTCGACCGAGGCAAGTACTGCATTTATTTTTATTTATCATTGTCATGAAGAAATTTATACAAATTTTAGGAGGTGGTCAATAAGGAGAAAATGAAAATCACAAGTTTCATGTAAACATGTATAGTCATAATGAAAATTGCTTTCATGTTTCTCGATGTTTCATAACTATTCAAGTCTGCATTGTATTTTATATTATTGATTATAGGCATTTTAATGTGATAGTAGTGTAATAGTTAATTACGGGATTACCATTCCTTCACTCTTTGGCATAATGTGTTATAGAGATGAATGCGACTTCCTTTAGCAAATTGTATAATCTTACCTCTTCGTGTAGACTTTTTATAGTCTAGAGAAACTTGGAGGGTGTTCCTTGGTTGCATGAGCCTTAAAACCCAAAAGGTTGGCCTACCTACCTGCCAACTGGCCACGTATTTTTATGGCACAACTTTCTCATGATCATAGCTACCTTGGTCAGGAATTTTTCACCAACATAGAGTCGACAGTGGGTTATAAAACTTTGTCAAATCTTTTATGGAGCTTTCTTATGCTCCATATTTGATGACCCCATTATGATGGAAGAAGGCTTCGATGATGATAATTAGTGTAGTAGTTAAACATTAGTAAGTGATGCTATCACTTATCATTGATAGACATTGTGCGAAAATTGGAGGCCCCAATTAAAAGAAGGAATCTCTTTGGTAAGCATGCACATGCAAGTGACATGACAGGAGAGGCCAATATTGTAGTTCCTAAGAAAAAGTAGAACAAAACACATAAAGGACACAAGGAAAAACATTGGTTTTGTATAAATTTATAGAATATTGAGAGTATATATATATATCACCCCGGCATATATACCTGATAATCTGATACCCATTCCACCATCATATTGGGCTAGAATGGTATTTCCTACTGATCCATGCCATTCTTCATACTTTACCCGACAAATTGGGCAATGTAGCTACAATGGCCACCCCGTGCTCTTGGGGAAGGCAACTTTGCTTGCTAGGCTTGACTAGAGAAGAAGAATCCTACTTGATATGCTGAACCAGAATTGATTCCTCAACCATGCTTGATCATAGAGCAAGAATGAGGGGTGTTTGTAAGCCTCGAATGACGAGTTTTAAGTCTCTAGCTAGGAAAGTGGGAGACCCTTCCTCCTTACGGTGGAGAGGCAGGTGCTTACAAGTGTCATGTACCATAATATTCATTTGTGACTTAAAGGAAGTGTCCTCTCAATGCCTGGACATCCATCTAGTCAGGGCGAACCTACCTTAGGCTCGAAAAGGGAAAGGGGGGGGGGGGGGAGTGCACAGGTTCTATATAGGTTATGCTTTTTTCCTTATATAATTTCTTTCAAAGTTCACAACTAAATGGTGGCCCAAGTAGTTAACTGGATTTATAAGTTGGTGGTCTTGACTTCAATCCTCACACTACATGCATATTCTTTTAATTTTTGTATAAATTTTATACAATGCCAATTTAAAATTTAAGTTAAATATCCCTCCTCCTCAAAAGAATTTCTGGGTCCGCCCTTGCATCTATTTCGATAGATTAAACATCTGTTGCTTCACACATCCAATCTTGATTTGGCACAAACTTTCCACCGGCATAGAGTTAGCATAGTTATTAAAGGCGCACCGCGGAGCAAATGGTATAAAAGATCGAGGTGCGAGGTGAATATGTGAGCCTCATGAAGGTGAGACTCATTTATTCAATTTAAAAAAATAATATTTGTAATCATATATTACTATATGTGATAGATACTTAAAGTGGACGTGCCAGAGTGGTTATAGGGCATGATTATAAATCATGATACTTTTTTTCCTTGTGTTTTACCGAGCAAGAAAGCTTATAAGAGTATAGGACTTTTTCCGTTCTGATCTTAAGGGCTTTTTTAGTTTCCAAGGGATATTAGCGTCGAATCCAACATCTATGTTGCACGGTCATAGAAACGATACATTAAACATATACGACTCAGTAAGGACATGACAAGACATGCACGCCACCTATTTTGGTGTCCTAGTGTATTTTGGTGTGCCTGTTGGGTGTCCAATAATATCTTTGGAATGTGCGACATGGCACAACCACATTTTTGGAGTATCCGTGCTGCCTAGTCCAACTGTGGTCCATACTCACATGAATAAAAAATATTGGTTGGTAAAATAAAATAAAATAAAAGGGAACATAAAGCCGCACATGCATGAGGCGTACCTCAAATGCACACGAGCCTCACTGAGGCGCGCACCTCATAAAGGGCACCTAGCCTCACATGTTCTGAGGCGCAAAGGCTGGAGCCTCGTGCGTGCCTTTGATAACTATGACATTTAGTCTAGAGACTCTGGACTTCTTCAGATACCTTCATTGTTTCTTCTCCGAGAAAAGTTCATGACCTGCGACAAAAAGCATTCCAAACAACTTTTAAGAAGCCGATTCAAAAGATGGAGAAATATGTGCACTTGGAAGAAGAAAATAAGAACTCAATGCTTATTGGAATAATAACTGTTTTGGAACTCTAATCCCATTGATATTGGTTGCTTAGTAAAAGAGGTTGCACAAGAAATCCAATGTTGGAATTCTCTGTGTTAGTTTCACCAACTTCTAACAATAATCCATCGGTATTTAAATTTTTAAACAAGAATCCACCGCTATTTAAAGTTTTAAAGAAGAATCCACACCTTTCTTGGGTGGGGAATCAACATTTTATGCATTTACGACTTACTTTGAACCTTATCTTGAAGAAAGTTGATCTGGATTGCACTATTCTAGATGTCTAGTGGCACCTTCCCCCACAAAGTTTCACCTTATTAAGGGACTTATTCTGATATCTAGCACGCAAAAGCAACCCAGTGTTCGGAGGAGTCACTATTAAAGTGCGCTACTACCAGAATCCACCGCTATTTAAAGTTTTAAAGAAGAATCCACACCTTTCTTGGGTGGGGAATCAACATTTTATGCATTTACGACTTACTTTGAACCTTATCTTGAAGAAAGTTGATCTGGATTGCACTATTCTAGATGTCTGGTGGCACCTTCCCCCACAAAGTTTCACCTTATTAAGGGACTTATTCTGATATCTAGCACGCAAAAGCAACCCAGTGTTCGGAGGAGTCACTATTAAAGTGCGCTACTACCTAAGAGGGGGTTTTGGAGCTCCGCTGAACCTTGCATGTCTTTTGACCTATAAGAAATTTTGATATTTATTTCTACAGAATCATGTACAAAATTAGTGATCACTCTTGGATGTAAGTATAGGCACCATATTTCCTATAGGGATCAACACATAATGATTAGTTGTTGGCACCATCAATGTGCCAATTGATGCTTCAAGGCATCGTTGTTAGCTGATTCAACCTCCCAAGTAAAAATTGTTGCGAACTTGATCTTCCGAACCACATCCAAATAATTACCAGCGTATCCAAACCCGTCGTCAAGTCGAGGCTGATGTTGAGCCAAGTCCGTCGTACTCTGAGCAGATTTGACACAACCTGAGTCCAAGGTACCTACTTGCATCCGAGCAGTTATGATTGGCTATTTCGACTTCCCCGATTCAAGATCAACGCAAACTCCAGGACACCAGACATTTTTTTTCATAGACAAAATTGAGACTACGGGTCCACTCGTTATCTCCTACCTTGCCTTGTATGTTCAAATTAAAACCAACAATACAAATATTAAAAAAAGTCACCTATTTGCTATTCCCTTGATCTTTGACATATCCCTTAAGAAGCCTTCCCAAAATTATCTCCGCCACCAATTACCATCTGCCTCCTTTGTCTTATCAAAGACATATTTTCCACAATCTCCCTCAGCCTATTATCTTCCTCCTCTCCGAAGCCGCCTCTACTAAAACAACCCGTGTATTCCTCTTGTATATGCCAACAACTTATCTACTTCATCGACATCTAGATCATTTTCTTCCCTCCGCTACTTCAAACCTATCACCAAAACCTCCACAACTTCAAAGTTGAAACAGACCACACCACACAACACCAACTCATCTTTATCTCATCAATTCATCTCTTCCATCCCTTTTGACCGTTAACCTGAAACCCTTTTCGACACACAACCTCCCTCCCGAATTAATACCATTAACACAAGACCCTTTTTTACACATACAACTTCCTTCCTGAATTAATTACACTCAGGGGTAAGATGAGATAAGTGGGGCTTACGGCCTTGATTTGGTCCACGAGAAAATGGTTCAGATCCTCAAGTTCATATTGATCTTGAATCAGGGATCACATCATCTCGTAATGTCAGCTGGGTACGTTCAATATTGGATTCAGGTTGTGTCAAATCAGTTTGGACTTGGCTGGGCACCTTCTCGGTTCAATGGTGGCTTTAGGTCAGATGTGCCTCGGAAGGCCTGATCCTTAACAATCTTGACTTGAGATGTCAAATTAGTCACATCTTGGAAGGCTGGATCCTTAACAATCTTGATTTGAGATGTCAAATTAGTTTGCAATGATTTATCTAGATGTCAATTGGCACATTGACGTTGCAATTGACATATAGAAAAATCATTGCAAATAGGTTCAATAACGGAGTCATGTTGTGTCAAATTGGTTTGGACTTGGCTGGGCACCTGTCTCTCTACTCAAGGGTGGCTTTGGTTAGTTGGGACTTGGTCCAGATGTGTCTTGGAAGCTCGGGTCCTTAACAATCTTGACTTGGAATGTCAAATAAGCTGAAGATGATTTCTTTGGATGTCGATTCAATTGGCACATTGATGATGCCAACACTAGTTTCCTTGAAAGCTTTAGAAGAATTGTCATAGACATCAGTTGGTATATTGACCGGTTTCAAAGGCCCACTGTTATGATATACCTACCTGAGTCAAAAGAAATTGGACCATGGAACATACCAGCCGATAAGAACGAAAAATCAATTGCTATTTTGTGTAAATCGGCCGGTGTACCGGGTTGGGCATGCAGATTTCAACTTGTTAAGAAGAACCCAATTTCAAAAGCCCTAATTACCAAATCCAGATCGATTCCTTCTATGCCAAACTCAATAAAGAAACGAGAAGAAGAAGCAACTACAGTGGCTGGGCATGCGGATTTCAGCTTGTTAAGAAGAACACAATTTCAAAAGCCCTAATTACAAAATCCAGATCGATTCCTTCTATGCCAAACTCAATAAAGGAAGGAGAAGAAGAAGCAACTACAGTGGTAAAGGACTTGCCTGACTTCCGTTGAATAGCCGACGATCATTCCAGGTAATAGATCTTTCTCTCTGTCGTGGATTACAACAGAGACCTATTCTTTCTTTCCTTTTTTCCCTGAGACCTACCAACACAAGGTCTTTGTCTCCTTCCTCCTCTGCTCTGTGGCTGCCATAGGGAAGAGGAGGAGAGAAAGTATTTCCTTTGATCCATGAAAACATGTCTGCTATTCGATGAGAAGAGATCTTGAAACTTTGCTTTGCTGTACAATTTTTGGATCAAATGTGGATGCTCCTCCTCCGCTATGTGGATTCTCAAATTATTTTCTGTTTGCTTTGCCGTGGTTGTAGAAACTTTGCTTTTCTGTTAAAAAACAGATTGATGTCTTTCTTGTAAAAAAACTTTGCTTTGCTGTCTTTGTTGATCTGTTAAAATGGTAATATGATAGTAAAAATTGACTTCGAAGTTGGCAAATGATGTCTTCTAGTAGCTTTAGCTTAGTTTCATAATTCGTTTTGAGGTGCTTTTAAATATCATGTTTGGTGAACTTCATGAAGAACTCTGTTTAATTATTTGTTTGAAGTATACTTTTGAGGTGTTTGATTTTAGCATTATCTAAGGATGCTTGTTGGATTGTATTAACACTATTTTTTTTTTCCGTACAACTCATATATGAAGTGACTTAGTATCTTATACCAATATGTTGCATATCTCCCTAATAGTCTGGTATATCGCCCGGTTTCCGGTGAACCCCCAACTGCTTGTGACATATCAGAACCTTGGTTAGAAGATCTGTCTGAAGAAGGTGATAGCCCTGTGTATTTTTTCCAAGCAATGGAGCATGTGGTTTAATTTTTTTCATATAACTCATATTATCTTATACCAATATGGTGCCATATCTCCCTAATAGTCTGGTATATGGCCCCCCCAACTGCTTGTGACTTATCAGGAACCTTGTTAGAAGATCTGTCTGAAGAAGGTGATAGCCCTGTGTATTTTTTCCAAGCAATGGAGCATGTGGTTTAATTATGTGCCATGAATCTTTCTGGAAGAGAGGGGTGCCTTTAGGAATGCAGACACAGGTGATGCATGGCTGTTGTCAGCTCATTCCATTAGGTGTTAACTCCCATAATGAGCACAACTTCGTTTTTAGTTGCCACCATTGAGCTTGGAACCTTGAATAGACTGCCGGTTATTAGCCAAGCAAGGCGATAATGGAATCAAGTTAATGCCCCCTTGGTAAAATAATTTGATTCGTGTCATTGACCTTCCTCTCATGGTGCTTTTCCATTATTCATACTATTCAGGAGATGTGTATTCATAAAACTTGTTGAAGAGCAATAAATACACCAATTAGTCATTTTTATCCAAGGTTTCACCACACCAATTCTTTAACTGACATGCAGTCTTTTGCGTACCTGTTCCTTGTGATTCTCGATTTTGATGGACAAGCAACGCTTGCATCTCTTGCCTACTTCACCTGTCACAACAATTAGAAAAGAGAGAATGGTTTAGACTGCTATTTGACCAATAAGTTGCTCCAGTGCAATAAGAAACTCATGTTTTTATTTTGAACAAATATAAGAGTGCTAAATTTTTTGCTTCCCTAATCAGTATATTTAGATATTGGGACAAATTTTTGGGTCTTTTCTGTTCCAATCGTTTTCTTGATAATTTTCACGTGCACAAATTCCAGATTTCGGTGGGTCCAGAGATTCTGTTAGAAAAAAAGTCCGTCTGAACCACCTAAGAAGTCTTCTTTCACAAATCAGGTTCCACTCGGTGCTTGCTACACCCTCCACCGACAGTTGGTGGAATTCTCACGTAAGGTTCATATTGCTTTTTCTATTCTTGCTTGCTATGAAAGATGATATAAAAAAGGATGATTCAAAGTGAATTGATGATACAAATCCTCAGATTGAATCGAGAGGATGAAACTAATCCCAACATGAAAATTCATGCTCGGAGATTGGTTCAGTCAAGACAATTGATCCATGTAAGAGAATACATATAGGGTACACCAATCATCATCATTTAAAGCATCAAAGATGGCAAGTTAGTACCTGGATAAGGATCAACAAGATGAGCAGTCACTGCAACGACTAGGTGAAGACAAATGGGAATTCAAAAAAAAAAAAGAAAAACGAACCAGCGAGAGGTTCCTCACACTTCTTTGATCCATCTTAGGCATGGAACCATGGGATCACAAGTTGATTCGGGTACCATTCTGATCGTCTTGACCCACAAAAGAAAGAGCCAGCCACTTAGGACGCCTAAGAAATCTAAGTTCACTTCAGCAGTGAGCACCATTGCGCATAGTTATTTAATCTAATGTAACTTCATTAAGTGGACTGGACAAGTGGTTATTCCCTGCTTTCCACAATGGAAGTGACCTAGTTACATGGGAAGCTTTATTCTTTAACTCTTTTGCTGTGCAAGTCAAGTCTTTCACAGTAACTAATGTGGTCAGACTTCTGATAACAGGACCTGACTTTATCAATTTATGGCTACCTACTTTTATAAAATTGTAAATTACAAGGTGTCGGCTGGTGCTACTTCAGGTGTCGCAGTGGATCAGAGCTGCTGGTCAGCGCAGCAGAATAGTGAGATTTTTTGCATTATGTTACAGAGCAGAAGGCCTTTAATCCTCTGGATGTGAGAACAATTCCTAGACAGTATCACACCCCTTAAGTGCTTTGATGAAACAAACTTGTTAGACAATTTTCTAGAATTATCGACAAATGCATGGTCTTTTATATTTACCCCAACTAAGTGGTATTGTCAGCAATAGCATATTACCCTCATTCATCTTCTAGATTCAGTTCCTACCTAATGAGTAATCTGGCCGTTCATGCTTATTTGACTGTAAAATGAGATGCTCTTGTGTTTTGGTTGTAGTAATCTTTATATTAGTTAGCAATTAGCATGCCATTGAAAGGCTCTTTATATCATGATTTTAGTTGTGACTTCTTTTGCAGCCTCTGAAGTGGGAATTGAAGCAGAAACCAGGCTTGAGCCCTCCACGTGGCGGATTCCAGCCTGATGATCCTAACCAACAGATTGTGGCAGAGGAAATATTTGATGAGTATGGAGGTACATCGTCCCTGCTCACATTCATACGACTATACGAGTGAACCCGACTTTTGGTTCCTTATCATATATGCAATGCGTTTTCCTTTGTTTATTGTAGGATTTCTTAGTGGAGGTGATATCCCTGCTTTGCTTTCCAACTTTTCTGCAAACAAGCCTGCAAAGCATTCCAAGCACAAAAGCAAGCACAGACACAAATCATCATCAGCAGCAAATGAATACAAGGATTGTCGTGGTCACAGATCCGTGTCACCTTTTGATTCTGAAGTGGACAGGCAAAGTAAGCGAAGGTCAAGGAGTAAGCATCAGAAAGAAAAGGGACGCCTTACTGAATCAAGTAGATCTGAAAACTATTATTTGGGCCATCATGGAAACCGATCCTCCTCATATGATCATGGAGGAGTCAGGGAAAGCAAAAGGAGGGCAAAGGGACACCATGTTGAATCAAATAGGTCTGAGAAATCTCGGTCGGGGCGTCATGGAGAACAATCATCATCCTCTGATTCTGAAATAGATAGGGCAAGGAAGAGGAGGGCAAAGGGTCACCATGTGGAATCAAATAGTTCTGAGAACCCTCGGTTGGGGCGTCATGGAGAAAGTTCCTCTTCCTCTGATTCTGAAATAGATAGGTCTAGGAAAAGGAGGGCAAAACACTACCATGGGGAATCGAATCGAACTGAGAAATCCCGGTCGGAGCGTCATGAAGAAAGATCATCGTCCTCTGATTCTGAAATTGATAGGGCCAGGAAGAGGAGGGGAAAGGGACACCATGTTGAATCAATTAGATCTGAGAAATCTCGGTCAAGGCGTCATGCAGAAAGATCCTCGTCCCCTGATTCTGAAATAGACAGGGAAAGGAAGAGGAGGACAAAGAGCAGGCACAGGAAAAAGAAGACCCACCATTCAGATTCAAGTACATCTGAGAGTTCTGATTCTGATTGTCGTCATCGAGGAAGGAGGAAACACCAACACCATCACACGGATTCCTCATCATAGTCAGATGAATTGGTGTATTATTTTTAAAAATTCCTAGCTGGCTGATCCTTCTAAATGGTCATAAAAGGAAATTTGTAATATTTTTAAAATTAGGATCAGTAACCCAAAGGAGTGGGAGCTATATTAGCCTCGAGTTCTAGACACATCATGGAACAGTTTTATGTTCTATTCCATTTGTACATTGACAAGGATTCTTGAGAGAGCACCTGATCTGCCTGTCAATCTTTTTTGGGTGATCAATGGTCATTTCGCTGCATGCTATAAACATACTCTTTTATACTAAAATTTTGATGTTCTGGATCAGTTGGGCTTAATGTTTCTGTATAAATAACCTTCTGTTTTTGTTCTCCTTGTGGCCGTTTCGTTTGAGGCACCTCCAGATTTCTAGTTCTCTATAAATCCAATACCTTGAATAGTCATAATTTAGCTATATATTAAATTGTTTATATTGACTATTCGAGTTTCTTGGATGACGCTGTAAATTTAAGGTTAAATCAAGGTGATTACATTTTTTTGCTTGGTTTTCATATTTAAAAGTAGGAAATGATTTATATGTATTTTGGAAAGATGTAGGGGATTATAGATCTCCTTTTTGGTAGTATGTATGTGCTAAGCATTTCTTGTGTGATAATAATATTGCTACCTTATTGTGATGATAGGAAGAGAATGTCTTCATGCACCTGAAATATTTCTTCTGGGCACCTTTGAAGCTTCGACTGAGACAATTCTTCCAAAGAACATTAATGCAGGCTTCAGCTGACACAATTCTTTCGATGAACATTAATAGAGAGAGAACTACCAATTACAACGTGAGCTTAGAGCTATCAATTCTTTGGGATATAGAGCCTGCCAGAGATGGCTCTTGAAATTTGCTGTTAGATGAAATCAAGATGTTTACATTTTTGCTTGATTTCACATTTAAGAAGTTTGAGAGTATGTTCTAAATATTTTAGAGGATTGTACAGATCCCTGTACTTGTTGGGTGTTTCATGTTTTATCCCATGCGTGCATTGCCAAAAATTGTGTCAGTGATAGGAAGAAAACTTCTGGAGTACTTGTATAATTGCATGCTACTGAAAGTTTGCTCTTCTTTTCCTAAAGGAACTTTGTAATTTTTCTTTCTGTAATTGAAACATTGTTCTGAGTTTCTGAAATAAGAACAGAGACTGCCTCAATAATCTACAGACAGAATGGAGCCTCCACATAAAATGAATGAGTCAGGTATTGACATTTACAAACGTGGATCTTAACTAGTAAGGCAAGCAAATGCAAATCTTGAGCTTTTAGACAGGTAATTTCAATCAAGAAGGTGATGGATCCATTTTTCGACTACAGCTGGGGAGCCATACCAAGGCCGCGCTACATCGTCTGCACCAACTGGAGAGTGGTAAACCCCATCCAAGCTTATATTGAGTGCGCCCTCGAGATGAGCAGACACTTCAGGGACGACGCCATCCCCCCACACATCAGCCCGCCCACATACCTGCAAATAACAGGGATACAAACTAGTCATTTGTGCTTGGAACAGCTTGAGCTTGGTTGATAAATTCATATTTGGCATGACAGAGAGAGAATGTAGACATATTCGTTTGAAAATTCATCGGTCACCTGCTTATAACCCTGGCCAACGAATAGGGCACGGAAGGTGGGAGCAGGTGGGGGAGCACTATTGCCGCTTTCAGTAACTATAGACTCAACGATTCCTGTATTTGAATCTGCAGGAAGTATCAGTTCAGGAGGAGGGGGGTTGCTGATCAAACGAGCACCTTGAATATACCTGGTAAGAAGTAACCGAACATATGTTATTAAACCATAGAAATGGTACTGTGGAACATGAAAATAATCTTTTTGGCGATGTCTTCAGCTGCTGTTCTTGTAATTCATAATAGGTATTTATGTTATTGCCTTATAATATCTGTATACCAGGACAATACTAATAAAGCACATGTCAACTAATGTGCCGAGAAATAAGCATAGCAAACCCAGCGCTAAACAACTTGACCTTTAGGTTATTCTTTCAGGTTTCACATTTTTTGTGCAATTCATCATTTTATGGGAGGACATATTGTGATCTTCTACTACTTCCTCTTTGTCCCCAAATGCGTCTTTGGTAAGATGTTCTCTAGGCCTCATTACAATGTTGCCCTACCATTTCTGCACCTATTTAGCATAATTTGCAGTATCGATCGATACCAATCCGATACGGCCGATATCGATACAATTTGGCATGTTCCGATCCGATACTGACCGTTATTGATACAGACCGATACCGACGTTGGGGGTCTCTTTCCCAGTCAATTAGGTATAAAAAATTGAATGAAAAAGAGCAATAGCAAGGGTGTAAAAGCATTATAAGGTTGTAAAAGCATGTAAATGAAAAAAAAAATATTTATCGCATGTAAAACCAATCAGTAAGGGTGACTATTATTTCATTCAGTTTCAAAATTATTAAGAAACAACATTTAAAATACTTAAAATTATGCCTAAATGTATAAAAGCTCTAATTTTTAATAATTATTTCCTTTCCGATACCGAAAAATCTGTTACTCCGATCCGAAACCATCGATACCGATCCTCATAGGAAGAGTCAAATACTGAGTCCGATACCGATATTGTGAACCTTGCTATATAGACACTTGTCATTCATTTTCTGCAGCTATATAGACTCTTGTCATTCATTAGTGAAAAAAAAAATAGTACTGCACCTTATTATTATTGTACGATCCTTATTGAGATTGCATTTTTTTTCTCCGCACGCAAAACATTGCACATTCATTGCAGGAACTCCTACAAGTTCTAAGTTTTGATACCATATCAAGAACAAATGACACTATAATTAAAATCATAGAAGTATTTTCTTCCAGCGATGCTTAGAATTAATCTACATATTCATGTTTGAAACTCTTTTGAAACCCTAAACTTCTCGGGGAGCCCTATTTGCTCCAAGTACATGTCTATTCATCAATGTTCAAAAAACTTGGTTTCGGTATTGGTTTCAAACCTTTCCTATGCGTATTAGTTGAGAGGAGTTTCGGTGGTTCTGAGTCGGTCGGTTTCAGTAGTTAGGGTGGTTTCGGTTTCGGACACTCCTATCCTGATACACGATGGGCAAAACATATTGGTATAATCCGATGCTTTAAAACCTTGCTATTTTTGTCAAAGCCTAAAAAATCCTTAGAAGAAAACAGAGGAAATTTAGTAGAGAAGTTGTAATGAGATTCTTTTGGATCACTGAAATTATTGGAAACCTGCACGAGTATGGACGTGGATACGATACACGATACGAACATTTTCAGATAGGTACGAGTACTCGCTTATGTTGCAAGAATGGATACGGATACAAACACGATATAGATCCATACACCATTTTTTTTTCCTGTCCGTGCAACATAGCTGGATACTAAGGCAAATGAGTATTCTTTTGGAAGAAGGGGGTTACCTACTCGTCCTGAAAAACTATAGATGGATGAAATCGGGTTTAGGGGAAAGTGTTGCGGCAGGAATTTCTTCATCAGCTCTCTATATTTGGCATAGTTGTGGAAGATTCTTGGTTCAAATGTAATATTTCGATTGGCTTGAGTACCACGTGGCTGCGCTGTAAGAGCACCTAATGATTTATCGCCATTTAGGGGCTAATAAAAATAGTAAAAGAGGCAAATGACTTGGTTCAATGAATTGAATTTGTACCTCCCTGCGACGCATACATACTTCAGCTGTGGTGTGTAAACAGCAGGTGCGCAGTTGTTCTGTACATAATCCAATAGACCCCTGGTCTGATCAATCACTCCCGGCACGCCCTTCGGGGGTGGTCTGAAAGTAGTAGCTAGTACATCATATCGAGCAGAATTGAAGTAAATATAAGGACTAATTAGCATTTAGATCCTGAATTTTATAACAACTTATAATTTAAATCCTGACAAGTACATAATGTGTTGGTTGTTGCGCTTGTACTCAAAACAAAAATAAAGATCCAGGATCCAAACTTTCCAATTGTACACTTAAATTCTAAGTTTGTATAAAATCAAGGATCTAAAGGCTAATGAGCCCTAAATATAATGAACACAATCGATCACGAACGTACAGGTGAGGAGTTCCGAGAGTGAGCAGCAGGGAGACGTCGGAGCGGCCGTGTCGTTCCATGTAGACTCGTGCCAGCCACCCCCCGGCGGAGTGTCCTACCAGCGACACGCAGCCGCCGCCGGCGTCGGACTTGGCCTCTAGGACGGCCTGGCGGACCCTGTCGAGGTACCAGTCGAGGACAGGGCTCGGCCGGAGGGTGCCCTTCCAGTAGTTCGGGTCGAGCAGCCCGGCGGCGTTGCGGAGCCAGTCGAGCCGCGACACCCTGGCCACCGCGCTCCGGACGCCGTGCGCTTGGCCCAGCGTCGAGGCCAGCTTCTCGTAGTCGCCGCTGTTGTTGCCCAGCCCCTACCAATGCAATCCTTTTAAATTACGATGGCGTAACTAGAAAGGTTAGGATCGTCGGAAGTGGCGGCTTACCGGTAGAATGACGGCGGGGCGTAGGCGGCGAGCGGAGGCCGGAGGAGGAGGAGGAGAAGATTTGGTGCTGATGCTGCTGCAGCTGGTCGGCGTCGGGAGAACATACATTACTCTTCTCCTCCTAATCTCATCAACGAGAGTGAGAAGTAGAAGAACGAACAACACCAACAAATGGGATAATGCTGCTAGTGCGGATGATGGTGGCAAGGACAGCCAAGTAAGTGGTGGTGCCGTGGAGGAAGGCTAATGATCTCAACACTAAACAAGTTGCATCTTGTGAGTGGGGCTAAAAAATACATCTTTATGCACAAATATATAATAAAAAATTTAAGAGAGATTTTGAGTTTCACCCCCATATTATTTAACCATATCAAGGTGTACCATACTGTTTTACCATAATGTACAATACCACCCCCCACCCTCCCACTTTCGTCAAAAACTAACGTTCAACTCCGTTGACCGTTAATTTTTGACCGAAATACTCCTATCAAATCACCATTATTACCAGTTCCCCCTCGTCAGTTTGGAAAAATGGAAGAGACATTTCGGTCAAAAATTAACGGAGTTGACCGTTGATTTTTGACGGAAGTGGGAGGTATTGTACATTATGATAAAACAGTGGGATGCACCTTGAATATGGTTAAATAATATGGGATGCAACTCAAAATTTAATATAACATGAGTTGGGTATGTAAAAATAACTGTAAATGATAAAATATTCTTTGGTTGCAACTTGCGAGAATTGTGTGGTCAAAAAATAATGTGATAAAAAATAATATAAAATTTAGAATTTAGAAATTTGGGTTTTAAATTAAGCCTTACTACTGTACAAAATGAGTATGGATGTAGAAATTTTCAGGGCCCAAGCTATAGATCATGTGGCTGGGATGAGACCATTATGGTGGTTCAATTGAGCCTTACTATTATACAAGATGAGCACCTACATGTTGGCCCAATGATTGTATCATATTTTTGAATATGGTTAATCAATTAAGTTTAGCATTTTATTATCACTAATGCTCATGCTATCATTATAGTATTATACTTAAACTTAGCATAGTCCTAATGTGCATTAACTTGATCATACTTGCAACTATGTATATTGCTTTGTTACTCTAACATGTATTTGTAGAAAAATAATAAGCAAGATCAATATGGACATATGCAATGAAGAAATCATGGTGGGCCAAAGAGGACGGCATCCCACAAGATTTCTCTGAACCACCCGACGACATCTCCGAAGCCACGCACTCGGAGGTTCTGCTGCACGGTCAGCGGACGGGGGTCGAGGGGGTAGCGCCCCCCGTGGGGGTTCGGGGGCGAAGCCTTCGAAAGGTATTCAGATTTCACAATCTGGATATCTGTCACGACCCGCACCCTAGAATCAGGGCACGAGAACGTAACAACGCCCAGCCTACGCCGCAGTGTCGGCGGTAGAACGCTGTCCTAGGTCTCAATGCATCTAATAGTATAAGACTAACAGTTTATACTCCCCGAATGGGGGTGACATAGCAGATACATACTCAATCACATCTAGGGTAGAGCATAAAGGAAGATAGATAAAACATGAAATCCAAAAGAGGTACAACAGAGAGAAATCTAAGTGTCTAAGATACAAACTCAGAATACATCTCAAAACTGAAATACAGTAATCCATAAAATAATACAACTCCAGACAACTAAGAAAAGCTATCTAAACAACCTCTAATGGTCTCCTCTAGGCTAGCAGGCAATCCCAAGCATGTGTAAAATTTGTCAACGTATCCTGTCAGGAAAATGAGCAAGTACAAAACGCCAACAACAGTTCCATGTGAATTGAGAAATACTATAAGAAACAGTAATAATGAAATACAAGACAAAGAGTAAAGGCGACTTGGGAACCATTCGAAAACCGAGTTACAACCCTTAAACCAAACAAGGACCGGGGTTGTAACCCTTCTTCCGAACAGAACCTAGTCCCATAATCAAGTACAGTATGAAAGCAGGTAGAGCATATGAGAAATGAATCATAGCAGGGTGAAAGTACAGTAAGTAAAGCTGAAGCTGGAATATAAGACATGACAAATAAAGTAAAAGTGGTTTGAATTATTAGAGTGATATGTGATCGGCTAATAGGTAGTAGGGCCAAGTTATCCACTTGGCACGGCAATCCGCGGTGAACGTCAACGGAGAATCATGCCGCCCAACCTGGATAACCGGTGGTGAGGTATCTGCGACACCCTACGTGGAGTGAGGGTGACGCTAGCAAAATATAGTTACATGAGGATTTGATCACATACACCCAATAATTCCCCCATTTTTCCTCGAATAGTATAAATGGATCTGGTCATGGCACGTCATGACGCGGGATTCCCTAAGAGGGGAGCTAATCCTCTTATGGAATCGGCGTCAATACAGTACAAGAATCAAGACCAAGCAAGTACCAATATCCCAAGAGATCCAGGAATGACATCTCATGACCAGAATCCGTTAATACTAGTCCGTGAACTATCGTGTCGAGAATCAAGTAAGACACTACGACTGAATCGGATATAGTAGATATCAAGACAATGAAAACTATCAGTGAATGTACTCGCCTGTGGTCCTGAGCTGATAAGTATAGAGGGTCCAACTGAAGCCACAGAGTCCTATTTAAAGCAACACAGGTTACAAAGTGTTCAAGTTATATTAAATGAATTTCTACAAGAAATCTATATTATTCTAGGTTCATCTAAGTTAAATTAACTCTAGGTCAACTCCGGTCAATAATTTAGTCAAACTAGGTCAAGCGTTGACTCACAGTTGACTTTGGGTCAACTGATCAACTTTGGTCAAACAGGGTCAATCTAGTCTAATTATTGAAAATATAAAGTGTACTTCGTTATTCGTACGTCGAAACTTACGACACGTAAATCGAGATAGGAATATCAATGGTAAGGTTGATAATCTTATTACAGTGATCCACGTGCCCATCTTGTCAATTTCAGCGATGTGAGATCACTGGAATTGACTGAGCTCAGTTTCGTTGTACTAATCTCGAAATACAAACATTATATGAATTAATTATTAATTAATTATTAGAAAGGTTAAACTCAGAGAAACTATCAACAAACATTGTCGGACGATGAAATGAACATCGCCAACGTGTCCAGAATGGTCAAATTAGCTAGGATAGCCTACCCAACGGTCCAATTTGGATACAAGGGCAAAAAGGTAATTTCGGGTCAAAACGGTGTCCGTGTCGGAGCCGTTTTGCACCGAAAAACGTGCAAGAAAACAAGTCTACAAAATATAACAAATTATATGTCCACGCAATCAGAATGTCGATACGAACCCAACGGTATCTCCAGAATTGGATTCCGTTGACCCGATCTCATTTTGGCCCGTTGACCAGAACTTGGAATTCTGGTTTGCACGGAAATGCGTGCCGAAGCCAAAGTCCTCAAAACTCAGCAAACTACCTGTCAACGAGTCCAGAATGACGATACGAGCTCAACGGTATTTCCGGAATTGGATTCCGATGAGCCGATCTCAAAATGACCCGTTGACCTGGACATTGGTATCCAACTTGCACCGAAATGCGTGCCAGACCCAATGTCCACCAAAACCTAGCAAATTATATGTCAACGAGTCCAGAATGACGATACGAACTCAACGGTATCTCCAGAATTGGATCCCGATGAGCCGGCGTCAAAAAGTCCCGTTGACCCAGAAAGTAGGACCCGCTTTGCACCGAAATGCGTGCCCGGGCCCACGTTCTCCAAATCTAACAAATTTTATATGAAAATATGCCAGAACGACGCCACAAGTCTAATGGTGGTGTCAGAAATGAAATCTGGAGTCCCGTGTTCAAAAAAGAAATTTTACAAGTTGGAAATTACGAATTCGGACGGCCAACTTTGGCGTCGAATTCAACCAATCAAACAAGCTCAAACTGAAATGAAATCTAAAGGGGGCAGGAAGAGGGTTATACCAGCTTCGCACCGGAACTGGTAGCACGCCAAACGGAGCTGCGGTGGAGGAGATACAAGCTGACGAAGTTGGCCCCGCGAAACTGTCCAAATTTAATACAATTTAAACGGTCAACTTGGTGGCCGGTTTTCATGTATCAAACAATAAAATTAACGGACGAAACTTGACATGAGCGAAGGTGGATATACCGAGATTGCGACGGAGTGAAGAAATCGCCGATCCAACGGTCGGATCTCCGGAAAAACGCGTGCGAAGTTGCTGCGACGGGGCGACGTCTCAGCTACGTTTCCGGGCTCGTCACGACGGGAACCCGTGCCAAACGCACGGATCGCCTCGACGGCGCGTCCCGGAGGACGGTGGCCGTCAGGGAACTATTCGTTGGAGTTCGCCGGAGTGGGGCCACCCACGGGGGGGGGGGGGGGTCGCCGGGGCACGACGGCCGGCGGCGGCGCGACCAACGCGGCCAGCGCGCGCGCGAGGCTTGGCTTCGCTGCTGCCATTGTGTTGCTGCACCGCAGCTGCTGTTTTGCACGGCGACGAGGCCCAGCCTAGCTCGGCGGAGGGCGGCAACTCGCGCGGCGAACGCGACAGCGAGCACCGCACGGGGAGGGGAGTGGTGGCGGAAAGGCTCGGTGGTGGTGGTTGTTGAAGACCAAGGTGATGGTGGTGATGAAATGGAGGAGGAAGAGGAGGAGGAGATGGAGAGGTGGCCGACGTGGTCGGGGCAGGGCGGTCCGGCCAGGGGCGAGGTCGGCCAAGGAGGAGACTGGCTGTCGACAATGGTGGTCGGGGTGGAATGGTGTGGAGGAGCTGGTTGTTGTAGGTTGTTGAAGGTGGTGGCTGCTCTTGAAGGAGGAGGAGGAAGAAGGTGGAGGAGGAGAAAGAGATCGGCCATGCTCGGCCAGGGAAGGTCGAGCTCCGGCCATGGAGCTCGGGTGAGGAGGAGGAAGGAGGTTGGGATGCATGGCTGCTGTTGCATGGTGATGTTTAAAAGAGGGAAGAGGGAAAGATGTGGATAAGTTATTAAAGTGGAGAGAGAAAAAGAGTGGATAAGAGAGAGAGATGAAAAAAGTGCTCTCCACATTTGTTAGGGCCAGCCAAGGCTGAGAGTGTGGGGAAATTTCATGGGAGAAATTGAATGGTGATGATTTGTTTGGGAAAACAAAGGGCTAGGATTAAATTTGTTGGAAAAAGGATCATTCCATGGAATTAAATTCAAGGAAAATTTCCATAAAATAATATAAATAGATAAAAATGAGAAATTAATATTTTTGGGCAAGAAAAATGTGAGGGCATCACGATGGAGAAAATCATGGAGCTGGACTGGGCTCGGTGGAGCCGGATTGGACGAAAATTGGACATCGAGCAAAAATAGAATTAAAATTAGGAAACGATGATCATGAGCAATTAAGTAGCACATGGGGATTCCAATAAATGGGACACAAGTGGCGGACGGGTAGTAGGCTCAATGTGGGCCATGTCCATAATTGGGGCTGACAGGTTTTGGTCGACAGGGGACCCACAAATCAAGTTGGAAAGTGAATGTGACGCCGTGGCCTGAAATAAAATCGGGTCACGCGTCGGGAAAGTTGTGCGAATCAAATGGAGCTCAAAATGACATGAATGAGTGGGAAACAAAGGTCATGGGTGACGAGCGTCTCGAGTAGATCATCAATGAGGAGTTGGTTTCAAGGAAATGACTGGTCTGGCGCTCCCAATTTAAATGTCATGGTAACGCGCTGAAAATGATCAGGAAAAAAAAGTGGGAAAAATAAATATAAATCGAATGGTCTAAACCGACCCGAAGTTCAGCGAAGCAGAAAGAGCACAAGAGAACAAGTTTGGATGGGACACTATATACCGTCATGAAGGTAATCGTGTCCACTTCAAAACTCGTGAAGAGAATTCCCAGAATTGAACATCCCTGATACTCCAAATATCAATGGCACGAAAAAGTACACTTAAGGAAAAATAATTCAATAAATTATTTAATGAAACCAATAAATAAAATAAAAAAAATCAACCCGAAATTCAGGGTGCTCACAATATCTTTGGACAACTACCGTCAAGGAAGAAGTCATCACCTATTAAAGGAAGAAGCCAAGCCATGCCATCATTATTTCAAGACTTTGAAGAAGCCTGCACCTGCTAAAGTATATCTGGAGTCCGTAAATGAGTCTTAAGAATAATTGTAAACACAATAAATGGATGACAAATCAAAAGCTAAGGTAGATATTAACCCAGGGACACTTTTGGACAGACAGTCGGATAATCCGACGGATTTTCGCTGATCACCGACGGATGATCCGAATGGACCCACAGAAAAGCTTCTGCGTACTTTCGGATCATCCGACAGACATCCGCAAAAATTCGACGGATAATCCGAAATATTACCGTTGCATTCCAACGGTCGAATTCTGTCCAAAAGCGTCCCCAACAGTTATAATTATAACCGTTATTTTGTGTAGGAGGATGATCCGACAGTGATCCATGAAAATTCGACGGGTCTTTCGCCCATCTGCTGAAAGTTGCATAATTGCACTTTCCTTTGCTTTGGTTATAAATAGCCTTGAACCCCTTCATTCAAGGTTGATACTTTGAGCCTAAAAATTCTAAACCCTCAAAGCCTATCCACAAACAACTCTACAAAACTTTTATTTGTCATCCACAAATTGTGTTAGAGTTATTGAGTTGAAAAAGAGAGATCTTCATCTTGTGTAAAGAAGATCAAAAACCTTCTTATGAAAAGGTCGAAGTCGGAGAGGCCTTCAGATAAAAGCTCTCGGTTGAAGTTGGATAGTCTTCGGATAAAAGCTTTCGGTTTGAAGTCGAAGAGCCTTCGGATAAAAGCTATCGTGTAAGAAGTTGGTGAGCCTTCGGATGAAAACTCACATTGTACTATTTGCATAATAATAGATTAAAGCCAGAGAGAGTTTCGGAACTGGAGTGCCCCTTAGGAGGATACCAGAATACATCGGGTGTCGGTATTGTTGTTGCTTCTTTTCTTGCACTCTTAATCTTTAAATTGCCTATTAGCAATCGTTTAGTGCTTGATTAGTTAGCTTGACCCTATTCATCTCCCCTCTAGGGTGTTTACACTATATTTTTTAGTCCTCGCTAAGGCGTGATGCCGCACGAGCCTAAGTTGCGCTCGTGCAAGGCCAAGTCCAGAAACGGTCGATTGAAGCTAGGCCACAGAGTCGCACAGAGTGTCCCCGTTTGCAGTGGAAAGTAAGTCAACACAAGTTGAAAGGCAATTCCAAGATTTATTGATATTCAAAAAGTAGTACAAGCGGCGTTAGGCCGAGATTACAATTCGCTCAAGCGCTCACTCTCTCGAAACATAAAAGGCGTGCCAAGCGGCTTACAAGATGGAATAATTCATGACGATGTTCTGATACATTATGTTCTGTATATGGTGCTTCAGTTCCTTTGCAACGCTCCAAGGCTCCAGAGTTAGCTCCACGCCTTAGCACGTTCGAGGGAAGTCTCCGCACCCGACGTGGTTCTCCCGCACCCTGCAAACAATCTATGTGGTTATCAATACATTGTTATGCACTGGTGGGGAGGCTAGCTCGCCCACTCGCTATCATTACCAAACACGTTCATTTTAATTTGGTGCACCATCTATCAGTTGTTGTCTTTCTAAACTTGTCTTAGGATCAGTTTCATGGCATATAATATAAAGCCTATCCCGTGTTACCGATGTCAAGTGTCGCATAGGAATAACATGCGCAACTTACCATACTTACCGCACGATCTACCCTTTTCAAGGTAAACCAAGTTAGCCAACATATTATACGTAAAGACTTAACGGATTGTATAAGCATTCGAGAGTGTCAAGGGCGTGTTCCTGCCTCAGATGGAAGAAGTATTCGAGTTTGTCAAGTTGTGTTGTACTCAAAAGCTTTGTTCAGATGTTCATGTTCACTCAGTTGTTCAGTTGTTCATCTTAGTTCACTCAGTTGTTCAGTTGTTCAGCTTAGTTCACTCAGTTGTTCAGCTTAGTTCACTCAGTTGTTCAGACTTATCAGATTTCTTGTTTCAATGCAAGGTCTCGCACGCGGAACGCCGCTATCGAGTCAACTTAATCTATATGTGTCACCACCACTTTTCTAAATTAGAGTATTTTAGTAATTGTGTGATAATTTAAATTTTTGATTATTTTATTATTAATTGATTGGTGTTTTGGTTTTGAGTAGTGCTTTTGGTAGTAGCAGATGGTTTAACCATAGATAACGTTGATTAGAGACTAACTGATTAGAATCCTATTTAGCCAATTAGATTTCAATTTAGAGTATTGGTCCTTTTTAGGAAACAAATTAATTCATTTTTAGGCTATTTTAGCATGTAACTTTTTGGCCTTTTTGCTAATGGGCTTCATATGGACTTTAGTTGCATGGTGGCCCATACTAAACCCTAACATAACCCTAGAAACCCCCTGGCCGGCCATAACATCAGCCCCCTTTTTGGTGTTATATGTTAGTAGCCACATAATTTTGCAAAACCTTAGAAATTGCCTTCTCTTCCAAAAGTTCAATTTTCTCAATTCTCATCCAAATCAATCCAAACGAAGTGCGTTGCAATCCTTGGGAGGAGAGGAACTTGCTGGAGACTTGCTAGCAAGGAATCAGAGGCTTTGGATCGGAGGAAATTGGCGTCGACACGTTTGGAGGCTCGTTTCATTAAGATATTGACTCTCAATAGGTAAACCTCTCTAAACCCCTATAAATTCCGATTTTTCTTCATAGATGCATCCATCTAGGTACCATGAACCTGTACATGTAGTTTGTTAGGATTTTGTATCCGTTTGATAGGCGTATCGGACGCGTGTCGGTGCATTGGAACACGTGTTCGACGAAATACCTCTTAGGATCGAAAGTTCGTATTTTTTGATTCCGTTTTCACGAATTTGTTGCTGTGTATATTTAAAACAACTTTCGTGAAGACGAATCTTGATTTGGCACATTTTTGGTGTCCAAATCGGACAAGGACACGCGTGCACGGGATCCCCGTGTGTGTCCTGCTGCTCGAGTGTCATAACTCGACGTACAGGACACGGTTTTGTGTGAAATTTGATGGACACGTGGGGGCAACGTCTGCCCACGTGCTCCTAAAATTTCATCATGTTTTGTGGAGCGTGTGTGGAGAAATCAAAGCTGCACTGGTTCGGCTGAACCGTGCACGCACACGAAAACCGTCGCTGACACGGCGTTCGTTCGCGAATACGACGCGACGTGGATACGTGTCAGGGTGTTAGACACCTAGACCTATGCTAGGTCGACCCTCGTGCATGATCACGAGACACGATGTGATGTGTGTCGTGCTCTGGATCGACTTGCACGTCCCTACGACGATTGTAATATACACGTGTAACACTGTGCTGATACACACTTCGTAGACACCATATGGACACGAATTCGACTCGACTCTGACACAAACATGTCATACACGTATACACCTTCGTGTTTGTCGAGTTTTATTAGATTTAGTTGTGTATTTTGGATTTTAGGTAATAGGTTGGGTTTGTGTATCGAGTATCAATTCGGGTTTTCGATTTTTTTTTAGAATTTAATTGAATTTGGGTTGTTAGTTCAGTTTAGGCTGAGTTGAGAGTTGGGTTGGGGTTTCCCAGTTGCGAGATCAGTATGCAATTGGACTTGTTAGTTCAGTTTTGGGTATTGGGTATATTAAAATGACTAGATAACTCAAGTTTGACCTAAATTTGGGATAATGGACTAGTTGACTTAGGGTTGACCTAGTTTGACCAGAATGACTGACCAAAGTTGACCAAGAGTTGACTTTGACCTAGAATGACATAGAAGCATGTAGTTTGTATTGTAAACTTCATTTATTCTATCTTGAATACATTATAACCAGTAATGCTCTAAATAGGACATTGTGAGTCCGGTTCGGACATCTGTATTCATCAGTCACCCAGGGTATCAGGCGAGTACATTATATGATAATTCTTTCATTTACTCATCGATTCTATATTTCAGTTCTAGTCAGTTCTATTTGATTCTCTGTTACAAACATGGATTGATATTTCTAGAATTCATGTATACGACACACACACACCTTACTTGTCTAGCCTCTATTACAAGAACCACTACAAGAACCACCTACAAGCACCTTCATATTCTGGCTAGATTTATTCTTAATTTACGTGTCGTGTTATGGATTCACTCGTACTAGTTGGGCGGAGAAATACTTGAGTAGACATATAAATATTTCCAAATACTCGAACCACCTCCCTGTGAATTATACAAGAACGATAGCCATCCCACACTTGGCCAGTGTGTGATGTGCAGGAGTACCACTACCAAAATACATAAAATTAGTGACGGCTATTTAGCGAATTGCCACGTACTTTCTGCCTCCTTCTACTGCTGCCGGTCCATCTGCTGTTGGTGCCGGTCCGTCTGCTGCTGGTGCCAGTCCGTCTTCCGTCGGTTATCTTTCTTTCAACCCTGCTATCCCTCTGGTACCGCCTCCGACTGTGATGACACTCCTTGATCTCATGTCGCCAGAGCAGCTACGCCGACTTCCGGGCAATGTCTTCGACGGATTGTCGCCATAGTGGAGCAGTATTATCGTCGATCGCAGGAGGGAGTACGACCACCGGACGATCGAACTCCTCGTCGTCAGTGATGTATTGTATTTGAATAGTTTTTATATTTTGAATATTTGTGGGAATTTCGAATATTATAACGGCGGATATTAGTTTTTGATATTTGGATAATTAGTGTGTATTTTATATTGGTTTGGGTGATGCATATTTGTGATGCATTATATTCGTGTGTGATTTATATTGGATTATATATTGGTCTATGTGATTGTATATTATGATTATATATTGGTCCGATGTTCGGATGTTGTGTGAACAGGGAAAGCTCTGCAATTTTTTTAAAAAAATTTCAGTTAGCGACGGACAAGTGACGGGTTGGCGACGGATAACCTCAGTTACCGACTGTATTTCGACGGAAAATCCATCGCTAATTGGAGGATTCCTAATATTTTCCAGTTAGCGACGGATAGCCGACGGATGGCCGACGGAATATCTTACCTAGCGACGACCTTTCGACGGAACATCCGTCGGCAAGGTTCTGATGATATGAAAGGTCCACTGAACTTTAGCGACGGACTTTCCGTCGGTAAGCCGTCGGTCTCTCGTCGGCTTTCACTTGGCGACGGATATTCCGTTGCCAAATGTAGCGGCTAATTCGAAACGGTTTGGCGACTAACTCCGACGGATTAGCGACGGAATATCCATCGCCATGGTTCTGGGAAGGTCAAATATATCCAGAACCGGGTCGACGGATTATCCACCGCGATTCCGTCGCTAAGCCGTCACGAGTTAGCGACGAAAAGCGACGGAATAGCGACAGAACGATACAATCTGATACACAGTAACGACAGTTTTCCGACGGACTGTCCGTCGGTAAGAGTCTTTATAATTCACTAACTGATACTTGAATTCGACGAAACAACGTCGGTAAGTCGTCGCTAATGCAACGAATACTGACGACGAAAAGCCGTCGCTATTCCGTCGAGTGGCGACGGACGTGTATTAGCGACGAGCTGATTGCCGACGGATTTACTTGATCAAAATCCGTCAATGATCCGTCGCTAATCCGTATTAGCGACGGATGGGCGATGGATGTGGCCGTCGCTAAAATAACAAATTTTGGTAGTGTACCCCTAGCCGTTTACATGTCGATCTCAATGTTTTAAAATACACCTTTGAGTATTGTCTAAAATCATTACTAGAATCACCACAAGAATCTTTACTAGAATCATCACAAGGATCATTACAAGAATCACCCTACTTGAATCATTGATTGGAATCACACTTGACCTACAGTGTACCACCTGGACTCATATCATATTATTCTAATTCAGCTAGCTTTTATTTACAGTCTTCATTGACATGATCTTCTGTTTCACAACATTTACTTTCCTTATTTTTAACTGTTGCTTTACATCTTAAACTGTCTAAAACTCCCATGCTTTATCAATATAACTGTCTATAATTGTTTTATAGTCTTTGTCATTTACTTGGATTTTCTTGATGAGATGTATTCGTTCCTGTCCTGACTGGACATGTTGAAAATATTACAGATGATAGCCCTGAGGATAAATGCCCTACTTGCTATGGATCTGGAGAGGGATTAGTTGCCTTTGGCACCGACTCTCAGGAGTGATCGGGAGACTAGTCTAGTAGACTTGCTATAGAATTCATGTTTAGAATTTGAATTGTAATAATCTGAGACTTGACTTGTTTTGAGATATTATCATTTAGTAGTTTTTATTTGTTTTCTTTTAGTTATAGAATTCTGTGTTATCCCATCGTGCTTAGACTGTGATTGAGTTATATTATTTCTATACTTGTCCTCCGTTCGGAGTTGAGATTTAAGACAAGTACATTATATAATTGCGTGAGTTGTTTTAAATAGTGACCTAGAACAGCATTCTACCGCCGATTCTGCGGCATAGGCTGGGCGTTGTTACGTACTTGTACCCTTATATTGGGTGCGGGTCGTGATAATATGCACCGGTCGCTGGCACCATAAGCCATTTTGGACTATCCATCTTGGTATCGTGGTTCCCTATCAGTCGGTGACGGTTGGTACACCCTGATAGACCACGCAATACCCGACTTACGTCTCTTTGGTGGCCGAGCCCGCACCCAAGCCGCCCGTAAGCTATGATTCTGCCTAGGCCGGCCACGACGTCGTTGATCGTTGTCTTAGAATCCTTATTCATTTTTTCCCTCGTGCACCGAGTTGTCCGCGACCATTTCGTATTGTCTTGTCATTTTTAACTTAACGGGTTATCTTTGAGCCATAGACTATCTTTGAGCCATAGTCGATTACCGACTAGGTTGGTGGTGGCATCCGTACAACACGGGTAGCGAGCCCCGTTGCACGTCCCCGTCATACCTGTCGCTAATCATTCTTGTCTTCTTTTATGCCTTTTTTTTCATTCATTCATTCATTTTTTTCTTTCTTTCACTTGTTCATTCGTTCATTCATTCATTCACTTATTCATTCATTTATTCGTTGATTCATTCATTCTGCAGCTCCCTGTACGGGAACCGCCTTGGCGACCCATTGGTCCTGAAGTCTTACGATGTTTCTATACTCTGTTCGGAAAGACTATGTTGATAGTCTTTCTGTCTCATTTTAGTAAACCATTCATTGTTTCATGTCTCAAGTTGTGATACGATCCAGTTACTAGCATTTCATTCATAATTGAACGCATAAGTAAATCTACTCGAAACGTAAGCTGCACGTTGGCACAAGCGTGGAGTGCGGTACGAGGGTGCGAGTAATTTTCCAAGTTCATTTCCATGTTCTACACAAGCATACAAGATGGGATTATTCCCTTAGCTAGGTACGTTGAGTCATTTTATTAACATGCATGGTGTTATCGCCTAGCGATCTAGCAATATTGTGCGTATTATTATGTGTCTAGGCTAAACAAAGATAGGTTCATCGGAGCCACTCACCTTAGCGATGATCACATCGGTCGAGCGAGACTCCGAGCGCGCCTTTGAAAGTCTAAGTCTCGATTCTTCTTGAAGGGCTAACTTAACACTTGCATCGATTCACATTGATACTTCATCGGTCGACACAACTCTTCGAGTCATCGATTCATTTGAGTCGTTGCACATGCCGTTTGAATCGGCATTCCGCTAGGACGGAGCGGGCCGTTACATTATACACCACTCAGAACAAGTCTCGTCCTTGAGACTTCTCGAGTGCAAGTCATCCTACTGTTCCTTGACTCATGCCGTGTGCATATCTTAGACAATTCCTATCGAATGACTTTATCCTTCGATGGCATTGAACTATACTCGGGTACCTTTCTAAGTTTCGTGTCGCATGTGTTTGTTAAATTTCATCGAATGACTTTACCACTCATTCGAGAGTTGATGGTACTCACTCAGTCATCATATTTCTATGACTTGGTCACTATTGTACCCTGTCGCGGGACTATAATGGTCATATGAGGTGTGTTCTTAATTTGTCAAACATGAGAGTCATAGGCTGAGGCTAACTCACTCATCCGTTCATCCATGCACGTCTCAACATATCCACTTGCAGCTGCATTCGAGTTCATCATATCGCTGAGTTTGGATCGTGCACATATTCAAGGCGTCCCTCGAATATATACATTTCAACCAAGCTTAGCGATAGCAAAGTTGGACAAGCTACTCGTGATAGTTTCGAATTGTCGGTCGTCGTACTAACTCGATTAAAATCGAACTCTAGTTCGTTTCACTATCGTCTATCTCGATCCTCGAGATGATCCGATTCGTTTCTCAAGCGTTCTCGTCTTGTAAAATCTATGATTTCTTCTTAGCAGAGTCGACCAAATTCTAAGTAATTCTCGTCCGATCCAAACCAAATATTTCACTATCATCAAGTACGTCTTCCTATCAATGATTCACATTGGTTATCCCAACTTTTCTTGCTCATCACCGATTTCTATCATTCACTTCGTTTTGGGGCTGATATCATTGTCGTTGGCGCACACTCCCAGTTCTACGTCCTAACTCTAAGTCTTGTTGGCCCAGATTTATTGTCCGTCCGAACGATAATCTAAAATCGGTCACACAGGTTCAATCACTCGGCATAGGGTTGTCCACCTATCCGCTAGTTCATCTCACAAGGTCATATAGTTACAAGTCAAGTTCTTGGTTCATCGTGCAAAGTCGTTGCACGACGTTCGTCCCAATCCTATAGTCAAATCATTGTTCGTTCGTACGGGATACTACCCAAGCTCGTTTCACTCAAATTTCTAAATATCAAGTAGTGTTTATCATATTCGCATCAAGACACTCTTTGTACAGGGTCCGAGTTTCGTTCAGCAAGGTCATCCTACGATAGGTTCTCCTCAACCAAGTCCTCGGCATCTTAATATCGTACGTCCAAACTAGCAATTGTCATGGTCTATCTCTTTAAATATGTTCGATATAATCCACCAACAAGTCAATTACACCAAACCATAATTCTCATACCATATTCTCTAAGTCGTTCAACATAATTTACGTATTCGATCATAAGGTCGTCTAGCATTGCTATATGTCACACCCCAATTTCACGCAAGTATGATCATCTATGGTGGACATAAAATCACCATGTCAACTTTTTCGTAAGATAATCGTCCTCATCGGGACGTAACTCTTACATTGAGTCTAGACTAATTCATTCTCGATACGCAGATTGGGTCTACTCAATCCTCAAGTTTACTTAATCTTCAATCACAAGTCCGAACAATCCTTGAATTCACCTTCACTTTAAAACACAAATCGAAGCAATCCAAATTGCCACGGCCTGATCTTCGAGTTGATCATTCCCCCCAGACATGAATCACCATGCCAACGCTCACGTAAAATAATCGCTCCAAGTTTGATGTAATGCATGTGCGAGGCTGAAGTTGTGCTCGCACAAGACAAGATCGTTGATATTGTGGTTATCGATGAACAATCAAGACACTTCCATTTTCATCCAAACATTCCTTTCTATCAAAATCCCAAGCCTAACATCCATTGAAACAATAACTTTTAACACGATCATCATTCATCGAATCAGAGTACCCCCGAGTTATCGTACATCGACCTTTGATATGCCTCAATACCATCGATGATGTACATAACCCGATGATCTTCCTTTACAACGAAATTTGAGTCGTACAACTTAATTTTTTAATTCGTATTGTTCCATGCTAACTCAAGTCATTGAGCAACGTCCATTCTAAATCCTTAGTTATTCTTCGTATCTTCAAACCAACGTTCATGCACGCTATCTTCCAATCGTGCTATCATCGATTCCGTCTATGAGTATTTTACCTCAACTCAAGTTTCACTCTATTCGACTATTCCGAAATCGCACGTACGATCCACTAAGTTTTTTCGACTAAGACATCTATTTGTTTCATCATTCCGAATCTCTATTCAACTGTTTTGTAACTTGTACTACACATTCACAATCGTCCGAATGATATCTCGTTTGAGACTCTCGAAATTACGGCCATCTAAGCGTTACTCATTCTAAGGCTTTACGCGATAACATCGCTTGCTGATACACTCGTTGCTTCTCGTAAATCTTTAATTTTGCTTGAACAATTTTTAAGACGGTCCATACACCACTCAGGGTTCGAGCCACTCGACTAATCGTCAATACTCACTCTTATTCTTCTTCAAAACTATTGCATACACCACTCGGGGTCAAGTCATTCTACAAATCTTCGAAAAGATCATTCGTTTCACAATCGACACGTTCGAATATACGTTCGCCCGTTCCTCAAAATTTAAGAACCAGTATTCGTATTCATTGTAGCGTTGGTCCGAAAGCGTCTCTATCGATACAAACTATAAGTCTAACTTATTCTCGTCCGAGCGATATTCAATTTTGCTCGCAACTCGTTCGCACCAGAAGGTCTAGGTGTGCGATACTCAGCACAACTTAGCCAAAAGGCTGTGTGCATAGCCATCCCGTTCAAACTATACTTTGGTGTCGTACAATTATTGGTTATTGTTAGCGTAAAGTAATTCAGGTACGCACAACATTGCTAACTTTAGCATGGTTTCCTTTCAATTCAAGTCGGTCACAGTTCGACACAAAGGCCATCGCATATCGATCCTGTTCAATCGAATACTTGTATAAGCTTTTGAAAGTATTAGACTTATTGTATGGAACATCCTAAGGAACAACGAGAGAGAGAGAGAGTGAACACTTCTTTTGTCCACGATCGAGCTTTCAAAACTGAGAGAATCAAAATAAAATCCAAGGACGTAAAATCGTGCTCTGATACCAATCTGTTATGCCCCACTCTCGGAGGAGCGATCATCCTCGTTAAGGCGTGATGCCACACGAGCCTAGATTGCGCTCGTGCAAGGCCAAGTCCATAAATAGCCGATTAAAGCTAGGTCACAGAGTCGCACAGAGTGTCCCCGTTTGCAGCGGAAAGTAAGTTAACACAAGTTGAAAGACAATTTGAAGATTTATTGATATTCAAGAAGTAGTACAAGCGGCGCTAGGCCAAGATTACAATTTGCTCAAGCTCTCTCTCTCTCTCTCTCTCAACATAAAAGGTATGCCAAGTGGCTTACAAGATGGAATGATTCATGGCGATGTTATGATACATTATGTCCTGTATATGGTACTTCAGTTCCTTTGCAACGCTCCAAGGCTCTAGAGTTAGCTCTGCGCCTTAGCACGTTCGAGGGAAGTCTCTGCACCCGACGTGGTTCTTCCGTACCCTACAAACAATCTATGTGGTTATCAGTACATTGTTATGCACTGGTGGGGAGGCTAGCTCGTCCACTCGCTATCATTACCAAACACGTTCATTTTAATTTCGTACACCATCTATCAGTTGTTGTCTTTCTAATCTTGCCTTAGGATCAGTTTCATGGAATATAATATAAAGCCTATCCCGTGTTACCGATGTCAAGTGTTGCATATGAATAACATGCGCAACTTACCATACTTACCATACGGTCTTCCCTGTTCAAGGTAAACCAAGTTAGCCAACATATTATACGTAAAGACTTAACGGATTGTATAAGCATTCGAGAGTGTCAAGGGCGTGTTCCTGCCTCAGGTGGACGAAGTATTCGAGTTTATCAAGTTGTGTTGTACCTAAAGCTTTGTTTAGATGTTCATGTTCACTCAGTTGTTCAGTTGTTCAGCTTAGTTCACTCAGTTTTCAGCTTAGTTCACTCAGTTGTTCAGACTTCTCAGATTTCTTGTTTCAATGCAAGGTCTCGTACGTGGAATGCCGCTATCGAGCCAACTTAATCTATATGTACAGGTCGCTGGTTCTCTATTTGTCGGTGACGGCTGGTACACCCTGATAGGCCACGCAATACCCGACTTGTGTCTCTTGGGTGGCCGAGCCCGCCCCCAAGCCGCCCGTAAGCTATGATTCCGCCTAGGCCGGCTACGATGTCGTTGATCGTTGCCTTGGAATCCTTATTCATTTCTTTTTCCTCGTGCACCGAGTTGTCCACGACCATTTCGTATTGTCTTATCATTTTTAACTTAACGGGCTGTCTTTGAGCAATAGGCTGTCTTTGAGCCATAGTCGATTACCGACTAGGTTGGCGGCGGCATCCGTGTAGTGCAGGTAGCGAGTCCCGTTGCACGTCTCCGTTATACCTGTCGCTAATCATTCTTGTCTTCTCTTATGCCTTTCTTTTTATTCTTTTCTTTCTTTCACTTGTTCATTCATTCATTCGTTCGTTCACTTATTCATTCATTTATTTCGTTGATTCATTCATTCTACAGCTCCCTGTATGGGACCACCGTGGCGACCCATTGGTCTCGAAGTCTTACGATTTTTCTATACTCTGCTCGGAACGACTAAGTTGATAGTCTTCATGCCTCATTTTAGTAAACTATTCATTGTTTCATGTCTTAAGTTGTGATACGATCCAGTGACTAGCATTTCATTCATAATTGAACGCATAAGTAAATCGACTTGAAACATAAGCTGTGCATTGGCAAGAGCGTGGAGTGCGATGAGAGTAATTTCCCAAGTTCATTTTCATGTTCTACACAAGCATACAAGATAGAATTATTCACTTAGATAGGTGCGTTGAGTCGTTTTATTAACATACACGGTGTTATCGCCTAGCGATCTAGCAATATTGTCCGTATTTTATGTGTCTAGGCTAAGCAAAGATAGGTTCATCGGAGCCACCCACTTTAGCGATGATCACATTGGCCGAGCGAGACTCCGAGCGCGTCTTTGAAAGTCTAAGTCTCGATTCTTCTTGAAGGGCCAACTTAACACTTGCATCGATTCACATCTGTAATGCCCATATCTCGTATTACGTATTTGGAATACGTGTACGTATTCTGACCCGTATTGCATGTTTTCCTGCTTGATTTATTTTTGGCATTTCATTGATTGGTTTATCTTGGTTCGGCTTGATGTCGTTAGGCTTGGTTCGGTTTTGGTTGGAGAACCAACCCACCCCACCTACCACCACCATTACCATTTATTAACTTCTACCTACCACCACTTCCACCATAAATATCAATTCCACTCTCTCTCTTCCATTATTACTCATTACTCATTTCTTCTTCTCCATCTTTACCCTTCACCTACCAGGAGAAAGAGAGAGAGAGCTTAGGCAAGTGCACCTTGCTTCATGGAGGAAGTCCATTTTATTGTTCCATTGTCTTCCTCATGTGTTTCTAACACACTTTAGTACTTAGCATTTTTCATTTCCATGGTTGAATTCTTGTAAATCTAGCTTTGTGGTATTTTCGGTTTCCAGGAGTTTCGATCTATCAAACTGGCATATTTTTGCTAATTGATGGTCCCATGTTGCAGAGAATTTTGTTTGGTCCAAAGTTGACCTACGGGATTTGCTGAACCGCATAGGCCTACCTATCTCAGCCGCATGGCCTATGAATGCAATAGCAAGCATTTAGTTTGCATGCATTATTTAATGCAATACTAACAGTCAGCCGCATAGGCAATCCTTATTTTAATGCATTAAGAATTGAATGCATTAACCCATGTGAGCCGCATATGCCTTTCTCTGATGCATATTAATGCATTCTTGAATGCATTTTCCTAATGCAGTTGTTAATACTTTTTCCTAAAGTAGCCGCATGGAGCAAGTTATATTTAATAGCCGCATGAAGCAAAGTACAGTAGGCTTTATGCATTTGTTAGTGCATGCATTTGTAGCAAGTTATATTTAATAGCCGCATGAAGCAAAGTACAGTAGGCTTTATGCAATTGTTAGTGCATGCATTTGTAGCAAGTTATATTTTAATAATGTATTTGTTAGTGCATGCATATGCACGTACAGTAGGCTTTATGCATGGAATTACATGCATGCAATTGTTGCATGCATTATTTTAATGTATTATATTGGATGCATAATAATGCATGTGTTAGCACTTCGCTTGCATCTTGGCCGCATATCATTAGCTGGTATTTAATGCATTAAGAAATATGAGCCGCATGGCTCTATATAGTGGTGTATTATTTAATCTCCTATATATTTGCATTTGCTTGCAAATGCTAATTGTAGCCGCATGGGAATTTATCAACTGCTTGCTTGCATTAAATTGTCAGCCTGGCCCAGCACTTTAGTTACCGCATGAAAATAATTGCTTGGCCACGTGGCCTTATTTGCATAGGCCGATATTTGTATAGTTGTATTTTGTGGGCCCCATGACATTTCTTTGCTCGCTAAATGCAAGCTTACCTTGTGGCCGCATAGCCTATATATTATTATTTTTGTCGCATGACCCTTAGCTTTTAGTTGCATTCAGCAACTTAGATTGGCCGCATGGACTTACTTAATTATTTGCATATAGCCATTTTAATTTTAGGCCACATGGCCCCAGTACTTGAGTGGCCACGTGTCTTTTTCTTTTGCTTGAGTGAAAGCTTACATTTATTGCGGGTTCCTCTCTCCTTGTCTTTTCTGGTTGCATGAATATTTCTTGCTGGCCGCATGGCCCCCTTCATTTATTTCCTGGCCGCATAAGCTTTGGCTGGCCGCATGGGTGGCCTCCCACTCTCTTGGCCATATATTTGTTCTCCCACTTTCGGGCCGCATGGGGTCCACTTTAATTGTTTAAATATTTTATTTGCCCGAATTGTGGCTCGAATTTCTTCCCACTCCCAACATAAAAGTTGTAGAGTTTCTCCTTGGCTTCAAGAATATATATATTATAAATATGTTATTATTTAATTGTGCAAGTTTCTTCCCTCCTTGATAAATGACATGACTTGATGGTGACCTGCCGTGGTGCACTCCTGACAAGATAACTTGACCTGACAAATTTGACATGATAACTTGACATGATAATTCTTGATAGTGGCCCGTCGTGGCGCACTCTTGACACAATAAACCTGACATGATATATCTCGACAAGCTGTTGCGACGGCTACTTGACACGACAAGAATGAATGATCTGGACACCGTGAACGATTGTGCTTGTACAAATAAACCAGTCTTGTCTTGCATCATGTCTAGGACTGGGACCCCTGAGTACCATGGTCATGGGTACCCACTGAAAATGGCTAAGGCTAATAACTAGAATAATTCAGTAGTCATGAGAGATTTCCCCAGTTACAGACGATCCCGTTATCCCGGCCACAATTGTTGGACTTGTAGCCTGCCGTCGAGTAGGGCACATTTCCAGCCCACTGTCATGTGGGGCACTTCATGAAACAATTTCTACGCACACTGTCATGTGTTGCACACCAAGCTACCTAATAATTATTGATAACTGCTTAATAAATCTAAGTCGCCTGGACAACCTGGATTAGCTGCAGGGCTTGTGGCTGGAGGAACATCTCATTGCATATTGCTAGTAACTAGGCCTGTGATAACCCTAGTTAGTTAAAGTATCAAGCCGTACTTATTGCTTGGCCGTGAAATATTGGATGGAGTTTACCAGTCTATTCTTGTCTTGATTCTGTACGAGTTTGTTACATGTCCTGATTTTTTATATTATCTTGCCGATAAATGGTGGGAGAAACCAAGTTCTGTTCAGACGAAGGGTTACAACTCCGGTCCTTGTTTGGTTTACGGGTTGTAACCTGGTTATCTGAATAGTCACATGGTTATCTCATCGTATATCACCTGTCATGCTTGATACGTTTTACCTTACCAACAAGATTTGGATACGGAGTCCTATTCAGGTGAAGGGTTACAATCCCGGTCCTTGTTTGGTTTAAGGGTTGAGACCTGGCTACTTGAATGGTTCCCTCGTACTCCATTATGACTGTTGTTATTCTTTCAATATCAAGCCTTAATTACTGTCTTTTATTATGTAATTATATTTTGTGCTAATTGCTGGTTTTAGTTTCTAAGTAAAGCCTCCTTTGTGGCACTTGCTCTTTCTGGGATCTGACCCAGCTGGTTTTGTGTGGCCAGATTTCGGAGCAACCTCAGAGGATCTACCGACCTTTCAGCCCGATGGTGAACATCAGGCGTAACCAGGGCAACGAGTGGGTTTATTTTTGCTCTCCCACTCTATTGTAAAATTATTCTTTTTGAGGCGTTTAGCCGTCGAGCATGTGTTAGCTCGTGTACATTTTTATTTACTGTCTGCCTACGGGCTGTAACATGATTGGCAACCTAGGGTTGATCATGTATGACTAAACTCTTGTTAGTCCTCACATTTTGTAATGACTAGCTTCATGATCAGTTGAATATGTAATGTTTGGGACGCCTTACTATTGTATATTTGGTGATCTTACATCTTGTAACATTTATTTGCTTGCTTATGATTGAGACACTAGGCTTGTTCTTGACCATAGAAGACTGATGGATTGTAGTTAAACCCTCATATATCTAGACAGCCGTGACCGTATATTGGAGTGGATCCCATTTCATTATACGTAGCTGGCTATGTCTGCCCCCGCTCTCCAGTATTCTGGTTCTGGGGCGTGACATGGTTTAAGTAGTGGCCCATGCAGGTCTTGTAAATCAAGATATGTGAGGGTTTACCGAATAGATATTTCAATCAGCACTCGTCCTTGATCTCTACTCGTATTCCTTGAATCCCTAAAATTCTTGTCCTGATCACATGCTTGTATCGTTGATATGTCTTGGTCCTTCCTTATTGTTCCCTATGTCGTCTTCTTCAGCGGCATTGTTCCTGGACCTGCCGATCAGCAAGGCGAAGCGCCTCCCGTGGACCAGCAGCAACCAGAAGATCAGGCCCAGCACTCAGGAGCAGCCTCCCGGGTCATGCCCTCCGGAGATCCAGAACCCCCGGTACAGTCAGCCCAGCCCGCATGGCAGGATGATGGAGCCTTGGTGGGACTTATCAGGGAGTTGCTTGCATCGCAGGATCGTAGAGGAGATGCCTTGCACCAGCCAGTGGAAGATGCTCTGAACAGAGGCAGTCGTCATGGGAACAGTGCAGCGAACAGTTTCAAGCGCCTGAACCCTCCATTCTTCGATGGCAGCGAAGATGCTATCGCTGCTGATGCATGGCTTCAGGACACAGAGGTGATTCTAGAAGTAGCCAAGACCCCAGAAGATGAGAAGGTGGTCGTAGTGTGCCTGCAGTTACTGGATCTTGCCCGCAGTTGGTGGGCAGCACAGGCCGTTGGATTAGTGGCACCCATTGCTTGGGCAGTATTCAGAGAGAGATTCCAGACCAAGTACTTCGATGCGGTGGCTCGGTACGATCTTCAGACCAAGTTCACCAATTTGAAGCAGATGGACAGGACGGTCGATGGGTATGCGGCCGAGTTTTCCAGGCTCAGTTGGTTTGCTCCCACCTTGGTGGCGACCGAGTTCGACAGAGCCCAGCGGTTCCAGCAAGGACTCCACCTGAAGATTTTGCTGGCAGTGGAGCAGTTTGAGCATCAGACCTTCGATGCAGTATTGAGGGCAGCCAGGAGGCACGAATATATCTCCCACAGGATCGTGGATAGGACCGGAGGTCGGAAGCGATCCCATGGCCAGATGACCCAGTCGACAGCACCAGCCCCGACAATCAGGGCTTTGACAATTGGAACTCCGAGGCAGGCGGCCTCAGTGACGTCGGTCACGTCCCCTCAGCAACAGAAGCAGAAGCAGTCTTCCGCAATGGGCTGCACTCATTGTGGGAAGCCAGGACACGTTGTTTCGGAGTATCGCAGAGCACAGGGATTGTGTTTGGCTTGTGGGGCACCGGACCACAAGATAGGGTCCTGTCCGAATAGAGCCGGTTCCTCCTTATCGGCCCAGACTAGTCCCTCGGTAAGGGAACCAGCACCAGCACCAGTGCAGCAGCAGTACCAGCCTCCGAGGCCATTGACGCCTCAGGCACAAGTCTTCCAGCAACAGAGACCCCAACAGTATGCCCTGGTCCAAGCTCAGATTCAGAACCGGCAGAGAGGTTTCTAGCAGGATATCTTCCCTCTTTCTCGTGCCTTCGATTTCCTTGCTTACATACATGATTGCATGATTGATTGCTTAGTATAGCTTGCCTGAGATTAGTATAGCTTGTCTTTGCCACTCTAGCCTCTTAATTAAATTTCGAGGACGGAATTCTTTTAAGATGGGTAGAGTTGTAATGCCCATATCTCGTATTACGTATTTGGAATACATGTACGTATTCTGACCCGTATTGTATGTCTCCCTGCTTGATTTATTTTTGACATTTTATTGATGGGTTTATCTTGGTTCGGCTTGATGTGGTTAGGCTTGGTTCTGTTTTGGTTGGAGAACCAACCCACCCCACCTACCACCACCATTACTATTTATTAACTCCCACCTACCACCACTCCTACCATAAATATCAATCCCACTCTCTCTCTTCCATTATTACTCATTACTCATTTCTTCTTCTCCATCTTTACTCTTCACCTACCAGAAAAAAGAGAGAGAGCTTAGGCAAGTGCACCTTGCTTCATGGAGGAAGTCCATTTTTATTGTTCCATTGTCTTCCTCATGTGTTTCTAACCCATTTTAGTACTTAGCATTTTTCATTTCCATGGTTGAATTCTTGTAAATCTAGCTTTGTGGTATTTTCGGTTTCCAGGAGTTTCGATCTATCAAACTGGCATATTTTTGCTAATTGATGGTCCCATGTTGCAGAGAATTTTGTTTGGTCCAAAGTTAACCTACGGGATTTGCTGAACCGCATAGGCCAACCTATCTCAGCCGCATGGCCTATGAATGCAATAGCAAGCATTTAGTTTGCATGCATTATTTGATGCAATACTAACAGTCAGCCGCATAGGCAATCCTTATTTTAATGCATTAAGAATTGAATGCATTAACCCATGTAAGCCGCATATGCCTTTCTCTGATGCATATTAATGCATTCTTGAATGCATTTTCCTAATGCAGTTGTTAATACTTTTTCCTAAAGTAGCCGCATGGAGCAAGTTATATTTAATAGCCGCATGAAGCAAAGTACAGTAGGCTTTATGCATTTGTTAGTGCATGCATTTGTAGCAAGTTATATTTAATAGCCGCATGAAGCAAAGTACAGTAGGCTTTATGCAATTGTTAGTGCATGCATTTGTAGCAAGTTATATTTTAATAATGTATTTGTTAGTGCATGTATATGCACGTACAGTAGGCTTTATGCATGGAATTGCATGCATGCAATTGTTGCATGCATTATTTTAATGTATTGTATTGGATGCATAATAATACATGTGTTAGCACTTCGCTTGCATCTTGGCCGCATATCATTAGCTGGTATTTAATGCATTAAGAAATATGAGCCGCATGGCTCTATATAGTGGTGTATTATTTAATCTCCTATATATTTGCATTTGCTTGCAAATGCCAATTGTAGCCGCATGGGAATTTATCAACTGCTTGCATGCATTAAATTGTCAACCTGGCCCAGCACTTTAGTTGCCGTATGAAAATAATTGCTTGGCCACGTGGCCTTATTTGCATAGGCCGATATTTGTATAGTTGTATTTTTTGGGCCCCATGACATTTTTTTGCTCGCTAAATGCAAGCTTACCTTGTGGCCGCATAGCCTATATATTATTATTTTTGCCGTATGGCCCTTAGCTTTTAGTTGCATTCAGCAACTTAGATTGGCCGCATGGACTTACTTAATTATTTGCATATAGCCATTTTAATTTTAGGCCATATGGCCCCAGTACTTGAGTGGTCACGTGTCCTTTTCTTTTGCTTGAGTGGAAGCTTGCATTTATTGCGGGTTCCTTTCTCTTTGTCTTTTCTGGTTGCATGAATATTTCTTGCTGGCCGCATGGCCCCCTTCAGTTATTTCCTGGCCGCATAAGCTTTGGCTGGCCGCATGGGTGGCCTCCCACTCTCTTGGCCGCATATTTGTTCTCCCACTTTCGGGCCGCATGGGGTCTACTTTAATTGTTTAAATGTTTTATTTGTCCGAATTGTGGCTCGAATTTCTTCCCACTCCCAACATAAAAGTTGTAGAGTTTCTCATTGGCTTCAAGAATATATATATTATAAATATGTTATTATTTAATTGTGCAAGTTTCTCCCCTCCTTGATAAATGACATGACTTGATAGTGACCCGCCGTGGTGCACTCCTGACAAGATAACTTGACCTGACAAATTTGACATGATAACTTGACATGATAATTCTTGATAGTGGCCCGCCGTGGCACACTCTTGACACGATAAACCTGACATGATATATCTCGACAAGCTGTTGCGACGGCTACTTGACACGACAATAATGAATGACCTGGACACCGTGGACGATTGTGCTTGTACAAATGAACCAGTCTTATCTTACATCATGTCTAGGACTGGGGACCCCTGAGTACTACGGTCATGGGTACCCACTGAAAATGGCTAAGGCTAATAACTAGAATAATTCAGTAGTCATGAGAGATTTTTCCAGTTACAGGCGATCCCGTTATCCCGACCACAATTGTTGGACTTGTAGCCTGCCGTCGAGTAGGGCACATTTCCAGCCCACTGTCATGTGGAGCACTTCATGAAACAATTTCTACGCACACTGTCATGTGTTGTACACCAAACTACCTAATAATTATTGATAACTGCTTAATGAATCCAAGTCGCCTGGATAACCTGGATTAGCTGCAGGGCTTGTGGCTGGAGGAACATCTCATTGCATATTGCTAGTAACTAGGCCTGTGATAACCCTAGTTAGTTAAAGTATCAAGCCGTACTTATTGCTTGGCCGTGAAATATTGGATGGAGTTTACCAGTCTATTCTTGTCTTGATTATGTACGAGATTGTTACATGTCCTAATTTTTTATATTATCTTGTCGATAAATGGTGGGAGAAACCAAGTTCTGTTCAGACGAAGGGTTACAACTCCGGTCCTTGTTTGGTTTACGGGTTGTAACCTGGTTATCTGAATAGTCCCATGGTTATCTCATCGTATATCACCTGTCATGCTTGATACGTTTTACCTTACCAACAAGATTTGGAGACGGAGTCCTATTCAGGTGAAGGGTTACAACCCCGGTCCTTGTTTGGTTTAAGGGTTGAGACCTGGCTACTTGAATGGTTCCCTCGTACTCCATTATGACTGTTGTTATTCTTTCAATATCAAGCCTTAATTACTGTCTTTTATTATGTAATTATATTTTGTGCTAATTGCTGGTTTTAGTTCCTAAGTGAAGCCTCCTTTGTGGCACTTGCTCTTTCTGGGATCTGACCCAACTGATTTTGTGTGGCCAGATTTCGGAGCAACCTCAGAGGATCTACCGACCTTCCAGCCCGATGGTGAACACCAGGCATAACCAGGGCAACGAGTGGGTTTATTTTTGCTCTCCCACTCTATTGTAAAATTATTCTTTTTGAGGCGTTTAGCCGCCGAGCATGTGTTAGCTCGTGTACATTTTTACTTACTGTCTGCCTACGGGCTGTAACATAATTTGCAACCTAGGGTTGATCATGTATGACTAAACTTTTGCTAGTCCTCATATTTTGTAACGACTAGCTTCATGATCAGCTGAATATGTAATGTTTGGGACGCCTTACTATTGTATATTTGGTGATCTTACATCTTGTAACATTTATTTGCTTGCTTGTGATTGAGACACTAGGCTTGTTCTTGACCATAGGAGACTGATGGATTGTAGTTAAACCCTCATATATCTAGACAGCCGTGACCGTATATTGGAGTGGATCCCATTTCATTATACGTAGCTGGCTATGTCTGCCTCCGCTCTCCAGTGTTCTGGTTCTGGGGCGTGACAGCATCGATACTTCATCGGTCGACGCAACTCTTCGAGTCATCGATTCATTTGAGTCGTTGCACATGTCGTTTGAATCGGCGTTCCATTAGGACGGAGCGGGTCGTTACATTCTTAATCTAGAATTTAGAAATTGGGATGAACCTTACTATTGATGCTCTAAGAGCATCAATAGTATGTGTCATCCCATGTTATAGATTCCAGATTGAGAATGTAGGAGTATATTTTGTAGAACAATAATGTTCAATTGGAGTCCCATGATGGTTCCGTTCCAGCCACGTGAGCTATAGTCTGGGTCTCAGAATTTCTACATTCAGAATGTAAAAACAATTTGGAGCCACAGTTTCTAGATTTAGATTTGATATTATGTTTAAAAAAAGAGAAGGATGACATTTGGGTCTATATCCATTCATCTCATTTCGACATCAAAATTTATTTGTTAATTCTCTTACAAACTTAACCCATTAATTTTTTATTATAATTTTGGGTCTCAAGATACATTTTTTAGCTCCGTCAACTATATTCTGAACCTATAATCTAAAAATTGATGCTCCAAATTGAGCCTTACTATTCTACAAAATGAGTTTATATATTATGAATGTAAAAATTTTGAGGCCCAGACTATACATCTTGTGGCTGAGACGAGACTATCATGAGACTCTAACTGAATCTTATTATTCTAGAAAATGGATGTCTAAGTTCTGAATCTTGAAATTATAAATTGGGATGAGCATTATTATTGGTGCTCTTAAAGCATTAATAGTAAGGAGTCATTTGTAGAATAGTAAAGATTAATTGGAGTCTATAATTTTAAAAAAAAATTAGAGTCTATAATAGTCACTCCATCTTAGTTTTAAAACCAGAAAATTCACTCTAGAGTAATGAAGTTTGAAGAAATTGCACGAAGGGTAACAAGTTTTAAGAAATTACTAATAGGAGAACTTTCCGACAGACGATCTGGCGGAAATTGGACGCGTCGAATTTCCGCCAGACAGTCTGGCGGAAATCGCGCACCTCGTGACGCGTGGCACGCAGTGGAGCTGGGGGAGCAGCTGCTTTGTATGATTTCCACCAGACTGTCTGGCAGAAATTGGACACGTCCAATTTCCGCCAGATGGTCTGGCGGAAATTTTTTCTATTTGTAATTTTCTGAAACTTGTTACTCTTCGCACAATTTCTTCAAACTTTGTTACTCTACAGTGGATTTTCTGTTTTAAAACTGAGTGAGAATGAGAGGAAAAATAGTTCAAATGCGCCCAACACATTTCCTATATTCCCACGTGTCATTCAATTCATTTTAGATTTATTTATTTATTTATTATAAATTTGTGCTCCAAATGTATTTTTCAGTCCCAATCTATTAGATATGCTTAGAGCATATCAAGGATAACTTGGATTTGGTCTGGGCTCTACATTACTTAAGTGACCATCCCTCATAAGTAGAGATTAAAGTGTTACAATAGAGATGGCTCAGTGACTGACAAGACGCAGCAAAATTAAGTGTCAAGTTTGAGTGAGTTTGAGAGAGTAGAAAAACAAGAACAAAAACAAAGGGGAGAGGTTGAGCTGACTTGATTGGAGGAAGCAAAACAATAATAAATGATAAATATAATATTAAAGATAATAATGAAACAAAGTAGTAATAATATTATTAACAACAATAATAACAATGATAATAATAAATGACAATGTTAACAAATAGAATATTTGCAGTAGTATACATCTTTTCTAAGTAGTAATGTCATCTTTTAGTTAAATTTTATTCGTATTTGGGAAAAGAAAAAAAAATATATTACAACAAACTATAATTTTTTCTTAAAATACATTACAGAAAAAAATACATTACAACAAACTATATTTTTCTTAAATTTTTTTTTTTCTATACGTAATTACCTAGTTACTATCATTAAATTTAATGTAATTTTAATTAGTAAAATAAGTAAGAGTATATTTGAAAGAAAAAAAATTTTGAAGTCAATTTTTTTATTATATAATAATACAGATAAATAATTTTAATTATTAAAATTAAGTAAAAAAAAATATATATGAAAGAAAAAAAATTTGGTGGTGAAGCTCATTTTTTTTTTATTACATAGAGGAGAAGTAGTGTATGTTTCATAAGAATGATACACTTGTAATCATCCAATCATCCTAGTTTTTTGTAAATGAGCCGAGTGTTAGTCTAGTCTATAGCCCAGTCCAGTTGAAGTTGGCCCGGGTCCACCCAAACGCCTAGTAAAACCCCAGCTTGGCTCTTCTTCTTCTCCTAGTCTGTCGGTGTTGATGGCTTGCTCTAGGGTTTTCCGAGGCAGCAGCGTGCTCAGGGCGGCGGCTGCGGAGTCCAAGTGGTCGGCTACGTCCTCTTCGGCGGTGGCGGCGGCGGCGGAGAAGAAGGAGAAGCCTTTGTCGGGGATCAGGAAGCCGGTGGCGGTGTCTCCGGCCATGAAGAATTTCGTGGGCTCCCCGGAGATCTCCCGGGCCCAGGCCATCAAGAAGATCTGGGAGTACGTCAAGCTCCACAACCTCCAGGTACTTTTTAATTCTTTATAGTTTTTTTTTTTTAAATTTTATTTTTGTCGGGATCATTCGTTGGCGATTGATAGATTGATTGTTACGTATTTGTTCTGTGGAATGAATCAATTTAAGGAAAACTATGTTAAATGACGACTGGAATTGGGGGAGATTTGATCAAATTGGACACGAATCAACAGGAATTTGAGAAGGAGAGGACTGGAATCGAAGAAGAAGAGGAAACTAGGGTTTTATTTAATACTTATGTAAAGAAAATGAACATTACAAAGGCAAAATGTAAGGAAAACGAGAAAGTACTTCACACCCATCTCGACTGATATCTGTACTCATCAAGAAATGAAACAACCAACTAACTAACACTAATAGTAACTAACTGTCAGTGGCTAGTAACTAACAACACGAACCAGCTGTCTTCTGACACTCTTCCTGAAGTGGTAGCAGTAGCCTCTGATACTCCTTGTTGTGGCGCTGATACACTGGAATATTGATGATGAACTGCACACTGCTATAGGCGATAAACTGCTACTAAACTGAACTGGAAGTCACCTATTGTATACACTGGTTCATTGAGCTATTGAGCTACTGAACTGGAACTGCGCTATTGAAGAACTGGCAGTTACTGCTACTGCCACTAAGCTGTAATACACTGGTTCACTGTCCACTACACTGTTCAGTGTCAGTGTGACACCGAACTATTTAGGCCCTTATCATTAAATCACCCGCTTGATGGCCCAAAACACTACGGATCGCTCGCGCGAGGAACATCTCAACGTGCGCTGTTACTTTCGTACTCTGACATAGGTATTAGTTAAGTAACCTTCCAACAAGCCGGAAGTCGGCCACGGATTGTATAGAAACGTATTGAGAAATTTGTGTATAGTACCGACTCACCAGTTGCTTCAGCATGTGGTTAACACGAATTTTTTTTTTTCACATTTCTTTTGCACAATCTAGACGTCACATTTAGCGAGCTTTGTACTGGGATCGTGATCTTATCATACTCTTAATATGTAGATTTGGTTAAGATGAGGTTAATGCAAATATGTTTGGTTTGTTTTTGATACGGTATTTTAGGTAATTGGTGGTAGTTCCTGTCGAAGGTTGAGATCATTCATGATTTCCTGCTACTATTTTTTTGTACTTAGTGTTTCTTTCCTCGGTAATGAGTGGTCTTGTCTCTTCTTTTGCAATCTAACGTTGATGCTTTAGGTAAATACTAAAAAAAGACCTCAAACTAGAAGCTATGAGCTATACTTGGTAAACATTCAATCCATTAGTTTGGGAAACTAAATAGTAATCAGGTGAAGGTCCTTCTATATCTTCAAAGGAAACAAACAATTGTAGAATAGAAATGAGGTCCTGTTTCGGGACAAATATGTTTTTAATGTGTATTTGTCTTTGTTAAGTTGACATTTCTCATGAATAATGTTTCTATATCCCTTGTCATTCTAACTTCTAAGTTGGCATGGAACAGTCTATTGGACATATTGAAGCAAGAGGCTGAAGCTTTACTGCTGCAGTTATAGATAACTTATCTCATTTTCGCACATTTTTGCAAGTTAATAATGTTAGCATCTCTTTCTTGTTTGTTGATTCTTCTTGGGAAGGAGAAGAAAGGAGATCTTACAGGACGACTAGTATGTAATTTTTAGTTAGAGGTAGTTAGATTGTTATAGGATATGGCACATAGATACTGTCTTTGAATGGTGTTTCATGTTTTGAATTAAATCCTTTTGATGAGAACAAGAGAACTTAAATATCACTTTTAAGTTCGTTGTGAAATTTTCTATGGGTCTCAAGCATGTGGCTGGTTGTTCGTCGGATATATGTAGAACCTAGTTCCTTTATAATCACTTGGAGCACAATTGCTAAAGATTTACATTGTATGGATTTCAATACTTTGAAACGAGTCTAGTTATACAGAGCATACCCTTTAAGGGTGTGCAAAATCGAAAGAGAACCAAACCAAACCGGAAAAAGACGTGGGTTGGTTAGGTCGGATTAGTTCTTTTATGTTAATGGTTCAGTCCGGTCCTGTTTTTTCTTATATTTTTTATTTTTCTGTCCTGTTTGTGTAGGAAGTAAAAAAAAAAAAAATCCATTTGGAACCGCACGACCGAGTGTACTAAAATAATGACTTTATCGGTTTAAAATTGTGATTGGTCGATGACGATTGATCATGAGTTTTAGATTGAATTGATAGTGAATTATGACACTTTTTTGGTCATCAAAGGATTAACACATGTCTTGACAAATTTAGGACATGTTATCTATTTAGTATTGAAATTTTGAGGAAGTTTTTGTTTGGTTTTAGGATGATTTATTTGATGTGTAGAACCGAATCGAGGTTGACGGGTTGGGTTGGTCCGGTTCCGTAGGTTCGAACGGACCGGTCATGTTCTTAATTTCGGAGAACCGAAACGGTTTGGTCCAAGGTTGGCCCAAAACTGAACCAAACCACACCATGCTCACCCCTAATACCCTCTAAGAATCAAGTCACAAAATGCATCTATTGTCCATTAAGGGGGGATCTTGTAAGAAGTATTCACATTGCATCATGACATGTTATGTGCAAGCATTTTCGAGTACTACTTCATGTTCTGAGTCTTTTGAGTTAGGATGATCATTACACAATTATCATCTTAGGCTGAGCTAGTTCTGAAATTTTCTGTAGATTTCGAGCATGTGGCTTAATGTTTGCTATACATGTATAAACCAGGGCCTCTGTTAGCACTCAGGGAATAATTGTTAAAGTTGTCATTATATGATTTCTAGAACAGGCCTCTCTGAGAATCGAATTGTTACATGACAGGTCTGTTTTTTGTTGCTGTAAGAATCAAGTTGCAGAGTGAGTCCCTTTTTTTTACTAGAAGGAATAGGACATTAGGACCTCATGTCTCTTGGGCCGTGAAGTTTGGATGTTTTAGGCGTGAAGAACATGCAGGACAATGTGATCATCCATTTGATGGCCCACCGTCCACGGACTATTGATCGTTCATGAATTACATATAATTCAATGTTGCATTGTCGCATGAGTGGGGTATGGGTGTCCTCTTGTTACATAAGAACCTTCCACAGTTCCACTAAACCCATACTGAGCCTGTATCATTTTTCTGTATGCAAATGTGTGAATACTATATCGATGTGGTTTATAGAAAGGACTTACTTCCTAGTTGCTTCGGTATATGCCTAAAATGATTTATACATTTCTTCAAGACTTCGTACCTGTCATACTGAAGTACAAGTTATACCGGGATTGGGATATCATCATAGTTTAATGACTTGATTTCATTTAGGTGCCCTAGATCCTAACATATCCAAGTGTCTGTTAGTGTTTGACTTGACAGTTTCTTGATTTTGAAATATCTGGCTAACATCTTTCTTCTAGTTTAACTGTTACAATGATATTAGATCAAAACATACGTTGCTGTTAGATCTTTTGTTAAGATGATATTGATACAAATGCATTTGCTGCTTTACTATGAAAAGCTTTTTCTAATATGGGATTGATGCAAATACATTTTTTGCTTTACCATTATACATTTAATGGCATCACCCTTTCATGCTCATAGCTACTTTAGCTAGAAATTTGGGACCAACATAGATAGTTGGCATTAGGTTGATAGCCAATCATAAACATTGTCAAATCCTTTATGGAACTTTCTTATCCTCCATTGCGGACCCCATTCCGACGGGGAACGACTTGGACGATGATGACTGTTATACTCTTAGGCCATGTTTGGTTCATGGAACCATAGCATTAGGAAAGGAAACTAATTCCTTTCCTATGTTTGAATGCCAAAGAAAATGTTTGGGAAAGGAAACTGATTTTCAAGGGAAGGAAAATTGGTTCCCCCCACCCACCTAGGGATTCACTTTCCCACTCTAGGGATTCACGTACCCTCCCAATTTCCTCGGTCTTTCCAAACACTGGAAAGGAAAATGGATGGGAATTACAATTTCCCAAAGGAAAGGAAATGAATAAGGAATTGATTATAATACTAACTGCTGTTAAAAGCTTTTGGTAAGATGGCATTGATGCAAATACATTTGTCTATGGTTTAAATGGTTTTAGGAAGTTGAGGCAATTTCATGTATAATAGGTATCTGCTGCCTCTTCAAAGACATGCTTAAGTTTATTTTTGGTGCTAATACCTCACAAGGAACTTGTTCCTTCGAAGGCATGATCCAGTCAAAAGTTCTTTCAAAGTGCACTGTTAATTTGTATGAGAGCCGAGGAAATTGTCCTGATTCAAGTCTTGGTAATATAATTTACTCTGATATCTGTAGGTATTCTGTTAAATTAGACCTAGCCTCATTTCTTCTTCCTAACTACCTAATAGAGGGTGAATCTCATGATCTTACATTAGTGTTTCTTCATGTGGTGCTAGTTAGTTTTGTACCTGATACTTGCTGGGAACACAACCATCTTTAAGGCACTATATAAGACATGTTGCCCTATATTATTATTTCATGTCTGGTTACTGATATCGGTCAAATTATGTTCTCTAACCTGGATATGTTTCTGATATGCAGAACCCCACAAACAAAAAGGAGATCGTCTGTGATGATAAGCTGAAGAGCATTTTTCAGGGAAAAGACATAGTTGGGATGATGGAAATTTCAAGATTGGTTGGCCCACATTTCCTCAAGTCCAACTGATCTTTCGACAGACCTGGTGTACCTGTCAATATTTTGTTTGCTCAATGATCATATTGCTAGATGCTGTTAACATACTCTGATTTGGAATTTGAACAACTTGATTTTGCGGTTTGTGGATCAAAATTTACTGATCTTTCTGTATAAAAAACCCTAATGTTTTCTGCTTGATGGTCGTTTCCTGTGAGGTGCCTTTGGATTTCTGATTCTACCTCAACCGTGAGGTAGTCGTTATTTAGCTAGAGTAAATTGTGTTGACTATTGCAAGGTGAGCCACAAGATCTTTTTTGGGTAAGCCATAACTGGCACGGAGCATGGCGGAGTCACCTGAAATTTTGGGGTTGGATCAAGATGGTTGTAGTTTGCTTGCTTTCACATTTAACATTAGGTATTGTTATTTTGAATGATGGAGAGGATTGCTGTACTTGTGATGATAGGAAGATAATTCACTTGTTGTATTTGTGATGATAGGAAGATGCTCTCACTAGTTTTTGGGACTTGGTTATAAATGGATGCCCTTGAAAGATAGCTTTACTTTACCTGAATGTACCTTTTATACTCCATTTTCAGTTTTGCTGTTTGGCCATTCTACAGAACCTACACTATAATTTCTCTTACATTTTTGGATCACCTGTTCCGAAATAACACTTCAAACCAGAAGATGGAAAATGCACTCTGTTTCATTAATAGAATTGTTACAGAAACAGCCAGTTATTTTTCAATGAACATATCACCCTTGAGTTCCTGCTTATGATCATGATGCATTATTGTGTGCACTCTTCCATGCGGAGAGATTCTTCAGTATCCCTATCCCTCTCGTAACAATCACGAGCATTAGCACGAGAGTGACACCAACGAGAGCAGCAGAGGCAGTGAAAACTCCGGCCCTGACCGTGTAGCAGCTTCCGTGCAGCCATCCGTTCCCATAGCGTTGCCGGTCGTTCATGCTCGAACCGGTTGCCAGAAGAACGGTTGCCATCCCAAAACTCATCCTACCTATCCACAACATTTGTGTCAAGTTCTTCTGATAATTCTGTTTCAAGTGTTCAAGGTGTATGTATGTATGAATGCAAATACTTACCAAGAGACGAACAATATTCCAAACTTGGCCCTTGAACCTGGCCAGCGGCTGGTTCGTATCAGCGAGGTCCCGACGATCTGAGCAACAGTCGAGCAGGCAATTGCTGCAATTCCGTATCGGAACGCCGGAGTTCTGGCCAGAAAGCAGAGTCTTCCGTCTATTTTCATGTCCTCCTCCTGCAAAAAAGAAAGGGTTCAGTATCGTGCGCTGCTGCAGATGGAACAGCAGCTAGATAGCATATCGAAAGGGGGGAAAGCTCACCTTCGCTTTCTTGAGCTCTGCTGCTATGCAGCAAGACGCAGATGCGAAGCCGAGGGCCAACGCAACAGCAGCCATCGCGCATCTCCCCAGCAGCGTTTCTCGTGGTTTCTCGGCCATGCGCTTGGTTAGAGCCACCGATGCATGATGCTGTAGGTTGGTCTTGAGCAGCAGGCGGGAGGATGTTGGTCCGTCTTCGTCAGTAATCTCTTCAAGCTAAATCTTCAAGCAAAATGCACCTTAGGAAAATATTAGGTTCCGTTTATTAAAAAAAAAAATTGTCAACTCTAAAACGGGTCGAGATCTGGGAGGTTAGTATCTGTTGGGAACAGGGTATGACCCGAATCGGAGTTGGCCCATAAGGTACTATATTGAATTGGGCCCATATGCCTTAAAAGAGAATCCTCATGTAAGGCCTGAACAATCCCAATTATCTATACCACATGATCCCACCTTCTAACTGATGTGAGACTAAATTACCAACTCCATTGTCCCTCCCCCCCCCCTCCCTTTGAGCGCTCAACCGGAAACGAGATACAACTCAACAATATCCTCCAAAAACCAAACTAACGTGATTAGATGACCGAAGTACTGGGTTATACAAAATTGATGCTTCACTCAATCGACGTTCATTGTTTTTTCAAACAATAATACTAAATTTACAATCAAATGTGTTACAATTCATCCACAACCGCCTACCTCTACATGGACGGTTGACAATTGGCTCTCCTCCCCTCCTTATCCCACATGGGGAGAGAGAGAGCCCAATTGGCAACCGTTATTGTCCGTCCATACTTCTACTACAGAACTTGGCCCACCTGTCATAGAGGCAGGGACTGGCATGGGCAATGGAACAAAGTATCGTTATATTTGGGCGGTGATGTCGAGCTTCCGTTGGGTTTTCCTTTGTATGCTAGCTGGTCATGTCGGTTGGTGGTATTCCTGTGAGCAGAGGAGCCGAACAGAATCATTAACAGGCCCAACCAAAAAAAATAATATAAAAAATCATACAGTTGTAAGTTTAAACAATTCATTTGTCAAACAATTGAAAATGCTAAACAAATTAATAAACTACTTCAATAATTGGCAAAAAAGAAGAAGAAATCAGACCATTAGTCATATAAGAAACCATTTCGTAGCCCAGATGGGCATATGTTACGGAACCATACCTGACCCGAGGCACATACTATGGATCCATACCCGACCCCAACGTCCCTGCACTCGATTCGAAAGCCAAAGCCGTGCTTGGCTTGGCCCATCCGTACCGCTGACGGCGTGACGCCGATTAATTCTTAACAGAAAATAATAGCTTTCTTCCGTGACTCCGAACCTATTACAGCAGATGTTTGGATATATATATTTATTCTGTCCCGAAGGCCTACAATTACAGTCCGAAGGTCTTACAAACTCTGTCCAAATATCACGGTCCGAAGACCTCCTTCACCAGCATCGCACTTGTATCACACCGCATCGCATCTGTACCGCATCTATCCAGGCTGTACTGCACCCACCACACTTTAATTCTAACATCAAAGAATTTAAAGTGCTTCCTCCGTTGCTCGAACCCGCAACCTCTGGGGAGGGGATATGCCTCACTCTAACTACTTGAGCTATGAGTTATCCCCCCTTCCCTCCTTCACCATCGCATCGGGGGGTACGCGTGCGCGCGCCCGCTCGATCCAACGGTCGAGGAGGACGTGGTCACGTGGCTCCGGCAGGCAGGACTCTCGATCCGTGAGATGTATGCGATCCGAGTGATCAGGAGATCGATTCCCGGTGGGAGCGTTGTGGCAAACTCGCCTCCACTGGGGCTTGAACTCCGACCACTTGGGCCGCGTACCTCTCTCTTAACCACTAGACTATAGGTCATATATATATATATATATATATATATATATATATATATATATATATATATATATATATATATTAGCAGAGCGTGAATGATATATTTCTAGGACAAATCGAGTAATGACGGTTTGGGTTATCAAAGAAATCAAAATATCAGCTGCGGTTTCACATCCTCTTGGTTAAGTCAAGATGAGATTGAAAACTGATTCCTAGAACTAAACCGTTCATATTGTTTCTAACGACGAGTCAATTTTTATTTCCACACCAAAATTATAATATTTGTTCACTCTCCACTAAAAAATGATACGTGTCAAATTAAAAGTGAAAAACACTTTAGTGGATTAACAAAACCACTCACAAAGTGATTTTTTGTTGGTTGAATTGACATGTATTATTTTTTTTAGTGGAGGATAGACCTGTCAAATGGGCCTGGCCGGCCTAGTCCGACACGAAAAAATGATCCATGTGTCGGTCGGTCCGGTATATTGGGACGTGCCGGATCTCATATCTCGGCCCATAAAAGAAGTCCGGCCCCACCCGGCCGTGCATGAAGATATGTCTAGTTCTATTCGCATACAGTTTTTGTTGCAGCAAGTTATTTGTACTTGTCGACTATGTAGTGTTATCAAACCGAAAAGTAACACAAAGAAAACTGATCATTCCTTGACATGAACATTGATCTGTATTCCAAACCAAGATCTCAAAGCTAATATGTTTCGTTCATACTTGTGATGGTTATTTCATTTGTAGTCTGCTGATTCAGCAAACAGGGATCAGGGGAGATAACCCACCGGCCATGCATGAATGCTGATGAAGCTAAATTTTTTTTATCTACATAGAATATATCAAGGTCCGGCCAGGCACGACCCGATTCGAAATCCACCGTGTCGTGGGCCACGTGCCGGACTGGGCTCAACATTTTCACCATTTCAACCCGGCCCGGCCCGCTATAGTGCACGGACTTGGGAGGCCCGGTCCGGCCCACTTGACAGCTCTAGTGGAGGGTGAACAAACACCATAATTTTGATGGGTGAACAAAAATAAACTCTTTTTACAACTCCACAGTTGACCCCTCTCCTTGGCTTAGCCACCGTACGTCTAGCCTAATGTTAGGACAAATTATTTTAACTCACCCATCTTTCACAACGATCGGACGGAATGTTAATGACATCCTATATTCCTATTTTTATAAAACTTACAAAAGATCGAGATTGCTGATCTGTATAATTATTTTCGAAATATGAGTAGTTTTTGTAAGACTATTTATTTCCATAATGTTATATGCAGCGAGGTCAAGCGTCCCATTTTATTCATCTTATTTCAGAACGGACTCGTAGCTTTTATTGTACAAGATGAGGATTCGTAGGCCCATTGACAAGAAGGTACATCCAATCCCAGAAACACGTAAATCCCACCTTCATTTTACTACCGAGGCTTTCAAATATTTCGAAATATTTGAGCTTATTTTAGTTGTCCCTTGATTCCGACTGTGGCGGACTGGTCCTAGATGGTCGCCTAAGACTCTGACTTCTTGCGGGTCACGTTAGATCCGGAGGGTTGTCATAAACGGAAAGGGTTGTCTAAATTCGAAGTCTTGTCACCGGTCTTATAGACTGTTAGTTTCTATTGGCAGAGTCCTTTGATAGGTTTTTTTTTTCCCTTGAGTTTATCAGGGGGTTCCTCTTGACTGCAATGTAGGTTTCTCTTCTAGTTCCAATCACTTGCTTGTTCATTATGATGTTCCAATTGTCACATCAGCAGCTGACAGTGTAGCTAATTGGCTTTGCTTTACAATTTTTGGCTAATTATAAGGGCACAGGTTTTTTTGATCGGGACTAGCCAGGATTAGGGCTAGTCAGGTTTTGAGAAAATTTTACTCGGGCTGTCCAAATTTTTCATTCAGGTGCTGTCCAAACTCCACAGCCCCCCCAAATCCGAAAAATCACTCTCATTTCAAATTTTTACTCTCTCTTCACAAACCATAGCTTTCTTCTTCTTCTTCTTCTTCTTCTTCTTCTTCTTCTTCTTCTATCCATCTTCTTCTTCTCCACCATTTCCATTCTCACATCTTCATCAAAATTCTAGTTTTTTTCTCATCATCATCATCTTCTTCTTCTCCACCATTTCCATCATCACCATCTCCATCAAAACCCTAGTTTCCTTCTCTTTCCCAATTTCGATGGCACCCAAAAAATTAAATAAACCCTAAAATGTATGAAAATAAAGGTTAAATACTTCTTTCCTCACAAAGAATGCATGGAAATAAATCATAAAATGCATATTTCACTCTATTATCAAGATTGAAATAAATCATAACATGTTTTTTTCATTCGGGAATGTCGACTTTAGGACTGCCAGAAATTGTGGCAGTCCTGAAAGGAACTTGCAGTACAGTAAGTTCCTTTCAGGACTGCCTCAATTTCTGGCAGTCCTCAATATGTCTAGGACTGCCAGAAATTGTGACAGTCCTGTTGTAGAGCATGTCCCTTTCAGGACTGCCACAATCCTGACAGTCCTCATTACTTCTAGGACTGCCAGAAATTGTGGCAGTCCTCATTACTTTCAGGACTGCCACAATTTCTCGCAGTCCTCATTATCTTTTATACCTACCACTTGGATATCCCTGAGTAATTTTTTCAGTGGCAAACTTGTAAATAATGAAAAACTATCACTTGGACAGCCCCGATCAAAAAAAGCTATGCCCTTATAATTAGCCCAATTTTTAGGGGATCCATCTCCATACTAATGGAACAATTTTGTGAGTTTAATTTTTCCTATATTATCTGGCCAGGGCCGGTCCTGGGATAAGTCGGACAAGTCATCGGACTTTGATAACCCCCCGGTCAGGACAACCCCCTTCCATCCCTAAGTCCACACCTCTCCACTAAAAGAGTCTCCGCGGTCCATTCCAACTCCTCTCTGTTAGTTGAAATAACAATCAATCAAGTCCATATTTTGAGTTCCTACTGAAAATGTTTCGAATAGTTGAAGGAGATGAACTCGGAATTCGATCTTCACGATGTTGTCAGAACATGAGACTTCAATACTGCTGCGAACTCCACTCGTCATCATGTTTTTTTTTTTGAGTCAATGACAAGAATAACCAAATCTAGCTCCGATTAGGACAATCCAACCCTCTGGACCGACCCTGATTATGGCAATGATGTGAAATTAGCTGCTATCTCATGTTGCATGAAAAAGTACTTATTCTTGGCCGCACCAATATGGGATTAAGTTTTCAACGTCGTTTATATCTCAATACTGCGTTAAGAAATTTACAAATTAAGTTCCTTCGACCAATTCAAGATATTAAAGATGCATGCACCCATTGTTGAATTGGGCTAATTAGCGTATCATATTGTTCAGGAAAAATACTTTGAACTACAAAGGATCTCAACCAACGTCAATCACAAACCAGGTAACCCTAATTTGGCTGAAAAAATGACGTGCTAATTATAAAAAGGATAGACCGGACTCGAATGGCTCTTGTGCTTACCGAGAAAAAAGATACAAGATCACTTGGGTGGCGGAAGATCAGTGGATCGAGCCACGATGGCGTATTATTTCTTTCATTTAATTGGTAGAAGTTGGAGGACAGTGGGTCCAATAAACATACAATGCAGCATGTACAAAATCATGTGCGTATCGTCGGACTATATATATATATATATATATATATATATATATATATATATATATATATAAAAGAAGGATAGTAATTTACCACAATATGAACGTTTTTTTTTTAGGTATACCAATTTTTTTTTTTTGGTGGAGTAACATTTCTTGCCATCCTTGCTTTCAGTATCCAAACTAAATAATTTGGGATATTTACTGGATTCCATATTTTGTTGTTTCCATTTAAACCAAATGGAGGAACTCTGAAATCCAAATTCATTCTGTGGCTAACTATTTGTCGGAAAAGAGAACTATGAATCTCACTTGTCGAAATAAAATCTAAAAGACCATTTATTGGTGTGCTATTTCCAGTTACCAGATGGTTCTAAAGGGCGTTTTTGGTTGACAAAATAAAATATGTAGGTAAATCGGCAACTACAAGCCACTACTACAACTCAATAAAATCAACTGTAACTTCACTTTCGTTGATATCTCTACTATAAAGTGTTTTTAAAACGACTCAAGAATCGAATGTATATTTTCAATTAATAAAAAAATTAAAATTAATTTTTAATCGTAATTAAAAATTAGTTTGAATGAGCCGTAATAATGAAAAATTAAAAAAATCCTAACAAATAGCTTAACTATCCAATATTACTTAACTACCTATGTACATACCTATAATAAATTCTAATGAAAATATAACAATATCTATAACAAATTTTAATTAAAATATAGGAAAATAATTATTTTACGTGTTGTGCAAGTGAATCTACTAGTAAAAATAAGTTCACTTGTCGGGAGCATTTTTGTTGTTCCCGAAACATGTCTACCAAACATGTCTCTCTCCTATAAAAATATGAGTTCCACAGTCAGTAGATATTTGTTTAAATAACTGATGGAGTCCACATTTTTATAGAAAATGAAACATGTTTGATACACAGATTTTGGAAACGGCAGATCTGTTCTCTCACTTAGCTGGTCCATTGTTGGCAGCTTGTTCAACTCATCAGCAATGAACTCCACAAATTACCCTGCCATTATCAATGTTACTATAAGCATTAGCCGTCTATGTTGCAAAAATACAAGTACGAATATGGGATAAAAGACACCATATAGATACATGATACACACATAAATATGCAGGGCCGGCCTTGAGCTCATGGGAGCCCAGGACGAACTTTCAAAATAAGGCTCCCATACATAATATAAATTTTTTAAAAAAAATTACAGTCATGGATTGAACTTAGGACCTTTAATATACAAATCTAAAGTTTTAACCATTACAACAAAATAATTTTATGTCTTAAAAGTCTATGGTACATATTAGTTCTATTTGAAATACAAAATTATCAACATATTTATTTTTAAACTAATTTTTTTAAGCCCCTCATGATACGTGGGTCCTGGACGGTCATCCTGGCCACCCTGGCCAGGGCCGGCTCTGCAAATATGGATATCCGAGAAAAGCTTGAACTCCGAAAGCCCATTACTCATTATTACCTAGCCTAGTGGTATTAGAGCGGACATCCGGAGGGACCGCAAGGTTCGAGTCCCCCAATTGTGTGTGTGCGTGGAATTTCAAAAAAAAAAAAAAACTCATTATTACCTTAGTCAACTGGCTCTTGTGGTCAGTGAGGAGAGGTATAACCTCCTTGGCTAGACGGACGGTCTCGGAATCGAACTGCGGGGGAGGCGGGTGTGTGTGTGTGTGAAAATTACGGACAATGGACCAAATAGCATGCAACGCAGTGTGCACAAAGTCCTGTGTGTTTGTGTTACGCCGGACATTGCAAAAAGAAAAGAAAAGAAAAAAGAAACTCATGATTACTACACCTTGTGCCAATCATGCTTTAGTTATAATATAAGCTTCTGCCCTACCAATCATATTTGTCGGCCGCAAATCTATTTGATTATATTGTGATTACGATTACATTACAGTGAACCAAATGTGGTCTTGGTTCAGTGTATATTCCTCATCCATCAATATATATATTGAATTTGAGGCTTTTCACCATTATTAATATATAGGAACTCAATATTCTAGATATTTTTCTATGAAATAATGATTCCTTTTACGTCATAATTAACTTTTAATGTCGGTTGGTATGGAGTTTTCCCCTCATTTTGTTATATATATATATATATATATATATATATATATATATATATATATATATATTGAAAGAAGGTAATTGTTGCGAACGCTCCCACCAGAAATCGATCTCCTGACCACTCGGACCGCATGCATCTCTCTTAACCACTAGGCTAGAGGCTAGAGGTCATTTACTATATTGGTATATCTACCTACCAAGAATTTTGATTCGTTTCTTTCAGATACCTTAACCTTTTTTGTGTGCCTACAGAGATCTTCCTTCCTAACCAGGTTCCCATATCGGTATTGGAATCGACTCCAGAACCTTCTTATGAATATCACATTTTGGTCCTTCATAATTGTAGTTTCAAAATTCTTGATTTCGAATAAAAAATTCAAAAAAATATTTGATACATTTAAACGTAATCTTATTTAATAAAAGTTATTTTTTGTCCATTCTGAATAAAATAATATTCATCATTATAAAATTATTCATCCACAATAGTTACTTGCTTTTAGACAAATTAAATATCTTTACAATACATAGTTTTCTAGTCTAATAATATTAAGATGTATAAATGTTATTAATTTATATATATACAATTTTGACAAAACGGTAACGGATACATAGCTGATAAGGAACCATTTACACACAATTTTGATAAATTCATGTTCCCAAAGGACTATATAGTAAAGGAGTGAAGCTTGAATTAGCCATGAGACGAAGAAATTTGAGGTAGACGAAGAAGAGAATTGGAGATCTAGACTTCTAGGATTTTATTGAATATGGAGGGGAAGAAGAAGACATTACACTACATGAAGTAAACTAACAGAAAGAAGAAGAAAACTAACACATTTTTTTCCCATACCCTTACTAAGTACTGTAGGCCTCCATTTGCATCGTAGCCTTCTTCTCATGTAATCTAGTAATCATGGCCACTTGTTTTATCAGGAATGCTGGAAGAATTCTCTCATCAACCACGACTCGAGCCACAAAGAGAGCAAGAACATCTACAACAAATGATTCAATCTGACCGAAGTCACAGTTTTCCTCAGAATTATGATAGTTGGGATCACTAGGAACCAAATGGTAACCATTTTCTCCCTCAAGTATTGCTCCCCCTGTGCCTTCAGCTCCATCTGAGCCACCTGGATGTAGTGTCCCGTCCCGCTCAGTCAATCGGAGGAATAGAAACGCCGACGGCGTTCGGACTTTGCCATGCAACGGCGACTCGAAGACAGCGCTCATGTGGGGTAGTTTCGGTGAACTTGCCTCATCTTTGCCTTCACTTAATAAATCGCATGTTTTCAACTTGCACAACTAGGCTTAATAATAAAAGAGATGAATCTACATAGCAAAAGGGAGTAATCCTGACGGGTCGAATTGAGATAGAATATGGAAAGGTCCAACGGTTGGCTTAGAGTTGGTGCACGGTGTGCTTTGAAAATGACACTTGGTCCTTCGTTCCGTGGCTTGGGAGAAGGAAGAGTTGGTCTTCGCCACAAGCTAAGAGTTAGCCAAATTCATAGGCGTCGCCCGCATAAATGCTTCATTAAGCATGCACGGTCTCTTCGCCCATGGCGTGTATAAGCCTGTTTGAGCTGCCCTCTATATGAACTTGTTCATATATACATATATATGTATTGTTATGAATGTAGAAGATGGGATATATATATGTATCTTATTGATATATGTGGTGGGTGAGTTTGGTGTTCAGGATTTAGACAGTTGGGGACTGGACAATGAAGTTAATAAAGGGAATCGAGTGAGTACCATGAAGGGGGATATACACCTGAGGTGAGTATCGGGTAGGGATGAGCTATGCAACCACCTAATAGCAACCATAGATACTTGCAGTTGGAGGCAAGCAGTAGTTCAGTTAAATGCAGTGTAACCGTAAGTATGAGCCCATACACAGGAAACCAAACACCTTGTAGGGATGCATACAATAAGTGGACTACAGAGAAATAGTTTAGGATTCCAAGTCCAGTAGGTTAGCTACAGGTTCAGTGCATATATGAAGAAACATTAGGAATAGGTAGGTATGGCTTGAACGTACCAGGTTGGGTAATTAGGATGTCTCCATGATTAGGTAACCGAGATAATTGTCCAAGTAAAGGCAGGGGAACTTCCCGTTAGGTAGGCAGGATAGTAACCCTATAAATTACTATGCAAAAACCATGTACAAGGCATGGTGTGCCAAGTGCACATAGGGCAGCAGCCTACATACAAAGTAGTAGACTATACTAGAGGCTGTTATCATAAGTAATGGGATTGATATAGGTACCACATACTCATTAAAATACAAATCAACCTAAAAGGCTAATAATCAAATAGTTAGGCAATTTTGTACTCTCAAATTGTATCTTGATTCAATTAATTCATAAAACAGGTTTATTAGGCTTTGACTCAGCATTTGACCCGTGCCAGCAGCGCAGGACCACAGGCAAGTATACCTTGCCTTTCGTTACAGTTTTATTTACATGCTTCTCTGCTTTCATTATTCAGTTGACTGCTGACTTGTGCTCTACCATTGCTCACAGTTAGCCTTGTAGCTTTATTGGACCTGTTTTTCACTTGTACTAGTTTGAGTCGTATCGTAGGACGATCACGTTATAGATTAAACTACTATTTTTCTTATTTTGTTTATTTCCAACCTGCGAGTCCACACACGGGGTGAGGGTTGTCCATTGCACCTGCGAGTCCACACACGGGACGAGGGTGACTTGTCTCGAAACTGACCTGCGAGTCCACAATCGGGGCGAGGGTTGGTATTACCTTGATTTTCTTGTTTTACTTGTTTCCAGCAGTTCATTTATACGTAGCTGTTCCTACATTCATGTCTCGCGCTTGTTTATTTTTTCCTGCTTGTATCTTGGATCTCTTTCATGCATGTTAAACTGTTAGAAAGGCTTGTATATTATGTATCTTGCTAGTCCTCTAAGGACCTGATGATCTCTTCAGGTTTAGCCGAGTATTGAGCCAGGTGCACGCGAGCAGGATTGAGCCAGCGTTGGACCACGGTACCACTGCAGACGAGGGTACTTTGATGATTAGCAGTTTTGACTCGATTATTTCCATTTTGTGTATTATTTTTATTCCGTCTACTGGAAGTGGATTTGTGTCCACCGGACGTGACCTGGATTCATGATGAGCTGGATACTTCATTTTATATATTATCATTCTTTATTCAGTTGATTGTGTCATATTCTGTGGATGAGATCTAGACTGCCTTGTTAGATTCTGTGACTTGTTTATGTACTAGACAGCGTTCTACCGCCGACACTGCGGCGTAGGCTGGACTTGGACACGTCTCGTATCCAAAATACGGGTGCGGGTCGTGACAGCCTCTGCTCGCCGACGGGTTATGTTGTATTGCACGGCTTGTGGCATAAGTCTAGGCACACCAAATAACTTGGTTGTTCGAAGTCGAACGCGTATACGGCACGTTCCCACGATGCAAGGCTTGACGCAGCCTTTGCTCGTCAAGTTGTTGCGAAGTAAGTTAGGCAAGTTACGTTAAGCTATCAGGAGTAGTAGCAAACACGGTCCTATAAGTTCAACGGCTGGGTATAACCACGACTTGGGCGGTGGTGTCACATAGAGTTTCAAGTTGGTTTAAGACGATGGCACGGTCCTAGTATTTTAAGGCACGGGCCACGGTTGATTCATTGAGTTTGGAAAAATGTCTAAATAGTTGTTCTTGAGTTGAGTGGAATGATAGGGCAAGAAAGAAAGAAAAATGCTCACGACTGGGTCGTTGAGGCAAGAAAGAAGAATGCTCGCGACTACGGGTCGTCGAGGCAAGATCTCAGATGTAAGAAGTATTGAATTTAGCCCTGAAAGAGATGTTAACACTGGAGGTACAATGACTGTATGAGACGTCAGTTTGAGTCGAGTCTTGCATGGTCATGGACAACTTGTCGACAAGGTAGAGTTTCTCCGTACGGCAACCTGTGGCACCACGGGACCGATACGGCCTAAGGAAACAACTATGGCTCTGGGAGCCTAAATAGCTGCGCCTGGGGCAAAGTATTCGGTGGACACGGATTAGGGCTAGCTACCCAAACCGGTCCATCCTATACTCAGCTAAAAAGGAGTCCACAATAGCGTTGGGAGTCAGTGACCAAATCATATAGATGAGTCGGCATGACGGCAAATCCGCTTGAGTGCCTTTGGATTGAGTTGAGTTGTTGAATGTGTATACAAGTTAGATTACAAATGTTTGGGCTTAAGAATGGCTACAACATAGGCAACGTGCTTCGGCACGAGATGTGGCATCGAGTCTTGAGTTGTCGGCATATAAGTTGCATAAGTTGGTTGAGTTGTGTGAGTTTAAGTCGGAAAACCGTCGCAAGGCAAAGTTGGTTGAGTGACACTAAGATTCACAAGTCTTGATTGGGTCGGTTGGTGATCAAAGTAGCACGGGCCGCGAAGCGGCGATATGGTTAAATCATAGTGAGTTACGAGGCACGGCCTCAATATGGGTTTTGTAGCACGGTCACATAGAAAAAGGAGTCTATCATGTAGCTGCGTCTCTGATTTTGGCCGAAAGGTAAACACGACTCGATAGGTTAACGATAATGTTGCAAGCACGGGATGGTCTAGAGACACAGAATAGGCCAAGGCGTCGGTCCTAAAACTGATCCTAAGGCAAGAGTAGAAAGATAATAAAAAAAGCGACTATGTTGCACAAAGTAAAGTAAACGTGTTAGTTTTGTATGGGTGGGCGAGGAGCTCATTCCACCAGTACAGTTGAGTACTGACACCCACATAGTTTACATGTGCAGGCACAGGTAGAAGCTCGTGGCGCGGAGCTCGCTTGGATGCGTCGAGGTACGGAGTTCCTTGGCGATTCGAAGCGTGCGGCCGCATGGAGTAAAGACTTATACAGGACATAATGTATGGACATCGCCTTCCGAAGCTTCCGCCGGTTCAGAGACTTGTATTGAGAGATGAGAGAGAGCAGAGTGAACTTGTAATGTGAGATGAGTGAGCTTGAGAGACTTGTGATCTTGGCCTTGTGTCCCATTGTAACCTTTGTTTTAATATCAATAAAAGAATGTTTTGCAACGACTTGTGTTGGCTTTCTAAATTCCGCTGCTATTATTCAATGTCTCTGCTTGGGACTTCTCTGTGACGATCCCGTCGCAGCCGCTGAAATCGACCGTTATGGAACCCGTCTTGCACGAGCGCACTCTAGGCTCGTGCGGCATCACGCCTTAGCGAGGACAATCGCTCCTACGAGAGCGGGGCGTGACATAATGGTATCTGAGCACGGCTTTACGTCCTTGGACTATCGATTGAATTCTTTAACTCGTTGTTTCTGCAAACTCTGTTGCTTCCGCAAGTTGATATCGTTGGTGCGTTCTCTCTCAATTGTCCCACGGGATGTCCATACAATAAGTCTAACTATTTTGCAAAACGTAGGAGAACAATTTTTGATAAAATGAAAAGATAGTTTGCATAAGCACGATTGGCTAAGTCGGGCTGGGCATATACACCAAAGTTGCGTCGACCTTAGAGAAGTCGAGTGCGGGAATTGAATAGTGTCAAACAAGAATGAGTTGAACTCGATTGGGTAAATTGAGATGACTATCGATAGGTATGTTATCGAGCGACGATGTTATCGTCGATGCGATATAAGGTGAGTGTGCTTAAAATTTAAGGAATCGTTCGGACGGAAATTCGAGAAAGTATATTGTGAATCGAATGATAATCTTGAAGATTTGTTGAATGACTTCATCCCTGAGTGGTGTATGCGATAGCCTCAGGGATGTCGATCGATTGATAAAGAAATGATGCGAATTAAAGAAATACGTTGGTCGATGACTTAAGATAAGCGGATGAACGATACGTGAATTTGGTTTGAGGAAAATCGATGTTGTGAATGATTCGAGAGATAATGATCGAACTTGAGTTGAATGTCGAGAAGATTATCCAGTCGACGATAGCATCATCCGTACGACTCGAAATTGGTTGCAAAGGAAGATCGTCAGGTTACGCATATCGTCGATGGTATTGAGGCGTATCAAAGATCGATATACGATAATTCGGGGGTACTCTGACTCGACGAAAGACGATCGTGCAAGTATTATTGTTCGATTGGATGCTATGCTTTGGATTTTGATTGAGATGAATGTTTGATGAAAGTGGTCGTGTCTTGATGGTTACGCGGATAGCCACAACGTCGACGATCTTGTCTTGTACGAGCGCAACTCCAGCCTCGCACATGCGTTACGTCGAATTTGGGGCGATCGTTCTGCGTGAGCGCTGACATGGTGATTCATGTCGCGGGAATGATCGAACTCGAAAAATTAGGACGCGACAATTTTGATTGTCTCGACTTGTCGATTTGATGCGAAGGAAAATTTGAGGATGTTTAGACTCGCGATTGATGAACAAAATAAACTTGAGGATTGAGTAGGTCCAATTCGTGCATCGAGAATGAATTAGTCTAGACGCAAAACAAGAGTTACGTCCCGATGAGGATAATTATCCTGCGGGAGCATGCATGGTGATTCATGCCCACCGTAGATAATCTGACTCGCGTGAGATCGGAGCACAACATATTGTTAAGCTAGACGACCTCATGATCGAATACGTGAATTGGGATGAATGACTTAGGGAATATTAAACGTGAATTATGGTTTAGCGATAAATTGTGTCGTAGCGTGCTTGACTTGGAAGGATTAATAGGCGGATTATGTCGAACGTGTTTGAAGGGATAGACTATACAAGATGACTTATTGAATGAGCGATTTGGATACGTCGTAAAATTGGTTGAAACGTGAGTGATCGTAGGATGGCTTTGCTGAATGACTCCGACCCCGTATGACGAATGTTAAGATGTGTGTAGGAAATCTATGCTCGAAGTTTAGAAATCAGAGTGATGCGAGCTTGGGTAAAAAAAACCCCATACTATCAATTTGGTTTGACCTTAGGATGGGGTCAGTGTTGATATTGTTGCTTTGGGACTATGATTCCAATACTGACGGAAAGACATAGCCTAGCGGTTAGGCAGACGTCCGAGTGCGAAGTGGTAGGATTTGTGGAGGCACCACTCGCGAGTATCGGTTGACATACATGTATATCAAGGACGCTTGAATACGTGTATGATCCGACTCGAGTGGTGATAGCGGGATTCGCTATCGCGAGGCTTGGTTGAAATGCATGTATTTTGGTGACGCCTGGAATATGTGCACGATCCATACTAAGTGATACGTTGAATCAAGTAAGACTTGAGAAACAGGAAAGTGTCGAGGATTTTGAGATCGTAAGTTTTGAAGAAAGGATTGAGGGTAGCACGAGCGTGGCTCGGATTTGAGAAACGCATAGGCGTAGTGTGTGCGAGAGTTCTTGGATGTTGAGTAAAGTGATAAGTCAATAAGTAAGTACTCAGTTAGTTTCGAGGACGAAACTTTTTCTGAGTGGTGTATGATGTAGTGCCCCGTCTAGCTCAGTCAATCGAAGGAATAGAAACGCCGACGGCGTTCGGACTTCGCCATGCAACGGCGACTCGAAGACAACGCTCAGGTGTGGTAGTTTCGGTGAACTTGTCTCATCTTTGCCTTTACTTAATAAATCGTATGTTTTCAACTTGCACAAGTAGGCTTAATAATAAAAGAGATGAATCCACATAGCAAAAGGGAGTAATCCCGACGGGTCGAATTGAGATAGAATATGGAAAGGTCCAACGGTCGGCTTAGAGTTGGTGCACGGCGTGCTTTGAAAATGACACTTGGTCCTTCATCCCGTGGCTTGGGAGAAGGAAGAGTTGGTCTTCGCCACAAGCTAAGAGTTAGCCAAATTCATAGGCGTCGCCCGCATAAATGCTTCATTAAGAATGCACGGTCTCTTCGCCCATGGCGTGGCATAGCCTCTGCTCGCCGACGGATTATATTGTATTGCATGGCTTGTGGCATAAGTCTAGGCACACCAAATAACTTGGTTGTTCGAAGTCGAACGCGTGTACGGCACGTTCCCACGATGCAAGGCTTGACGCAGCCTTTGTTCGTCAAGTTGTTGCAAAGTAAGTTAGGCAAGTTACGTTAAGCTATCAGGAGTAGTAGCAAGTACGGTCCTATAAGTTTAACGACTGGGTATAACCACGACTTGGGCGGTGGTGTCACATAGAGTTTCATGTTGGTTTAAGACGATGGCACGGTCCTAGTATTTTAAGGCACGGGCCACGGTTGATTCATTGAGTTTGGAAAAATGTCTAAATAGTTGTTCTTGAGTTGAGTGAAATGATAGGGCAAGAAAGAAAAAAGAATGCTCATGACTGGGTCGTTGAGGCAAGAAAGAAGAATGCTCACGACTACGGGTCGTCGAGGCAAGATCTCAGATGTGAGAAGTATTGAATTTAGCCCTGAAAGAGATGGTAACACTGGAGGTACAATGACTGTGTGAGACGTCAGTTTGAGTCGAGTCTTGCATGGTCATGGATAACTTGTCGACAAGGTAGAGTTTTTCCGTACGGCAACCTGTGGCACCACGGGACCGATGCGGCCTAAGGAAACAACTATGGCTCTGGGAGCCTAAATAGCTGTGCCTGGGGTAAAGTATTCGGTGGACGCGGATTAGGGCTAGCTACCCAAACCGGTCCATCCTATACTCAGCTAAAAAGGAGTCCACAATGGCTCTGGGAGTCAGTGACCAAATCATATAGATGAGTCGGCATGGCGGCAAATCCGCGTGAGTGCCTTTGGATTGAGTTGAGTTATTGAATGTGTATACAAGTTAGATTACAAATGTTTGGGCTTAAGAATGGCTACAACATAGGCAACGTACTTCGGCATGAGATATGGCATCGAGTCTTGAGTTGTCGGCATATAAGTTGTATAAGTTGGTTGAGTTGTGTGAGTTTAAGTCAGGAAACCGCCGCAAGGCAAAGTTGGTTGAGTGACACTAAGATTCACAAGTCTTGATTGGGTCGGTTGGTGATCAAAGTAGCACGGGCCACGAAGCGGCGATATGGTTAAATCATAGTGAGTTACGAGGCACGGCCTCAATATGGGTTTTGTAGCACGGTCACATGGAAAAATGAGTCTATCATGTAGCTGCGTCTCTGATTTTGGCCGAAAGGCAAACACGACTCGATAGGTTAACGATAATGTTGCGAGCACGGGATGGTCTAGAGACACAGAATAGGCCAAAGCGTCGGTCCTAAAACTGATCCTAAAGCAAGAGTAGAAAGACAATCAAAAAGGGGACTATGTTGCACAAAGTAAAGTAAACGTGTTAGTTTTGTATGGATAGACGAGGAGCTCATTCCCCCAGTACAGTTGAGTACTGACACCCACATAGTGTACATGTGCAGGCATAGGTAGAAGCTCGTGGCGCGAAGCTCGCTTGGATGCGTCGAGGCACGGAGTTCCTTGGCGATTCGAAGCGTGCGGCCGCATGGAGTAAAGACTTATACAGGACATAATGTATGGACATCGCCTTCCGAAGCTTTCGCCGGTTCAGAGACTTGTATTGAGAGATGAGAGAGAGAAGAGTGAACTTGTAATGTGAGATAAATGAGCTTGAGAGACTTGTGATCTTGGCCTTGCGCCCCATTGTAACCTTTGTTTCAATATCAATAAAAGAGTGTTTTGCAACGACTTGTGTTGGCTTTCTAAATTCTGCTGCTATTATTCAATGTCTCTGCTTGGGACTTCTCTGCGACGACCCCATCGCAGCCGCTGAAATTGGCCATTATGGAACCCGCCTTGCACGAGCGCACTCTAGGCTCGTACGGCATCACGCCTTAGCGAGGACGATCGCTCCTACGGGAGCGGGGCGTGACACTGGATCCCATACCATTCCTACTGTAGATAATGCAAGGGAGACAACACTCATGTCCAGATAGTTATAGAACTCAGGAAGGTATTTGGCAATTTTCAGATCTGTAGCATATACATGGGATCCAATAGCAAGCATTGCTTCTTCATGCATAGTAGAACTATTACTTGCAAAGACTTGGAAAAATAAGACCATCATACCATCAATAGCCTGTATTATAGATTTGGTTTCCTCATAAGCACTCAATTTTTGAACTATCACTCGAAGTACGTCACACAATAGGACTTGCAGATCACTTTGTTGTTCCCTATCATTGGAGGATATGATTTGAATCTCTGTGGTTTTACCTAACATGGACATGATTTCAATTGGTAGATGAGCTATCATATATGATGTCTCAGGCACCTTGCTACAACGGACTATCTCATTCAAAGTCCTATAGGCTGACAATGTATCTTCATACCCCTGGGCAAGAAAATAAATGGCTCCGGAGACCTTTTCATCAACATTCAGGCTGTAATTAATGCTTGTTAATAATACAAATATAATACGAGGAGGTTATCGGTAGATGTTGCTCATTACGGCCCTAATTTGCTAACATTGGCAAACTTTGCCATGTCATCAACGTAGTCACTAAACATCACAAATTACGTCGCTAACTACTGAACTGTCGGCGACGTTTAGCAACGAAAATATACGTCGCTGATTGTAAAACCCCTAAATTTTTACTATTTTTTAAATAAATTTGATACTGATTTTTTTATTTTTGTATATTGTACATCGCGTAGTTGCATTGTACGTCGCGCACAAAATTTTGTTTTTCGTAATTGCTCGACTAGTACGACTATGTGCGAGCGTACATATTTTTTAAAAATATTTTTTCTATTTTTATAGTTTCGTTATTATTTTTAGCTATCGTACCTAAATTTTTAAGTTTATGATTTTAATTATGAAAAGCCTTTCATTTATACAGATATAATAATAAATAATTTTCCTATAAAATGGTATATTAGAAAAGTATATTTATGTAAATATTATTTGGACATACATATATATTTTGTAATTATTTATTAGTTTATTTTTAAATAATAATATAATTTTTAAAATTATTATTATTAGTATTTTTGGAAAATATATTTTGAAATTATTGTGGCTATTTAAATCTTGATTTGATTTTATGGATTTATTTAAATAGTTAAATTAATATATATATTTGAAATTTGATTGATTTTAAACTAAAGGATGGAATTTAATTAGATTTAAATTGATTTAGATTTGGATTAAAATTTATTGAATTTGATTTAAAATAAATAGAGGAATTATGTAAAGGGATTTGCAACTATCATAATCCTTATCTAAATAGTAGCTTCCACCTCCTATATAAGGAGAGGCTCATTATTCTCTATTCCATTAATTTTCTCCACCTACAAATGTGTTTGTGCATCGTGTCCGTGCACATCAAGCCATATCCATTCACTTCTTCTATTTTTCATCCAAATTGATTAATGTTCTCATTAAAAAAAAATTTCTTTTCCCTTCCATCTATTTTCTCTTATCACAAATTCTTACTATCCTTTTACCGATCAACCAAGTCCGTCTATCCTAGTAGTCCTTAAATTTCGAGTACAAAAATTTTCAAAGGTGGGTAGATTTGTAACTCATCTTCCCGAAATTATTATTTTTTAAACTATATCTATATATTTTAATTTCTTGTTTAAAAGTAATTTTCGTAGAAATTTTGTAAAAGATATTTTGTGATTAATTTTGTTACCAAAAACTAGTTTTAAATTAATGGTTTAAAATAATGTTTCTAAAAAAAAATATTCTCGAATTTTTTATTTGAAATATAAAATATGTTTTTATTATTTTTGGTCTTCTAAAAATTGGTTTAAAAAAATGAGCGATAAAAGGGTTTTTTTTGTCTATTTATTTTTAAATAACGATTTGGATTTATAAAAGTAAGTTTTATAATTTTTAATGACATCGAGTATTATTTTGATATGTTAATCAGTTATTTGACTATATTTGAATTTATTTAAATTATCTTGATGGTTATCAGCTATACTTTAAATTATGTTGATAATTTAAATATTGTTTAAAATACTTACAATGACTAATTGGAGCATTACGATTTGTCTAATCTAGATTTGAAATGTTATTTGATTAAATAATTTATTTATTATTTGATTTAAATTATTTTGATAAATATTAGATATTATTTTAAAGTTATTATGTTGAGTTTGATTTGGATTTGGATTCATATGATTTGAATTATTTGATAATATAGAATAATTCTTAAAGTTATTATGGTGATAATTTAAGGATTGCAATCAAATTGATTTGTTTTTTAAATAATTTATTTGATTTAACTTTATGGGAAGATTTATCCATTAGAAATTCTTATCCTATTGGAATCATATCTAGCATTAATTAGATCATTTTTTATTTAAATCAAATCCTATCTAATTTAGGAGATAAATTTGAAATAAATACCTATATAAATCCAATACATCTCCCTTCTATCAGCCATAATTCGAAATTATTTTTAGTCCAATAGAAAATCTAAAATTCGTCATTACCGCTTTTTAGCAGCAAGAGCAACTTGGAACGACGATATCTCCTAGCTCCGAACTCCGTTTCGCCTCCAATTTTTTTTAAAAGAAGCATATCGAAGTAAGGTTTCCAAAAACATATTTTAATAGACAAATTCGTTCTGTAGATTTCTACAAAACTGTTTGAGTATCTAGTGTCCCAAAAATAAACGTGTTTCAGTATTTTTGCGATTTCGGGAGATTCCGGAAATGAAAATGCGATCCGTTTAGTTTTTCGGAAAGCTAATACAAAAACCTATACCATATCCTAACTTAAGAATTTATTAAATAAATGTAATAGGTTCAGTATTAATTATAATTAGATAATAGACTATTTTCAGCATCTGAAGTTGTTCCTGCACCTTCCTCTTTGTGCGCTGTTGTTGATTCGTCGCCAGGACATTATCTTACCTCACTCGGACATCAGACAAGACACATTGTCTTTACTATTTAATTTTTTGCTCAATATCATGCATGTTTTATTTCTTGTTCTTTCAAAACCATATGTAGTTGCAAATTATTATACTTTAGTTTTCTTTATGCACTTGGCCTAGAGTTAAGGGACCACCTTTGTTTGTGCCGTATTCATTGACTCGACACATGTATGCCATGATGTCACGTATCTCATATAGATTCGGACTTGCGTACCGATCGTACATCGGTGCGTACAGGACGAGCGTTAGGATATAACTGCTAATATAGTTGTCTAGAAGACTTAGCGGTAATTAGAAATATCGTGGTGTGGATTTAGCACGAGTAGTGCATGGGGAGGGTGAAGACAGTTATTAGGCGCAGGGGCTTTCACACATTTACTTTTCTCTAGCTGCCATTTGTGACTCAGCCGAGAGCTAGTGTGCCGTGTACTTATTTACTTTTCTCTAGATGCCACTAGTGCCTCGGTTGAAACACAAATGTGCCGTGCATTTACTTTCCTCTAGCTGCCGTTAGTGACTCACCCAAGAGCTAGTGGCCGTGCATTTATTTTTCTCTAGATGCCCCTTAGCTCTCACTCGAGTGCTAATGGGCCGTGCATTTACTTTTCTCTAGACGCCACTAGTGCCTTGGTTGAAACGCTAACGTGCCATATTTCTAGTCTCGAGAGCCATTGTGTGGAACGTTGTCTTCAAAGTGCATTTTCACATAGAATGGTTAAGGACCTTTATTTGTTTAGTCATATATATACTTTTATGTTGAGCTTCTATTATTAAGTTATTGGCAGGATATTATGTGTCTTGTTACGTCCCTCTGAGGACCTGGTTATTTCGCCAGGTGTGTGCTCTTGTCTTATGCAGGTGTTCTAGCTCTAGCCGTGATCATCGCTATATCTTCGAGGATGATTGCAATTGGATCGTCTTCGCTTCGCTCGCCAAACTTATTTCATTTTCCATGTATTTTGTCCTTTGCTTGTTGGTAGTGGATTTGTCTCCGCCCAGCATATTGTACAAATACATTTCCATAGATGATTATATGAATTCTTTATTTTCCTTTATTTGTGGATGAGATTAGTTGTTATGGTTTCTACTGCATATTACAGCTTATGTATACATACAAGGCCATGTACTTCGTATGTATACAGCTGGCATGTCTACGTTCCTAGTCCTACGTATTTTGGGATTGGGGCGTTACACTGATTAGCAATGTCACATCGCTAAACGTCGCTATCTACTAAAAAAATAGTGACGACAGCAGGTCGCTAACATACCGCAATAGTTACCAATAGCGATGTTTTTTGTGTTAGCGACCAGGATATACGTGGCAAAGAAGTGTCGTCGCTTAATTCGTTGCTAATTTGGAATAACGACGTTTTCTTACACTTTAGCGACATTTTTAGGCGTCGCTAAAGTGACTTATTTTGGTAGTAGAAGGTTATCGGTTGTAATCACTGGATAAGCAGTATTTGGAGAATGAAGAACCTCAAAAAACTTTCCAAGAGTCCTCTTAACCATAGCACGAACAGAAACACCCTCACTACTGGCACCATCATGATTTTCTTTAGGAGGAACACATAAAGGCAAAGTGATACTAAAATCTTTGGTTGTTTATATATATAGAGCAAGGGCCTTCCTATTTTCATCATCCTGAGGCATCGAATCTTCCTCATCCTCCAGAATTATTTCATTCTTACACTGCAAGACCATGGGGGTGTTGTAGTTGATCAACTGGATGGCGATGGGCTCGCCTTCAGCTTCATAGAAACAACGAATCCTCCATAGACATATGATGTGCAAGAGCTAAGTCTGAGTCTATTGCAATCAACATGACGGTATTTGTGACCAGATTTAGCATCATCCATTGACATTGCAAGAGCTTGCTCTAACAACATAGTCTCGTCATCTGTCAAATCATGCCTTTTATCAACAACAACATTAGTTGAACTGCATGCTGATTGGCTCAACCATAATCCCGTTATGAGAACTTGATTTCCCTTCCTTTTTCCCGTTGAGCCACATTTTCACCAGTGATAGTATGACTTGCAACTATTTGAATGTTTCTCTTAATGCTTAGAACCAAGGCCATGGTCAGGTTTTGGTGCTCCTTGGTCTGGAAATGTATTACGCCCCACATCCAGAATACTGGAGAGCGGGGACAGACACAGCCAGCTACGTATATAGAAGTATATTCCACCTACAGCTACGTATACAGAATACTGGAGAGCGGGGACAGCCAGCTACGCCCCAACAGTCTCTTATGGTCAAGAACAAGCCTAGTATCTCAATCTCAAGCAAGTAATAATAGTCACAAGATGTTAGACCATCAGATATTCAATAGTAAGGCGTCCCATGTATTTCATATACAGATGATCATGAAACTAGTCGTACAAAATGCGAGGACTAGCAAGAGTTTCAGTCATACATGATCAACCCTAGGATTTGTTAATCATGTTATAGCCCGTAGGCAGACAAGAAATATAAGTATTCAACACGGGCTAACACTTGCTCGACGGCTAAACGCCTCAAAAGAATAATTTACACTAGAGTGGGAGAGCAAAATAAAACCCACTCGTTGCCAGGGTTTCTTCTAGTGGTCACTATCTGGCTGGAATGCAGGTAGAACCTCGGGTGCTACGCCAAAATCTGGCCATACAAAACCAGCTGGGTCAGATCCCAGAAAGAGCAAGTGCCACAAGGGAGGCTTCACTTAAGAACTAAAACCAGCATATTAGCACATAAAATCATAGATAAAATAACATGAGACATGAGTTAGAGAAAACAGGATGATAAACGATAAGAAAACTAAAGGACTATTCCGGTAACCAGGTTACAACCCGTAAACCAATAAGGACCGGGGTTGTAACCCTTCGCCTGAGCAGAACTTAGTCTCTAACCAATTATCGATAAGTAAAGCTTACACAAGCATGTCCAGAGATAGCCATGTACTGGGTCTAGACAAGACTAGACAAGATAGGACCCCATCCAATCATTCACGGCCAAACAAGAGTACGACTTGATAGTTAGCTAGCTAGGGTTATCACAAGCCTAGTTACTAACAAGATGCAATGAGATATTCCTACGGCCACAAGCCCTACAGACTATCCAGGTTATCCAGGTGCAAGTTTCATGTTAAGAGTTGTCTTGACTTGTTAGGTGACTTCGATGCAACACATGACAGTGTGCATAGTAATCGTTTCATGTAGTGCCCCAAATAACAGTGAGCTGGAAATGTGCCCTACTCGTCAGCAGGCTACAAGTCCATCAAAGAAGACGCCCAGATAACGGGATTGCCTGTAGCCGGAATACCTCTCTATATGCTCTACTTGATCAATCTAGTCATTAACCTAGTAAGATTCAGTATGGATTCCTGACCGTGGTAACCAGGGATACATGTCCTAGACATGATACGAGACAAGACTGGTAGCTTTTACAAGCACATACAATACAGTCACCCACGGTGTTCAAGAAGAGAATTTACTAGTGTATCTAGTTAGCCGTCGCAACAGCGTTCATGGATTATCTTGTCAAGGTTACTTGCCAGGGGTGCACCATAACGGGTCACCATCATGTCATGTTCTTGTCTGGAGTGCGCCACGACGGGCCATTATCATGTCATGTTACTTGTACTTGTTACTTGCTAGGGACGCGCCACGACGGGCCGCCATCATAGTTTATTACATGTCATTGATCATTTCGTGTTCACACATCATGGTTATGATCATAACAGATCATCATGTAAGCAAAGAGACATATCCTGAGTGTGTCCAACGGGCCACCGATGTAAGTAAGTCAACATAGCTTAGAGCATATATAGAGGAAAGTACATGTCGTGACAAAAGAGAAAATGCCAAATCATCGTGTGCCCCAAGGCTATGCGTCCACGGGGTTTCATGTGCCTACATAAGGCTAACATTATGCCAAGCCGTGCTAAGCCGTGTCACGGCTTGCACAAGTCGTGCCACGATTTTCTATTTAACAAAAACATAGAAAGCTGTGCCACGATCAAACAAAATCGTGCAAATCGTGCCAAGTCGTGCCAAGTCGTACTGCGACTTGCACAAGTCGTGCCGGGTCGAGTCGTGCCATGCCTAGCCGTGGCACGCACGAGTCGTGTCGTGTCATGAAGATCAATAGCGAGAAAATTGCATAAAATCACAAGTCGTAAAAGATGCGATAAGCCGAAATATGCAAAACCAAAGCATGAGGATCATGGGCATCCATGTGCCCAGGTGAAGGGGACTTATGCGCCCACATGGGGGTTCCTATGCACCCAAATGAGGGTTCCTATGCGCCCACACATGGGTGCCTACATGGCCAAGGCACTTGCATGGCCAAGTGCCAAGGAATGGAGAAGGGGTTTGTGCATTACGGGTGAAGGCCATGTGCCATACCCAAGTCATGCACCCATACTGGCTTCATGTATGCGCCCACATGGGGGGGAATGCTCTATGCGCCCAAAGGATGCTGTCCTATGCGCCCAAGCAGTGGGTTGGATCCTTGTGGCCAAAGGCTAAGGGAAAAGGCAAGTGCTGAGACATGCTTTAAAAGCCATGCGCCAACACAAGGCTATGCGCACACATGGGAATGCACCTATGCGCCCAAAATGGGACATATATATGCGACCACATGGGAGGAAGGTCTGCTTTGGGCGCATGACAAGTCCATGCGCCCAGCAGTGCACTGTTCGTTTTCCCGACGAATCCGGAAAGAACGAACCATGACCGAAAACTTCAAAACTCCGCCATTTCTCCGTCCGGAGTCCAAATTCGGACTTCCTTAGATCAAAATGGGGTAGAACGAAATTCTCTACCACATGGAACCATCAAAACATGCAAATGAAGAAGTTAAATAGATCAAAACTTCAAGTTTCCGAAAAAGGCAATTTTCTAGATCTACAAAAATCCATGCTTCAAAATGAAAAATTCCAAGTTCTAAAGTGGAAGAGAATCATGCTAGAAAACCATTGGAACCACCAAAATTGGTTCTTGAATGAGAGAAAGGTGCACTTGCCTATGGAGGGGAGAGGTTTTAATGGAGGAGAAGAAGAAGTTATGAGGAATTATAAAGGAAAAAGAAAAGTAGGTAGCTTTATAAAGGGGGATGGTGGTAGGTAGGGGGGGTTAACATGTAGAACCAAAATAAACCAAGCCAACCAAAATAAACCAAGTTAAACCATGATGAACCTAAACAAGATTAAATCAAAATCAGCTAGCAAGACAAGACAAGTAAAAATACTAGACAGGATCCCGTACACGTATACTGGAAATACGTATACGAAAAACGGAGGTGACAGAATGCAATACCAAACCCTCCATAGTTATACAATCATTCTTGTACCTACGGCACCAACTTATGCTACCAAGCTTCCTCATTCTTGACTGCTCACAACTGTCATCACTTCTATGCTCACTGATGCCTGAAAAACTTCTAGAACCACCAATTATTGATCCTATTGACCGACTGTTCTTAACCACTGCAGATTTCTGGACATGGCAGCTCTTGGCATGCCAATATCAACTGCAACAACAAGTCTTTGCTGAAGCGCTGCTCATAGAATCCTGAAGATTCAAATGTACTCACATGACGCGCATCCATCATCCCATTTATAGTCCTAGCACAGTTATATGAAACTTCTGGCACAAAAACTTGGCTCGTGGTCTCTGTAGTTAGAAAATTGACATTCACTGCTAAAGTACCATGACAACCGAAATGTTTGTTACTTGTAAGCGACAACTGCTGCAATGATTCCTCATGGTGGCACTGTGATAATTGGGTCGCACTCGATAATCCGAACTGACAGTTGTTGATGTACCAAGACTCGACCCGGTAGCCCATTTGCTGCTGTGGCGATTGTGGCATAGTAGATCTCTGGTTGCTTCTTTCATCATGAGAGACATATCGTCGAACACGTACGGAGCAGTGCGACATTGCTGTTGCAGATACATCGACAGAGAGCTCTGCGATGATTGGTGGTACCGTGGTGGCGGAGTCATCTAGTACTGCCATTGCTGATGCGACGGTGGTGTCACGTATTGCTGCTGATACATATCCATGGGTGGAGAAACATAGTGCGGTGATGGGGAAGTGAAAAACATACCATAGGGTTCAGGCGCTGATGGCGGAGGTAGTGGTGGTAGCGGCTGTGGCGGTGGCTCCACGACCGGAGTGTATCCAAAACCATATTGAGGAGATCCCCAACCATACTGGTGAGATCGAAGGCCCTCCGTCGGACGTCGTTTCTCCTCCGGCAAGCCTCGTTGGAATCCATGGCCGCTAGAACTCTGTCCTCGGTATGCCGATAAGGAACCATTGACCCACAATTCATATATCTAATGTTATTGTCCTATTTCTGTCTTCTCTTTTATTGTTATTTTTCTTTGCTAAATTGATTATAGGAAAGAAAGTCCTGATTTTGAAATATGTTACTGTCAGGGTTAGTATTAAATTGGGACATCCCAAAAGCGATAACATAGACAATAGATATTGGTATATGGTTATGTTGAGCTTGCATCAAACATCCTACTTAGCTCAAAGGGTTATACATGATATTTGAGTCAAAGCCTACATTTGTATTCTTCCCTAATTGTTAAAGTTCTTCTATATTTGTGTGCTTCAGTTAGGTTGTGTTTGATTGGGCTTTTTTCCATGGAAAATATTTCCATCACAAATTTTCCACCAATTGTAGTGTTTGATAGCTTATATTTTCCATGGAATTATTTTCCAAAAAACTATCATTTTCCATATTTTCCTCTAAAATGGTGGAAAATGAAACTTGTCCAACCCATGGGAAGATATCATTTTCCATGGAAAATAACTATTTCCTGTGGAAAATAGTGGCAACCAAACACCCAAATTAAGTTTTCCATGGAATTTTTTTTAAATTCCATTAATTTTTTTTTCCTAGAAAAATAATTCCATGGAATTAATTTCTTTTCCGCATATTTTCCATCTTGCAATCAAACGCACCCTAAGGAAAGAAAATCTTCTAAACTGGTTATTCCCTATTTCCCCCACAATTTATTATTCTCCTCTACAATATTCGTATTAGCCACCATCTCTTCTCTTCCCATCTCGAGGTTTGGCAATACCGTTTTGGTATAATTAGTTTCGGAGACGGTAGTGTCTACCGTATTATGAATCTCAACGACATCTAGAACCCAACATACTGAGATGATATAGGAAATCCATGTGTTTATCCTTCTTGTCTTTAAGAAATTGAAGAATGTTGGCAACAATACATAATTGGCCATCCTAAACTCTAATTTATATATATATATATATATATATATATATATATATATATATATATATATATATAAAATATATATATATATATATTTTATATATATATATATATATATATATATATATATATATATATATATATATATATATATATATATATATATATCATGACCGATATCAACATTGAGGATATCTTTCTCAGTCAATTCGGCAAAAAAATAAAATAAAAGAAAGACTAATCAACAATGATGTAAAAACATAGAAAAGCATATATATAATGGAAAAAAAAAACTTATTAAACCAACCAGCAAGGATGACTATTATTTTATTCAATTTTAAAATTACTATAAAATAACACAAAAAATATTAAATTATACCTAAATGTCTAAAATATTTTCTCTAAATTTAGCAATAATTAGTTGATTTTTGATACAAAAAAATCCGATATCTAAAACCGTTGATATTGCCGATACCGTTTATTCCGGTACTTAAGGGTCCGATACAGACTTCGATATCGATACTGCGTACCTTGATATATACACAGAGAGACCTAGGGATGACAACTTCTTCCAAAGCCAACCGGAACCCTGTTTCTTTTTTCCGACGGGGATGGATTTGGGGATTTGAAAACGGGGATAGGGACGGAGATTAAATAATTTTTCGGTCGAATTTGAGGACAAGTATGGGTATAGTACCCCCGGCCCCGGTAAATTTTCAATCCCGATTACTTATACCCATATGTGCAACCCATTGGTATGGGTTCATGATCCATCTAGTACTATATATATATTTTTTATGAAAACCATGTTTATTAACATGTCTTGTATTTTTTTGAATGATAATAATTTTTTAAGCTTATAATGTACATAAAAAATTGTTAATCGGACGGGAGACGATAAAATTCTGTCCCGAAAGTGTTAATGGGGCGGGAGCGTGAACGGGGACAAAAATTACATTGTTTAACGGGGGACGAAGATGGAGATAAAAAATTGAACCCGACGGAGGAGAACGGAGACGGAGATGAAAATTCAAACACCACTCAAGAACGAAAATATAGGGTATGGACGTCCCGCCCCTACCCGTTTCGTTGCCATCTGAGAGACCAGCTCTCTTGCACACATAAGAAGATTAAAATCATATGCTCCTTGCTAATTCAGAAGCATGCAGAGTCATAATTAAGCACTTGAATTAAAAAAAAAAAAAACACATTCACCAGAATGTATGGCTCTGATACAAAAGCATAACCTACGGCCCAAGATATCTTATCCATAATCCTATGTCTGGCCGATCACTCTCAGCTACGTATAAAATCATCATGGATGAGACTGTCCTAACTAATGCCACCCTTTTCTAACGATCCAATATAAAAATGGCGTCACGATAAAAGAAAAAGTTCAAACTAACGCTATGGCAATGCGACTGAGGGAGGTCACATCCATATATATATATATATATATATATATATATATATATATATATATATCTTATACAAAACACAAAGGTTTTTGAATCCTAGGGCTGACTGTGCCAAGATAAAGAGTGGTTGGGATTTAATCTTGGTGAATCAACGGTTGTGGGGTTTTATGGGGAAGAGCATTATTGGGAGTGGAGTTTTATGGGGAAGAACATTATTGGGAGTGGGGTTTTATGGGGAATCCAAAGATGGAGATTTAATATTTTGATGGTTGGAATTTAATATTTTGATGGGGGCCTCATAATGGTTGTGGATGAACATTATTGAGAGTGGGGTTTTATGGGGAATCCAAAGAAAATTCACATCCAGCAGTGGTTGGGATTTAATATTTTGATGGGGGCCTCAAAATTATTATTGTTCGTTTAAAATTGGGGGTCCAAGATTTTGAGGAGGAATACCTTAAATGAACCATGCCCTGTGGACACGGGTTATGACTAGTATATATATATATATATATGATACTCGACTAAAACTAAGCACACTTGCTTCTCATGTGAGTGGTATTCCAGTATTAAAAGTAGAGAACACAGTTAATTTACTATTTATTACAATACAATACCATATCATGCACACATGATGCATGTCTCCAAGTAGTAAAAAGAAAGCAGATGGTTGTCCAAAACTAGCAAAGCATGCATGTATCCTTAGTGTAGAACAAAAGGGTCGCACCACTGAAATCTATAGGACCCAGCGCCGGCAAATACCTATCGGTAGCTCTTCATGTTCATATATATATATATATATATATATATATATAAATGAAGTCTAGCATAGCGGTCTTAACCGATGCATCTCCCTCCTATGAAGTTGCGGGTTCGAACAATGGGGATGTCATTTAATTTCTCTTTGGGGGAGGGGATGCCATTAATTTAATTTTTCTTTGAGGGAGTTAAGTAGTGGGGGTGGTGGTTCAGTGCAGTGCACCTACGTGGTACGGTACTACTTTGACTGCATGAGGTCTCCGGACTAAAACTATTGCATCTACATGCACTTGCAATTAAGAGAATAATGTGACTGGAAGCTTTTGTTTCCAACAACAACATGGACTTCTATTGTATGTGAGCCTCCAACCAAGTTGAACCGTTGAAACCACCCTGCAGCTAATAGATGCACAGTGTCTATCGTTGGAATTGTTGTAGGCCAACTAGTTATGAGGAACAAATTTAGGAAGGAAAAAAAAATATACAAAAAATATTTTGATGGAAGAGAAGAATGGAAGAGAAGAAATTTTATAAGAACATTAATTTGTAATTTTTTTGTTGTGTACACAATGAGGGAGAGCACCCATTTTATAGGACTCTTGAAAGAGTCTACACACTTATTAAAATATAATATACAATAATTTTAGACTTTTTTACAATTAATATTAAGATCTCTTTAGAACATAGATATTTTACCTTGAACATTTTAGATATAGAACATTTTATAACATGGACTAAGTTCAAAACTAAAAAAAGAACCCAATGAACAAAGTCCAACGACAGTGGATTAAATAAATTTGTTGGGCTCAATATGTGCTCACAAATCAAATTTATTTTCCAACACGTACTGCATCAGAGCGCGCTATTTACTGCACATCCATGTTTTACTGCCATGGGATGACTCTGAGGACGGTTATGGTTGGTTTTAAAGAGCTAAAAGATGCTAGTAAAAATAATTATTATTAATAAAATAGAAAATATCTGAATATGTGATAGATTTACGTATAATTTTATGTGTTGATTGTTATTTCAGTTCAATAGAATAATATTCAATATTTTTTTGGATTGTTGTCGTGAAATAGATATTGGTGTTTATATAACTTGTTTTCAGCTTTTAGATAGTTTTGGACCCTAAAAATATCAATACGTATTAACTTTGTGAACTTGTATTATACAACTTTGATAAATGATAATTGATATAGCGTCTCAATAAATAATTTTAAGAACACCTGTAGGATTTCGACACAATTAAATCAGTGTTAATATTGTTTTCTGTTACACTTCTATTTTTGCTTAGTTGACCGAAAAATAGAACCCAAATTTTGACATTGACCGGTAAACTTGAGATATAAACGGTGAGCATGAAGATATTTAATGACATTATTCTTAACATAATATTTGAATCTTTGATTTTTTTTTTTTTCCACACATCTAAGTTTCTATTTCTCCTAAACCCTAACCTCATCAAATGCGCTAGCATAGATAAAATTAAGTATTCTTAATTTCTAATTATTATGCCAATGGATTATTCATCTATTTTTTTCTTCATAGTTTTGTACTACGGTATGCTAAATTTTACACGGACGTGGTATGAATTACTATGAAAAGTAGGATTTCTAAGTAAATTTGATTGTTATAGTTGATTTATTTTATTGTTTCCTAAAAATTAATCATATTTAATAGCTAAATTCTACATGAACAGTGATAATGTTGTTGGTGTTTTTGCCTTTGGACTAGAAAAGATAGTCCCACATCGGCTACACCAAATGGTGAGTATCTCAATATAATGCATTGCTTGTGTTGAGGTGTGCACATGAGGTGTAGTGGGGCACAAGTTTGTGCCATGTGGAAGTATTTTCCTAGAAGGAAAAAGGATTAAATCCAACAAGGATGCAAATTAATTTTTGTTGTGCGGACTCGGATTCGGACATGGACTCCAGGATGTCTCGTGCATGCACGGGAGTGTTCGGGGGGTAGGCGTGGACTGTCACACTTCTATGCTGATTGTGGGATGATCTAAAATATCAAACTCTATTTTTGAGTATTGGTATTTTAGTCCCACATCGGATAGGAGAAGAGGTGAAGTCTCAAATCCACTCTATAAATAGAGCCCCTTGGCCTCCTTTGAAAGATGCACCAAGAAGAGAGTTGAGGAAGTCTGTTAAGTCCAGGAAGCCCGTTCAAGTCTCAAATATTGACTTACGAGCGTTCCAGAAGTTCTTCGTGAACTTGCTGGTTCCTGGAAGCTGTTCGTGCTCGTGTGGGGCGAATAAAGCTTTGAGCAACGGTGGTTCATTCACCCCAGCATCTCATTCTCGCCTGTCATCGCTGTTGTTGCCTTTTACAGTAACTTTTTTTTAGAAGCTCTACTGCCGATAGTCGCTTGCACAAAGTTTCTTTAGATTTTTTGTGTATTACGTAGAATCTTTTTAGATCCTCGTAATTCAGAATCCTCCAGGATCTCTGTTGCACATCTTCTTTAAGGTGTTGCATTTGAAACGTTGTTTGTACAATTGTTTCAGTTTCAGAATTTTCCATCGAAAATTGTGCCTCGGCAATAACAATCTCAAAGCTTTATTGAGAAGATGGATAATTCTCGTGCTTCTCTCATCGATACCGGCTTTAACAAGTTGGAGAAATTCGATGGCGAACACTTCCAGATATGGAGACGAAAGGTCACTTTAAATCTTCAACTCGTGAATGTTGATCACGTGCTGTCAGAAGAAGAACCGATCGTTCCAACCACTGGATCTGCTGCGGCTGTGGCCGCTGCTACGACCAAGCAAGCGAAGTGGAAGAGAGAAAACATTATATGCAAACTACTGATACTCAATTCCATGGAAGACTCTTTGGCAGAGTCCTACTCCAAGAAGACATCTGCCAAAGAGATATGTGACTCCTTGGAAAAGCTCTATGAAGATGACGAGAACCGGTCCAAGATCTTCATGGTAGAAAAATACCACAAGTGGACCTTCGAAGACGAGAAGGCGATGCTGCCCCAAGTGAAGGAGTTTCTGAAGTTGCGTCAGAAACTAGAAGACGAGAACATGCCTCTCGTCGACAAGTTTGTCGTTGGAGGGATCGTCGCGAAACTTCCTACAGAATGGAGCAACTTCTATGCAAAGATGCATCGAAAGAAGATGGAAATTAGCTTGGAAGATTTCTTGCAAGAGATCCATGTTGAGGACGAGATGCGCTCTCAACAGAAGATGGATACTCTGTCCAAACAACTGGCGAAGGCAAATCTGGTCCAAACCAGAGAGTACCAGGGGAAGCAGGCTGCTTCTCATCACAAAAAGAAGTACTTCACGAATCTGAAAGTGAAGGGTCCTGCTTTCAAGCAGCAGAAGTCCAAGTCACATGTGACTTGCTTCAATTGTGGCAAGAAGGGCCACTACAAATCCGAATGCAAGTCCAAGCCCAAAGAACAAGGTGAGCCTAGTAAGGTTTCTATGATTACTAATCTAGTTGCCATGATAGCACAGGTTGCAACTGTGGGGGCTGACTTGGACTGGTGGATAGACACTGGTGCGACCTGCCATGTCTGTTCAGACAAAGACTGGTTCATCTCTTATAAGCCAACTTTAGAGAAGATCATAATGGCAAACCAGGCACAAGCTGAAGTACTGGGGATCGGGACGGTGGAGTTGAAACTCACATCGGGGAACACTCTGACGCTTCAAGGTATGAAGTATGTTCCAGTAATTGCTAAGAACCTGATCTCTGGAAGTCTGCTCTGCAACGCAGGCTTGAGGATGGACATCAATGCTGGCCAGTTGGTGATGTCCAAGAAGGGTACATTCTTCGGAAAAGCTTTCCAAACTGAAGGAATGTACAAGATTCAGCTTGCTGTAACCCAGCATGATAATATAAATGCAATCACTTTTTCTGATTATTCTCTTGAGTTGTGGCATAATAGGCTAGGACATGTTCATTGTAAAAGGATTAACAGAATGTCTAGTCTAGGACTTATCTCCAAGTGTGGGGGTAAGGTAGAGAAATGCGAAGTATGTGTTCAGACGAAGATCACAAGAAAACCCTTTCACAGGATCCATCGAAGCACAGATCTTCTGGAGTTGGTTCACTCAGATATCTGTGACTTCAAACAATTCTCTACAAAGGCCGGGATGAAGTATTTCATTACTTTCATCGATGACTTCTCAAAGTATGCTTTCGTCTACTTGCTCAAGTCTAAAGACGAAGCATTCGAGAAGTTCAAGGAGTTCAGGGCCGAGGCTGAGCGGCAAACTGGACAACAACTCAAGAGGTTAAGGAGTGATCGAGGCGGGGAGTATCGGTCTCATGAATTCTTATCATTCTGCAAAGAACATGGAATCATCAATGAGACAACGGCTCCGTACTCTCCTCAATCCAACGGAGTAGCAGAAAGGAAGAACAGAACGTTGACAGAGATGATGAACTCCATGCTGTTGACTGCGGGTCTTCCAAAGTGCTACTGGGGAGAAGCTGCACTAACGGCAACGTTCATTCTGAACAGAGTGCCATATGCAACTTCCGACATAACTCCTCATGAACTCTGGTTCAAAGTCAGACCTAACTTGAATGTCATTCGAGTGTGGGGGTGTCTGGCTTATGTGAAGCTCCCGGATCTGGAGATTCAGAAGCTGGAGACAAGGACTACGAAGGCGATCTTCTTGGTGTATGCCGAGAAGAGTGATGCTCGGAGATTCCTTGATATCGAGTCAAACCATATCATCGAATCTTGCGATGCTGAATACTTTGAAGACAAGTTTGCAAAACACAAGAATATTGTTCTCGCAGATCTTTCAGAGAATGATGAGGGTACAAAGCAAACAGAAGTCTTTAATGAACCAGTAGTCCAAGATGAAGCTGTCGTCAAGGAGATACCAGCTGAACCAGAACTCGCTGAGCCGTCAACTATGCGAACGAGGAGGCCGAAAGACTTCGGAGATGACTTCGTCACCTATCATGTGGAAACAGATCCGCTTACCTATGATGAGGCGATGAAGACCAGAGATGCTGTATTCTGGAAGGAGGCGATAGACAACGAGATTGACTCAATCACCTCCAACAACACATGGGTATTGGTTGACCTGCCAGAAGGAGCAAGACCCATCGGATGCAAATGGATCTTCAAGAAGAAGATGAAAGCAGATGGAACCATTGACAAGTTCAAGGCCAGGCTAGTGGCCAAGGGGTTTGCTCAGAAGCAGGGGATCGACTACTTTGACACTTATGCTCCAGTAGCTCGGATGACAACAATCAGATTGTTAATTGCTCTAGCAGCAATACACAAGCTGGTGATACATCAGATGGATGTGAAAATGACATTCCTTAATGGCGAGCTGACCGAAGAGATCTACATGCAACAACCAGAAGATTTTGTCGTCAGAGGTCTGAAAGACAAAGTCTGCAAGTTGATGAAGTCTCTGTATGGTTTGAAACAAGCTCCCAAAATGTGGCATGAGAAGTTTGACAAGGTGATAAGGTCAAATGGCTACAGGGTCAGTGAAACAGACAAGTGTGTCTATACAAAGTTTGCTGACGAAAGAGGAGTAATCGTTTGTCTTTACGTGGACGACATGCTAATCCTAGGTACGGATTTAAGCTGCGTCACAGAGACAAAGAAATTTCTCTCGACCAAGTTCAGTATGAAGGACTTGGGGGATGCCGACGTAATCTTGGGGCTCAAGATCATCCGGACAGGCACTGGAATAGCGCTGTCACAATCTTATTATATTGAGAAGATGCTCACTCGCTACGGGTATCAAGATCTTCCTATAATCGATACACCGTACCGGAGTGATCAAAAGCTGGAGCCAAATTCGAGGGAAAGCATCAGGCAGTTGGAGTACGCTGGCGTCATCGGAAGCTTGATATACGCCACTACTACCACAAGGCCTGACATAGCTTTTGTCGTGGGAATGCTGAGTCGGTTCACTAGCAATCCAGGCATTGAGCACTGGAAAGCTGTGAAGCATGTTATGAGATATCTCAAGAAAACTCAGACATATGCACTTTTCTACAGCGGAGATCCGTCAGTAGTGGAAGGCTTCAGTGATGCTAGCTGGTGTTCAGATATGGAGAGCGAGTATTCCACAGGTGGATTCGTATTCGCCATGGGCGGAGCTGCTATATCGTGGAAGTCGAAGAAGCAGACTATGTTATCTCGCTCCTCCATGGAATCTGAATTCTTTGCATTGGATGCTGCTGCAGATGAAGCAGAGTGACTTCGGGAGCTCATGTATGATCTTCCGGTGGTTGGGGCTCAGATACCGGCAATACCGATATACTGTGACAACCAGGCGGCAGCAGCAGTGGCATCAAATGAACTCTTCAACGGGAAGAAGAGAACGGTGCGGTTGAAGCACAGAACAGTACACGATCTTATCAAGAGAGGTGTTATTGCAGTGATTGATGTTCGGAGTCAGGAGAACCTGGCGGATCCGTTCACCAAGGGCCTCAAACGCCAGCTGGTCAATGACACAACTTGTAAAATGGGCTTGAAGGCATTCTGATATTGTATTATTGTATTCCTACCATAAAGTTTTATGCTATTAGTTCAAAGATTTATCTACTAGGCATCTAGCTTTTGGTTCAAGGGAGGACCACTAATCGGAAGAATATCAGGAACGGTGGGTACATATTCTATTGGACATGGAGAGGTTACGGACCTATAACCACTGTTGTCTACTATTGTTTTCTGCAAAAAACGGTTTCTGTGGGAATGTTGGCTTAAATGCCTTAATGAGTTCTCAGGCAGAGTGAATGCCTGGAGTGCTTTACAGGAAGCACGATAGCGCAGCACTACAAGGAGTGTAACTCTATGCTACAGTGGGGTGACTCCACCATGAGGTTCCCAGGTAGGGATAATGTCTCGACTTTGCAAGCCAAGTCATAGCGGAGTAGCACCGCAAATAGGCAGGTAGCCTAATGCTGTATGATAATCGTAATAAAGAGAAGTAGACAACACTACAAAGAGGACAATGTCCTCATGTTACAGTGGCATGACACCACGAAGAGGTACCAGGTAGGGTAAAGCCTCGGCTTTGCGAGCCATGTCATAGCGGCGTAACACCGCACGGAAGCGCAAGGCTTCATGCTGGGTAGTTTGGCACTACAAAGAGGCCTATGACCTCATGCTACAGTAGTATGACACTACGATGAGGTACCCAGGTGGGGTAAAGCCTCGGCTTTAAGCCATGTCATAGCGGCGTAGCATCGCAAAGAAGCGCAATGCTTCATGCCATGACTCTTTATAAAGAACTCACCTATAGTGTATGGACAGAGATATCAGGCCGTCTCTTGAGGGTAAACTTGTAGACGCCCAAAAATTATACACTGAAACCAGGCTGGCACAAGGCCTTCAATGTGCAGCCAGAAGCACAGTTGATGTCATTATGTGAGTAGGAAAAATTGCAGTTATGGTACAGAATTCAAGGCTTAGTCCATTCTTGTATCATGCTGTTATTTAACCTATGCGGGAAGATTCAAGTCGTAGCGACATCTCACCTAATGCATGATGGGCAGTCACTGTGGGGAACGCTCAACCCATATATTGAGATATGTGGGGGATTGTTGGTGTTTTTGCCTTTGGACTAGAAAAGATAGTCCCACATCGGCTACACCAAATGGTGAGTATCTCAATATAATGCATTGCTTGTGTTGAGGTGTGTACATGAGGTGTAGTGGGGCACAAATTTGTGCCATGTGGAAGTATTTTTCTAGAAGGAAAAAGGATTAAATCCAACAAGGATGCAAGTTAATTTTTGTTGTGCGGACTCGGACTCGGACACGGACTCCAGGATGTCTCGTGCATGCACGGGAGTGTTCGGGGGGTAGGCGTGGACTGGCACACTTCTATGCTGATTGTGGGATGATCTAAAATATCAAACTCTATTTTTGAGTATTGGTATTTTAGTCCCACATCGGATAGGAGAAGAGGTGAAGTCTCAACTCCACTCTATAAATAGAGCCCCTTGGCCTCCTTTGAAAGATGCACCAAGAAGAGAGTTGAGGGAGTCTGTTAAGTCCAGGAAGCCCGTTCAAGTCTCAAATATTGACTTACGAGCGTTCCAGAAGTTCTTCGTGAACTTGCTGGTTCCTGGAAGCTGTTCGTGCTCGTGTGGGGCGAATAAAGCTTTGAGCAACGGTGGTTCATTCACCCCAGCATCTCATTCTCGCCTGTCATCGCTGCTGTTGCCTTTTACAGTAACTTCTTTTTAGAAGCTCTACTGCCGATAGTCGCTTGCACAAAGTCTCTTTAGATTTTTTGTGTATTACGTAGAATCTTTTTAGATCCTCGTAATTCAGAATCCTCCAGGATCTCTGTTGCACATCTTCTTTAAGGTGTTGCATTTGAAACGTTGTTTGTACAATTGTTTCAGTTTCAGAATTTTCCATCGAAAATTGTGCCTCGGCAATAACAAATGTTACTGCATTAATTTTGCAACCAACATATTTCATAGATCATGTTTACGTATCTCCAAAATTTTAGTTTCTAGCTGAATAACTAGAACATGCAACGCTGGTGCCTCCATCTAGTAGTCATAAAAAGCCTTCTTAATTCATTTTTAAAACGTTGTTAAACATGAAATCAAGGGTATTAACTATAAGCTTCTGAGACCTTTCATGGCGGGTCCGGGGGTTGGGTTGTCCAAGCTAGAGCTTAATTAATCTTTGTTGTGGATTGATTATGGGGGGTCACATGCAACCCGACCTCTTACACATCATGCTAGATCTGGGGTGGTTGTCCCCAAGTATAGAAAAATTGTCCAAGTCCAAAGTCTTGTCGAACATACCCTTAGCCCGACTATGCAGGCTTCTTATTTTAAGATTCTATCATTAGCGAAAAAAGTTAAAAAGTGCGTAGATATCCTTAGTTTAGTCTTGGATTTTATGTGGAAAACCTTTCAAATTTGAAGAGGAAAAACCACGGGGCATAATTAATTGATCAATTCCTGCACTATCACTAAGATTACAAAAAGGGGCTTAGAGATGTCATGCCTAAAGTATCAAGCAAGCAAGAATACAACAGTAATAAACCCAAGAAGAAACCCCAAACTCTATGTCAACAATTACAATCACTCACTTGGATGTCTATTATTGTCTCAGTTACGATAAGTACTTAATGTGAAGAGACTTCGAATCTAAAGCTGAATCGCCTTCACAAAACTCCAAAGATGTTGGAAACGAAAAGCAAAAATTGTTCTCCCAAATCAAACAGGCTGCAAGAGAACCAAAGAAAGCGCAGGAAATCAAATTGTCAAAATCACACAAGAGCCAAAACACGAATACGGTAATTTTTGACGTGGAACATCCTTGCAAGAAAAATCACGAAACGATCGGAGTTCAACCCTGAAAAACCTCCACTAATGAAATAAGAAAATACAAAACTCCTTACAAACTTTTCGTCGATCCAAACCGGATCACCACAACAATTTGGATGATGAAAATGTATTACAAACTCTTGAAGAGCAAAGATAATGAAAGAAATTACCCTAAAGAAAACTTTCCTTCGAAGTAGCAACCAATCTCTCTCTTTCCAAAATTTAGAAAGTCGATCAACTAGGTTATAAATTCGGTCAGCTTAGGCCCAGTTTGGTTATGCTTGGATATGATCGAACTCGGACCAAACTCGCTACGGACCGAACTCGGTTTGTCCTTGACAGAACTCCTGCCTTCAACTCTACGAACTTCTCCGACACACGGATGACGCTCGTCACACTTTCCAATTAATCTTCTCTGACATACGGATGACGTTCGTCGCACTCTCCGAACTTGTCCGACACACGGATGATGATTGTCGTTCCGAAATATTCTTCACATATGTTGGAAACTCCAGCCAACTCCAACAAAACATTCAATCTCTTATTGTTAATTTGATATGTAGGTAGTGCAAGATAAACTCCATCAAGAGTGGAAGTTGAAAATGTGGATTTACTTCATCAATACATATGAATTACATTACATACATTTAAAGTAGGAAAGGAATCAACACACAGTAGTGCTCACAGTACAAATTCAATCCAATATATTACTTACTACAAATTAAAAGGAATCCACACACAGTAGTGCTCAAAGTACCAATTCAAATCAATACAGTACAAAACCCTCTCACTACAAGCTTGTGCAACATAAGAATTTGGAACTGGAACTCTCAGAGACTGAAATATACAGGAGCCATATATCTTTGCGGTACTCTACTATGGCATTCTTGGAAGACAGGAGAGATCATGTAGCACTCAGAGAAGCTTGCATGCATGCATGCTTCAGTTATGGACGTACGTACTGATCAGCTAGCTCTAGGTGTGGGTGTCACTGTGACCCACACCAGGGCTACTACCAGGAGTAGTAGGGGGGAGATATCCATCTAGGGCTAGGGGCTTACCACTGTCGACATGCCCAAGGCGAGTCTCTTTCCCGCACCGAACCTTCGGCGGCTTCGCAGAGGAGGAGCACTCCACATTGATAGGATCAGTACTTCCACGTCCCTCTAGCCTCCTCGCGCACTCGGCATGGAAGGGCTGAGTTACCAGAAGGATAATGACTAGGGTTGCACCGAGAGAGACGTGATCATCTACTGCGGAGATGGCCATGGACTGCTAGTGCTAGCTCTTGAGTGGAGTGGAGTGGAGTGGAGTGGAGTTGTGTTGAGCACAAGGGCTTCAACCTCCCTTAAATATGCAAAGCTAACGTGGTCAGAGGACCCATCAAAGGAAACCAGAGGGATCCAGCCCCTAGATATTAGTTTTTCTTGAATTACAAAAGGAGGGAAAGCAACTTGGTTAGTATTTTTCACTTTTTTCTATATATATTGCATGTACTGGTGGTCAAGCATCTTTTCCAAAATTAGCCAAGTTCTTGGAAACATCTTAGCTGGAATTACTTGAAATATCTCCAAAAACTTTCCAATGCCATAATAAAATGCTAATTGATTGCACCGACTTATGGAATATAGTCTTAGCTTGCCTTTGATTGATGGGACTACACTACCAAGAATAAGATCATAGTCAGAAATAACCCTCCTATGCTTCAGAATTAGGTTATTAATTTACAACCATGAAGACTTGTATATGATATATTTGGTATTTTATGATATATAGTTTTATTTTGCAACTTAGTTTCTATTGCAATTATAACTAGCAATCTTCATGGCCAAGATTTTGATTGGCTATATGAACTCATGTGCCTCTATTGTTCTATCCAATTTTTATCCACGATCAGAGTTTGGAGAGTTATTTGAAGTATGGTGTATTGTCTTTCTTAGAATAAACTACTACTTATTATTCAAACCCTAACCCCCAAACCTTATTATCTTTCACCCCAAGTCTGACTTAGTTAACGAAATACGCGACAAAAAAATTTCGTCGCTAATCTTGAATAGCGACGTCTTTTCTGCAATTTAGCGACGTTTTTATGCGTCGCTAAACTGTCTTATTTTGGTAGTAGTTTCCTAATTATATTGCATCAATGCGGATATTTGGACCCAAGAAAAAAAAAAGCTTTGATGCGTGTATTCATCTATAGCTAGAACAAGATTTGATTAATCTTTATTGCATAGTGCAACTTCGACGATCCTTTTGGTGAACTCGACCTATCATCCTGATTACTTCGAGATTTTCTAGAGTTTCATAGGTAGACTTTTATAAATCTTTACGTTATAATTAAACTTTCGCTAATCTCAGTTTGTAAAAGTATTGTATAATCCCATATAGATCATACCTTTAGGTCTTATCCTCCGTCAAATTGGTATCAGAGCCTAGATCAAGAAATTTAATATGTTTTAACTGGGGATATAACTTCACGATCTTCTATTAAACTGGCGCATTATCCTCAATTCATGATTTTAGGGTTGTTTAGGTAGATTTTTATTGACCCTTACTTGATTATTAAACTTTGCTAGTTTTGGTTTGTGAAATCACTGCATAATCTCTTATAGAATCGGTGATAGAGCGCGCTATTTACTGCACATCCATGTTTTACTGCCATGGGATGACTCTGAGGACGGTTATGGTTGGTTTTAAAGAGCTAAAAGATGCTAATAAAAATAATTATTATTAATAAAATAGAAAATATCTGAATATGTGATAGATTTACGTATAATTTTATGTGTTGATTGTTATTTCAGTTCAATAGAATAATATTCAATATTTTTTGGATTGTTGTCGTGAAATAGATATTGGTGTTTATATAACTTGTTTTCAGCTTTTAGATAGTTTTGGACCCTAAAAATATCAATACGTATTAACTTTGTGAACTTGTATTATACAACTTTGATAAATGATAATTGATATAGCGTCTCAATAAATAATTTTAAGAACACCTGTAGGATTTCGACACAATTAAATCAGTGTTAATATTGTTTTCTGTTACACTTCTATTTTTGCTTAGTTGACCGAAAAATAGAACCCAAATTTTGACATTGACCGGTAAACTTGAGATATAAACGGTGAGCATGAAGATATTTAATGACATTATTCTTAACATAATATTTGAATCTTTGATTTTTTTTTTTTCCACACATCTAAGTTTCTATTTCTCCTAAACCCTAACCTCATCAAATGCGCTAGCATAGATAAAATTAAGTACTCTTAATTTCTAATTATTATGCCAATGGATTATTCATCTTTTTTTTTCTTCATAGTTTTGTACTACGGTATGCTAAATTTTACACGGACGTGGTATGAATTACTATGAAAAGTAGGATTTCTAAGTAAATTTGATTGTTATAGTTGATTTATTTTATTGTTTCCTAAAAATTAATCATATTTAATAGCTAAATTCTACATGAACAGTGATAATGTTACTGCATTAATTTTGCAACCAACATATATCATAGATCATGTTTACGTATCTCCAAAAATTTTATTTCTAGCTGAATACCTAGAACATGCAACGCTGGTGCCTCCATCTAGTAGTCATAAAAAGCCATATTAATTCATTTTTAAAACGTTGTTAAACATGAAATCAAGGGTATTAATTATAAGCTTCTGAGACTTTTACTATCTGTTTTATCAAAATTGAATGGCTAAAACTTTCATGGCCGGTCCGGGGGTTGGGTTGTACAAGCTAGAGTTTAATTAGGGTCTCCTTGGTAATAGTGTTTTCACCGGCTTTGGGGTGTTTTTAAACCGGCCGTTTATGAAAATTCATACATATAAATTTTTTTGAGCCACTGGATTTGGTCGGTTCAAAAACCACCCAAAACCGGTGTAATGTATTTTGGGTGACTTTATAAATACCCCAAATCGGTGGATTTTGTATGGCTTTATTATTTTATTCCATTTATATCCTCGCCAAAAATATATAAATATAATTACTAATAATTAAACCATATTCTTTTTCTTTCTGTGTTTCTCTTTCTTTCCTTCCAGCGGCTGCTCTTTTCTTCGGGATTGAAGAAAAATCTAGGAACTTACCTTGTACTTGTCGTTGGAGCTCCATTGGGTGCAAAGTTGTTTTATGAGATAAGAATGCATAAAAGACTTTTTGATGCATATATTATCTTTACGTCCATAAATTCATATTTTATCAAAAATAATTTTTATTTATATATAGACATAAATGTAGTTTTATTATTATTGAAAACTTTCATAACCGCTGGTTAATGAATTACCAAGCTTAGATTGGACTGGTTTAAAAGCCGCTACTTAAAACCACCAAAAAATGGACCCCTTATAACTGTTCATTTTCGCTACTCTAAAAATATCTCATAACCGCTACCCCCATAATTGCCAAGCGGTACCTTTAATCTTTGTTATGGGTTGATTATGGGGGGTCACATGCAACCCGACCTCTTACAGGCTCTGCAGGCTTCTTAATTTAAGATTCTATCATTAGTTAAAGTGCGTAGATAAGGGAGTTTCCTTAGTTTAGTCCTTGATTTTATGTGGAATACCTTTCAAATTTGAAGAGGAAAAACCACGGGGCATAATTAATTGATCAATTCCTCCATTTTAACGAAGATTACAAAAACGGGCTTACAGATGTCATGCCTAAAGGTTCACAAGAATACAACAGTAATAAACCCTAGAAGAAACCCCAAACTCTACGTCAACAATTACAATCACTCACTTGGATGACTAATATTGTCTCAGTTACGATCAAGTACTTAATGTGAAGAGACTTCGAATCTAAAGTTGAATTGCCTTCACAAAACTCCAAAGATAAACATGTTGGGAACGAAACACATAAACTGTTCTTCCAAACCATAGAGGCTGAGTGAAAACCGAAAAAAAGTCCAGAAAATCAAATTATCAAAATCACACAAGAGCCAAAACGCGAACACAATAATTTTTGACATGGAAAATTCTTGCAAAAAAATTTACGAAATGATCGGAGTTCAACCCTGAAAAACCTTCACTAATGAAATAAGAAAATACAAACTCCTTACATACTTCTCGCCGATCCAAACAAGATCACCACAACAATTTGGATGACGAAAATGGATTACAGACTCTCGAAGAGCATAAGGTAATGAAAAAATTACACTAAAAAAATTTCTTCAAAGTAGCCACCAATCTCTCTTTCTCTTTCCAAAATTTTACGAAGAAAAAAAAAAAAAAAAAAAAAAATATATATATATATATATATATATATATATATATATATGTATATATATATATATATATTTTTTTGAAGCAATGGGTACTTGTGGCGAACTCACCTCCACTGAGGCTCGAACTCCCGACCACTTGGGCCGCATGCATCTGTCTTAACCACTAGGCTAGAGGTCATTTGCATATATATATATATATATATATATATATATATATATATATATATATATATATATATATATATATATATATATATATATATGAAAGAAGGTAATTGTATATATATATGAAAGAAGGTAATTGTGGCGAACGCTCCCACCGGGAATCGATGTCCTGACCACTCGGACCGCATGCATCTCTCTTAACCACTAGGCTAGAGGTCATTTGCATATATATATATATATATATATATATATATATATATATATATATATATATATATATATATATATATATATATATATTGAAGAAAAAAATATATATATATATATATTGAAGAAAGGTACTTCATTGATGTAAAAAAGACACTGTACAGCTTGACTCTTAGCAAGACTTTTACATAACCCGATATTACATTGTCCCAGCTATCTCCTTCCAAGCAGATTTAAATGATACCCATATACCTACTTGGTCGATGCTCCTCCCATGATCCGGACATCAGTTTCAAGATTATTGATAACACCAGCTACCGATGTGCCGATTCCTTCGAATACTCGTCTATTTCTCTCTCTCCAAACATGCCAAATGGCCAAGAGAAGTCGGATGCGAGCACTGTTGTATACATCGCTCTGCCGATTCTTGATATGTGTAATGCCTGTTGTTCGTATTACATATTTAAGAATACGTGTACGTATTTTATCTCGTATTGGCCATGGTTCATCTTGGTTTGGGTTGGCTTGGGTTGGTTCGGCTAGGCTTGATTAGCCTTGGTTCATCATGAACCAAGGGTGAACCCCCTACCTACCACAACCAACCCCATTTATTAACCTCTTCCCATTCTCTCTCCTCGTTATTTCCTTTCTTCTTCATTACTCTCCACCACCAACCAAGAAAACCCTAGCCTAGGCAAGTGCAATCTTGCTTCATGAAGAAACCCACCATTTTTATTGTTCTAACCTCTTCTTTGCAACTTTCTAATCCACATTAGAACTTGTCATTTTCTATTTTGAAGCTTGGATTTTTGTAGATCTAGAATTTAGTCATTTTCGGATTTTTATGGTTTTGATCTATTAAATTCCCTTGTTTTCAAGTTTTGATGGTTCCATGTGGTAGAAAATTTCCTTCTACCCAATTTTTACCTTTGGAAAGTTGGATTTGGACTTATTTTGACCAAGTTATGGACTTTGGAAGCTTAGGGTTCAACCATGGAGTTCCTGCTATTTGGAGAAGACAGTGAGCAGTGCGCGAGCTTTTTAGCTTGCGTCACTGAGCTGTGCGCGCTCTTTAGCGCAGCGCAGTAGACCCCATACGCTGCCTTTTGGAGGCGTATGACTCGCATACGCTCGCTTGCTTGACAAGGAGTCGTATGGAGTCCATACGCTGCCTTTTTGGAGCGTATGACTTGCATACGCTTACTTGGATAGCCATGAGTCGCATGGAGTCCATACGCTGCCTTTTGGAGGCGTATGACTCACATACGCTCGCTTGCTTGACAAGGAGTCGTATGAAGTTCATACGCTGCCTTTTTGGAGCGTATGTCTTGCATACGCTCACTTGTGTGACAAGGGGTCGTATGGACCTCATACGCTGCCCTTTGTGAGACATACGCTCACTTGTGTGACAAGGGGTCGTATGGACCTCATACGCTGCCCTTTGTGAGCGTAGGCTTACCTGAGCGTACGCTTACCTGAGCGTAGGCTTACCTGAGCGTAGCTTGACTTGTGCGTAGCGTGACCTGAACGTATGACTTTTGCACTGAGCGTATGGCCTTGGCTGACTTGGTCTTATGTCAGCATGTCACTTTGGTTTTATTTTCCTTAAGCTTGGCTCTTCTATAGCCCTGTATATTGATATTTTATTAGATATTTTACGCCCATTTTATATCCTTATGCCTTTTGTCATGAACTTGATAATCATGAATTTATTTAATAGGATTGTTAATAATAATTGAACACGGCATGGCAGGACAAGCATACCTGACATGATTATCTCGAATTGCTGTTGCGACGGCTAACGTGACATGACCTGACAAGAATGACTAACCTGGACACCGTGGATGATTGCGTTTGCACAATAAACCAGTATTGTCTTGCATCATGTCTAGGATGGGATCCCTGAATACCACGGTCAGGGATACCTACTGTAATTAACTAAGAGTAATAAACTAGAATAATTCAGTAGACATGAAGAGATTTCCAGCTACAGGAAATCCCGTTATCTGGGCGCATTAAGTGGACTTGTAGTCTACCGACGAGTAGGGCACACTTCCAGCACACAGTCATGTGGTGCATCCTTCATAAATGGACATTCGACCTGGATAACTTGGATGGTCTGCAGGGCTTGTGGCTGTTGAAATAATCTCATTGCATCTTGCTAGTAACTAGGCCTGTGATAACCCTAGCTAGTTAAAGTATCAAGCCGTACTCTTGATTGGCCGTGATTGCTTGGATGAAGTTATTCTAGCTTAGTCTTATCCTGATCCTGTGCAAGATCATGACAAGACACGATTATTGATGCTTGCCTTAACAATAACGATCGGAAGACCAGTTCTGTTCAGGCGAAGGGTTACAACCCTGGTCCTTATTTGGTTTAAGGGTTGTAACCTGGCTCCCGGAGCAGTTCTGTACCTTCCCTTCGGTTATTGCCTTACTTGTACCCCGTGCCATGCTTGTCATATTTTATCTTACTTCAGCAACATGATTATCTATAATGGTCTTAACAATAAAGATCAGGAGTCCAGTTCTGTTCAGGCGAAGGGTTACAACCCTGGTCCTTGTTTGGTTTAAGGGTTGTAACCTGGCTCCCGGAGCAGTTCTGTGCCTTCTCTTCGTTTATTGTCTTATTACCTTATCCATAGTATTTGAGACGAATTTCCATTCAGGCGAAGGGTTACAACCCCGGTCCTTGTTTGGTTTAAGGGTTGCAGTCTGGCTACTTGAATGGTTTCCTCGTACTCAATTATTGTTGTTATTTCTGATAATTTAACTTTAATGTTCCTTACTATATGCTGGTTTTAGTTTCTAAGTGAAGCCTCCTTTGTGGCACTTGCTCTTTCTGGGGTCTGACCCAGCTGGTTTTGTGTGGCCAGATATCGGAGCAGCTCCAGAGGATCCACCGATCTTCCAGCCAGATGGTGACCACTAGACGGAACCCTGGCAACGAGTGGATTTCTTTTTGTCCTCCCACTCATTTGTAAAAATTATTCTTTTGAGGCGTTTAGCCGGCGAGCACGTGTTAGCTCGATTGCATCTTTATTTACTGTCTGCCTACGGGCTGTAACATGATTGACAGATCCTAGGGTTGATCATGTATGACTGAACTCTTGCTAGTCCTGGCATTTTGTACGACTAGCTTCATGATCATCCAACATGTAATGTATGTGACGCCTTGCTATTATATATTTGGTGCTCTGACATCTTGTAATTACTATTGCTTGCTTGTGATTGAGACAATAGGCTTGTTCATGACCTTAGGAGACTGTGGGATTGTAGTTAAACCCTCATGTATCTAGACAGCCGTGACCGTATTGTGAGATGGATTCCATTTCATATACGTAGCTGGCTATGTCTGTCCCCGCTCTCCAGTATTCTGGTTCTGGGGCGTGACAATATGCAATAGCTCTGTCACTATCATATTTAACTCAGGATTAGGTCCATCGGGTAGTCCAAGCTTCATTAGGCAGTATTTCCAAACCTGCTTGGAGAACGGGCATAAGAAAAACAGATGTTCCTTGTTTTCTGGTCCTCCTCCACATAGAACACACGCCATGATTCCCACCATAATTCCTAACCTGTGTAACCGCTCCCTTGTCAGTAGCCTGTTACGGATAGCTTTGTATGCACAAAGTTCCATTTTCTTCGCCGCTCCCGACTTCCATATCACCTGAGTCCAGTCCAATGTCGCTCCGCGTCTTCGCGCCCTCTCATAGGCGTCCTTAAAGGAGAACTTGCCATCAGTAGTCCCCGTCCACACCCAACTATCTGCCGATCGCTCATTGTGAAGAGGAATAGCCTCAATTTCGGCACTATACATCAGACTAATCGGTCGATTACCCACCTGCCATTGATTATTTGAAACCAATACCGAGACTGGCTCGTCTTTTTCGATGATTTTGAACATTGGCCAACCCGCCCGCTCCACCAAAGAAGTGTGGTTTAACCATGGATCAAACCACAAGTTGGTATTTGTGCCGTTGCCGAGCTGTCGAACTATTTGATCCTTCAAAGTCGGACGCAACCGAAGTATATTCTTGTAGGTAACTGAGTAGTTGTTATCTATTTTTTGAACCCAAATGTTACTCTGACGTTGGTATCGACTCGTGGTCCAGCGTGCCCACAACGAATTACTATCAAGTAATCTCCAGGCTAATTTATATAAGGCGACGTCTCGAAGAATGCTCAACGAGCGGATGCCGACCCCGCCCTCCTCTACTGGGCGGGCCAATTCACTCCACCCGATTGTGTGAAGTCCTCCGCGCCATAGAAAATTTGCACATAGCTTCTCAATCTTCTGTATGATCCTGTCAGGGACATAAATCGCTTGGAACCAATAATTGGATATGGCAAAAATCACGGATCGAATGAGTTCAATTCGGCCTCCGAATTACAGTAACTGGGATTGCCATCCATCCAATTTGGACTGGACTTGTTGGATCAATCCCTGGCAATCCGTAAAGCGAGCATAGTTGATAGATAGCGGGAGTCCGAGATACCGGACAGGTAGTTGTCCACTCTCAACCTGCAGCATTTGTGACCATTTCTCCTTCTCTGGACAATCTCGATTGAGATAAATTTGGCTCTCGTCTCTATTAATCTGCAAACCCGCCGTCTTGCCAAATTCCTCGAGTACTTTGTTTAGAGAATTGATACTCCTCTCAGAAGGCTCTACAAATACCAATAGATCATCAGCGTATATCAAATGAGAAATATTTGGTTGTACCTTATGGAAAAGAGGCTTAATCTGCTTCTTGTGGACGGCAATGTCCATCAGACAACTGAAGTGCTCCATAACTATAGTGAATAGATATGGGGATAAAGGATCGCCCTGACGTATGCCTCTATTGCTGCCGAAGAATCCGCACGGCTGACCTTTAATGAGGATGGAGAAAGTCGGAAACGTGATACACTCTTGGACCCGCGCCACCCACCATTCGTCGAATCCCATGCTGAGAAGCATTTTGCAGACGAATTTTCTGTTTACCATATCATAAGCTTTGCGAAGATCTAATTTGATGCATCCTTTCCTTCCTCCCCCTTTATTAAAGTCGTGAACAAGTTCGTGAGCAAGCAGGCAATTCTCTGCAATTGATCTGCCTTTAATAAATGCTGCTTGATTGTCTGATATCAATTCCTTCAAAATTACCTGCATTCTTTTACACATAATATGGGTAATAATTTTGTATAAAAAATTGCAACATGAGATTGGTCGAAAATCTCCGAGATCCGTAGCTCCCTCCTTCTTGGGAATCAGTGTCAAAAAGGTATGGTTGAGTTCTTTAATCAACCATCCAGTCTTGAAGAAATCTCGCACTACATCTAACACATGGAACTTCAGACTACTCCAATGTCTTTTATAAAAAGCAGCATTGAATCCGTCTGGGCCTGGCGACTTATTAGAATCAGCATTTATGATAATTTCATTTATTTCCTCAAGGACCACCTCTTTATGAAGAAGTTCATTCCCTTTTTCTGTTACTAACCTTTTGCAAATAATGTCGGAAAAAGAATCAGTATAATCAGATTGATTGTATAAGGAAGAGAAATACCTGATGGCCTCAGTCTCTATCTCTTTATCGTTATTAATCAGATTACCTCCCATATCAATAATCGGACCAATCGAATTCCTGTGCTGGCGAGCCTTAACCATAGCGTGGAAGAATTTAGAACATCTATCACCATCTTTCAACCAAGAACACTTAGCACGTTGTTGTAATTGAATTTCTTCTTGGAATCTCTGCTGCCGCACCTTATCCTGAAGTTCCAGTTCCCTACTGGCAAGAACGGGACTCAAGGGATTAGTCTGCACCTGTTTTTGAATGGAGTGAAGCTCCTTCTCATAAACTATGCTGGTAACAGGTGGTCGGTCTTTAGACCATTTCTTCAAAGCCGCCTTTACTTGCTTCAATTTACGGAGAATGCAGTATTGAGGAGTGCCCGAGATCTGTAAAGAGAGTCCCTCTTCGACCACTTCCTCATAGCCTTCCATAAGAGGCCACGCACTACCAAAATAAGTCATATTAGCGACGAAATTAGCGACGCCAACTTACAACGTCGCTAATATTTTTGGATTTAGCGACTCCTAAATGTTGTGTCACAATACATCGCTGATAGCGACAAACAGCGACATATTGCGACTACCATTAGTGTAATAAAAATCAACGTTGTTGATTTGTCGGAAAACGTCGCTAGTTTTACTAGTTCAGCGACGTTTAGCGTCGCAATGATTAATAAGTCGCCAAATATTAAACGGTTACCGACGCTTTACGACGTATTTTTGGACGTCGCTAATTTCTGATAAAAAGGGTTTCCTCGGTTGGACTTTTCATTTCTCCCTCTCTCCAAATTTTATTTTCCCGCCCCCTCTTCTCCGACCTCGACGACGGCCACCCCCTTCCCTCCGGCGCCGCTCATCCTCCTCCTCCACCGCGAGCCCCTTCTCCTCCCTCCGGCGAGCCCGTTCTCCTCCTCCTCCTCCACCGCGAGCCCCTTCTCCTTCTCCACCGCGAGATCCTCCTCCTCCTCCTCCTCCACCACCGCGAGAAGACTGAAGGTAAACCCTAACCCTAATTGAGTATGTTTTTCGTGTCCAAAATGGACACGGAGACACATTACGACCATGTGTTCACTGATACAGTGTGTTCGTGAGGTTTCGGACACTTTGTGTCCATTTATTGGACACGTGGACACCCCCAAGCTTGCATATATATGTATTTTACCTCTGTACACTTAATCCCCTCCTCCTCCACAACCGAACTTGTCCTCCTCCTCCTCCTCCACCACCGCGAGGAGACTGAAGGTAAACCCTAACCTAATTGAGGTATTTTTCGTGTCCAAAATGGACACGGAGACACTTTACGGCCATGTGTTCACTGATACAGTGTGTTCATGAGGTTTTGGACACTTTGTGTCTATTTGTTGGACACGTGGACACCCCCAAGCTTGCATATATATGTATTTCACCTCTGTACATTTAATCCCCTACATACACTTGTGTATTTTCGTATTAATTTGGATTTGCATATTGGGTTTGGGTTTCGATATAGTGTTTGATACATTGTTTCACCTTGCAACATTCCTACACTTATTTTAGACAACAAGTATATGAACCAATTAGTCAACATCTATTTGTTGAAGTATGGTACTCTATTCTTCGTAAGTTCTAGCTATGTATGTCTCTCAAGATCCAACACTCAAAAATCCCAAGAAAAAGAAGAAGAAAAGAATAAAATAACATCGCTCAACACCCTATGACAACTCTTTGTAGAATTGTGTTTAAGTGTGAGTTCTACAGTTTGAGTTCTACAATATGGTTCTCTTTGTAGAATAAAATGACATCGCTCAACCCTATCGATCCTCCATACAAGTCTTTCTTCATCTATTGTCTTAAAGTGTGAGTTCTACAGTATGGTTCTGTTTGGTGAATTGTGTCTTATTATAGTCCCTGCAGCCATTCGACTGGCGAGGCAGAAACTATGTAGTCGTAGATAAAGTTGACTGTCATCCGACCCTCATCCCTCGGCAATGATGATACGACAACCAACGGGAGAGGCAAGGACATAGTCCCTGCATCCATTTGGATTAGTAAATATGAATATGGGGTTTGGATTCATGGTGTATATGTTCACTGTCTCAAGGACATAGTCCCTGCAGCCATTCGATTGGCGAGGCAGAAACTATGTAACCGTAGATAAAGTTGACTATCCTCCGACCCTCATCCCTCGGCAATGATGATACGACAACCAACCGGAGAGGCAAGGACATAGTTCCTGCATCCATTTGGATTAGTAAATGTGAATATGGGGTTCGGATTCATGGTGTATATGTTCACTGTCTCAAGGACATAGTCCCTGCAGCCATTCGACTGGCGAGGCAGAAACTATGTAACCGTAGATAAAGTTGACTGTCATCCGACCCTTATCCCTCGACAATGATGATACGACAACCAACCGGAGAGGCAAGGACATAGTCCCTGCATCCATTTGGATTAGTAAATGTGAATATGGGGTTTGGATTCATGGTGTATATGTTCATTGTCTCAAGGACATAGTCCCTGCAGCCATTCGACTGGCGAGGCAGAAACTATGTAACCGTAGATAAAGTTGACTGTCCTCTGACCCTCATCCCTCGGCAATGATGATACGACAACCTATCACTATATCTTATATAGTAGTAGATGATGTCTTAGTATTACATTATGTGAGTTCATCTTGATTCTGTTACATTCTTCAGATACTAGATACGATATGAACATATACTACACCATATGTACAGAACATAGATTATTCACACTAATGTATGCTTGAATGAATCTTGGGTTGTGTTCTGAGCCATCCGTTCTCACACTTGGCAAAAAATCGAATTTTTCATACCTTATCGGCTTTCGAAAATGTACTCAAATTACATGATGGTTCCTTTAGTTAGCTTGCTTATGTTACAATTATATTATTTGTGACTATCGATCTTACCAGATGGCACCCATGACCCGAGGAGCGGCACGTCGTTTGAAGAAAACAATGAATGCTAAGGTGGCTCCTCCTACAGTTGAGGAGGAAGTGGCACCAGTTGCTAGTGAGACCGGGAGTTCTATTCATCCAGCACCGGTAGCTTGTGAGACCGAGAGTTCTCTTCATGCAGTCCTTGCAAGGGACGACATCTCTCCTCGCGCCAAAAATCTCGCTTTTTTGAGGTGGTTGCGTGAACGTATCATTGAGCGTTTGCGTGAGCATAGTGGTTCTCATTAGCTATTAGTACTTATTTGTATTAGACTATTTGTATTGGGTTGTTTTTGTATTAGACTATTTGTATTGGACTACATATATGAATTAGAACTGTGTCAATCTCTGGATTATATTGGACTACGACATGGTGATCAGGACATAGTCCCTGCAGCCATTCGACTGGCGAGGCAGAAACTATGTATCCGTAGATAAAGTCGACTGTCCGCCGACCCTCATCCCTCGGCAATGATGATACGACAACCCAACCGGAGAGGATACTCTGAGAGATCCATCTGAGAGGGACGTATACTCTGAGAGATCACCTTTACAAGAATTATATCAGTAGTGGGATCGAGTGTTGGAGGAGATATTATCAAAGTATACGTCCTACTCAGATTGGTCTCTCACCGTTACTATTTTTTTTTGACAGCATAATGGATGTGCTCCGTCCACAGATTCTTGCTCCGAGCCAAAACTTTGTCCCGGAGATCAAGTGGACATCTTTGGTGTAGAGTTCGAGTGAGAGGTTCCTGACAGCATGGTGGCCTCCTTTGTTAAAGTATCTGTGCTCATCCCACATTGGTCGTGGGACGAGCACAGATACTTTAACAAAGGAGACCACCATGCTGTCAGGAACCTCTCACTCGAGCTCTACACCAAGGATGTCCACTTGAGCTCCGGGACAAAGTTTTGGCTCGGAGCAAGAATTTGTGGACGAAGCACATCCACCATGCTGTCAGAAAAAAATAGTAACGGTGAGAGACCCATCTGAGTAGGACGTATACTTTGATAATATCTCCTCCAACACTCGATCCCACTACTGATATAATTCTTGTAAAGGTGATCTCTCAGAGTATACGTCCCTCTCAGATGGATCTCTCAGAATATCCTCTCCGGTTGGGTTGTGTTCTGAGCCATCCGTTCTCACAGAGGGTCCTATTTTGGATTCTAAATTTTGTATTTTGGTTTCTGTATTTTGTATTTTGGTTTCTGTATTTTGTATTTAGGTTTCTGTATTTTGTATTTTGGTTTCTGTATTTTGTATTTTGGTTTCTGTATTTTGTATTTTGGTTTCTGTATTTTGGCTCCAGCTCCATTTGCATTAATCTACGGTACGACATGGTGATCAGGACATAGTTCCTGCAGCCATTCGACTGGCGAGGCAGAAACTATGTAGCCGTAGATAAAGTTGACTGTCCTCTGACCCTCATCCCTCGGCAATGATGATACGACAACCTATCAGAATCCTCGACTCTCTTTCGCTTCTTGGATATTGACCCAGCTTCCAATCTCTCATTTCCCTCCGGGTCCACTCTACTCCCAATCTCTTCCTCTTTTATACACGGATCTACAGAATCAATACCATCCAAGGAAGGCAAAACTGAATCAGCATTGTCTTCCGGATCGTCCTCATCAAGGCATAACGGGCTGCTTAGCGTGTCCAGCTTCTTCAACTTCTTGCTGGCTGCAGAGTCGAAATGGGAACGGGTCCTCTTTGTCGGCCCGGAGCTCTGACTCGCACTCGTCGCCGCGCTACTGGTTTTCTCTCCTCCTCTGACGCGGGTCATAAGAAAAGAAATTTCGTACCTCTTCTTCACATAAACATCATTGTCGCCTTGTACTCGAGCCTCCTCATCTGTGACGCTATCCAAGGCACCGAGAAGTCGGATAGCGTCACAGATGAGGAGGCTCGAGTACAAGGCGGCAATGATGTTTATGTGAAGAAGAGGTACGAAATTTCTTTTCTTATGACCCGCGTCAGAGGAGGAGAGGAAACCAGTAGCGCGCGACGAGTGCGAGTCAGAGCTCCGGGCCGGCAAAGAGGACCCGTTCCCATTTCGACTCTGCAGCCACCGAGAAGTTGAAGAAGCTGGGCACGCTGAGCAGCCTGTTATACCTTGATGAGGACGATCCAGAAGACAATGCTGATTCAGTTTTGCCTTCTCCTCTCCTCCACTATGGCTATGGACCCATCTGCTCCTCCCTACTTTTCTTCTTCTTATTTGACTCTCTCAGCCACATATGATATCCAGCTCAAGTGTAGAGTCGGGGGAGAAGAAGTGGACATGAAGAGGAGGGAAAGCAGCACAGCCGGCGGCATAACCCGGAGGAAGTACAGAGGTTTTCTTCAACATACGTAGGAGAACTATAAGGATATATCTTTTCACAATATGTCATCTTGTCAAAGACCCTTAATGTGACAACCATGTTACCGCGGTGTCGGAAGACTAACATGTCATAATTTTTTAAGCCGTGTATTTTTACATAATCCTTCCAACTCTTTCTTCCTATGTCGTAATCTTGCATTATTACATAGAACTGAAATCCGGTTGGAGGATTATGTCAAAATACACGGCTTATAAAATTATGACATGTTAATTTTTCGACATCGTGGTAACATGGTTGTCACATTAAGGGTCTTTGACAAGGTGATATGTTGTGAAAAGATATATCCTTATAGTTCTCCTACGTATGTTGAAGAAAACCTCTGTACTTCCTCCGGGTCATGCCGCCGGCTGTGCTGCTTCTCCCTCCTCTTCATGTCCACTTCTTCTCCCCCGACTCTACACTTGAACTGGATATCATATGTGGCTGAGAGAGTCAAATAAGAAGAAGGGAAGTAGGGAGGAGCAGATAGGTTCAGAGCCATGGTGGAGAAGAGGAGAAGGAAAATGCTTGATCAGAACTTGAGGTGGAAAAGTTGTGACGTTGATAGCGTGAGGGAGGGAGAGGGTGGAAAAGATCTTCTCCTCCGACTCTACACTTGAGGTGGATATCATATTTTGGTTTCTGTATTTTGGCTCCAGCTCCACTTACATTAATCTATGGTACGACATGGTGATCAGGACATAGTCCATGCAGCCGTTCGACTGGCGAGGCAGAAACTATGTAGCCGTAGATAAAGTTGACTGTCCTCCGACCCTCATCCTTCGGCAATGATGATACGACAACCTATCACTATATCTTATATAGTAGTAGATGATGTCTTAGTATTACATTATGTGAGTTCATCTTGATTCTGTTACATTCTTCAGATACTAGATACGATAAGAACATATACTACACCATATGTACAGAACATAGATAATTCACACTAATGTATGCTAGAATGAATTTTGGGTTGTGTTCTGAGCCATTCTTTCCCATATTTTGTGTAATTGTTGTAGACTTGGTTATAGGGACTGAAACCTGTGTACAACGAGAAATGGACATTCTGTGATTGTTTGGATCCTATTCTACAGTGAGAAATGGTTATCTTTTTAAACTGCAGGGAGAAATAGATATTCTGTATTTTATTTTATTTATTTTTTTGCAGATTTAGCGACGTTTACCAACGTCCTCCGACCCTCATCCCTCGGCAATGATGATACGACAACCTATCACTATATCTTATATAGTAGTAGATGATGTCTTAGTATTACATTATGTGAGTTCATCTTGATTCTGTTGCATTCTTCAGATACTAGATACGATAAGAACATATACTACACCATATGTACAGAACATAGATGATTCACACTAATGTATGCTTGAATGAATCTTGGGTTATGTTCTGAGCCATTCGTTGATAGCGACTCCGAAAGTATGCGTCACAATACGTTGCTGATAGCGACATATTGCGACTACCTTTAGTGTAATAAAAACCAACGTCGTTGATTTGTCGAAAAACGTCGCTAGTTTTATTAGTTCAGCGACGTTTAGCGTCGCAAAGATTATTACTTCGCCGAATATTAAACGAATACCGACGCTTTGCGACGTATTTGCGGACGTCGCTAATTTCTGATAAAAAGGGTTTCCTCGGTTCGACTTTTCATTTCTCCCTCTCCCCAAATTTTTTGTTCCCGCCCCTCTTTCCCGACCTCGACGACAGCCCGACCCCCTTCCCTCCGGCGCCGCTCATCCTACTCCTCCACCGTGAGCCCCTTCTCCTCCCTCCGGCGAGCCCCTATCACTATATCTTATATAGTAGTAGATGATGTCTTAGTATTACATTATGTGAGTTCATCTTGATTCTGTTACATTCTTCAGATACTAGATACGATAAGAACATATACTACACTATATGTATAGAACATAGATGATTCACACTAATGTATGCTAGAATGAATTTTGGGTTGTGTTCTGAGCCATTCCTTCCCATACTTGGCAATTAAGCCATTCGACTGGCGAGACAGAAACTATGTATCCGTAGATAAAGTTGACTGTCCTCCGACCCTCATCCCTCGGTAATGATGATACGACAACCTATCACTATATCTTATATAGTAGTAGATGATGTCTTAGTATTACATTATGTGAGTTCATCTTGATTCTGTTACATTCTTCAGATACTAGATACGATAAGAACATATACTACACCATATGTACAGAACATAGATGATTCACACTAATGTATGCTTGAATGAATCTTGGGTTGTGTTCTGAGCCATTCGTTCCCATACTTGGCAATTAAGCATGTGAAATAGAACTGATTATGTTTAGTATGTCTTACGAACCAGATTTGGACATTGCTAGAATGATTGTTGTAGACTTGGACATTGTGTGAATTTTAGGTTGTGTTCTGAGCCATTCTGACAACCATATTTTGTGTGATTGTTGTAGACTTGGTTATAGGGACTGAAACCTGTGTACAGTAAGAAATGGACATTCTGTGATTGTTTGGATCCTATTCTACAGTGAGAAATGGTTAGCTTTTTAAACTGCAGGAAGAAATGGACATTCTGTATTTTATTTTTTTTATTTTTTTTTTGCAGAATTAGCGACGTTTACCGACGTTTATCGACGTCCTCCGACGTAAATGTGCGTCGGTAAACGTCGGTAGATAATTAATATTATCCAGTCTACCGACGTTTAGCGACGCACAATTACGTCGGAGGACGTCGGTAAACGTCGGTAATTATCACCATAAATTCCCAGGATTTACCGACGTCTAGCGACTTTGTATATGTCACTAAATCACCGACGTCTCATCGGTAATTCGTCGGTAAATTTACCGACTTGTAGCGATACTAAATATTATGTCGCAAAGAGCGACGACACGACGGTGGACGTCGGCATTATACCGACGTATAAATACATCGACGAACGTCGGCAATTGCGACGTTTGGCGACGTTTTTATGATCAACGACTTACATTTCCACGACCAGCCCGAAACGTCGATAATTTCGTCGCTAATTAGTTTTAGCGACGAAAATTGTTGTTTTAGCGACGTCTTTAGGCGTCGCTAAAACAACTTATTCTGGTAGTGACGCGTTGTTGAATCGGAACGGGCGGCGTCTCACGCTTTGAGCCAAATGAATCCTGACAAGCAGCGGGGTATGGTCACTAGTCCCGCTAGGCAATCCCTCCGCTTTGACATCAGAAAAAGGTGAGATCCAGGAGTTATTGCAGAGTATTCTATCAAGTTGACAGAAAACTCGGTTAAGCACTGAGCTATTGCTCCAACTCCAAGTGTGCCCAGTCTTCGCCATACAATTCAAGCCCGATGATAATAAACAATCTTGAAAATCTGCAAGAATAGAAGCTGGTACCTGTCGACCACCAATTTTTTCATCTTCTGATAGCATGGCGTTAAAGTCGCCCATCACCAGTAGGGGGATCCTGTTGTTATTTTCAGATGAAATTCTAACAATATCCCTCCAGAGCTGGAATCTTCTTCTGCGATCGTTATGACCATAGACAGCCTCTATCATAAAATGAAGACCCCCTCTATTCGTATATTCAATAACTATAAGTTGTTTCGAAGAGAATTTAACCACTCCTGACCATACACGAGTGTCCCACATCATCCAAATCCGAGCCATACCACAAAGTGCTCCATTGTGAATGGACTCCCACTGATTAGGAGTACGGCTATCGATCCTGCTATTCGCTTTGATTTTACTCTCTATGATAGCAACAACCGAGCAATTGTTACTCTTCACCATCTTCATAATCTCCTTCCATCTGCCAATAGAGTTACAGCCGCGAACGTTCCATGCGAGGACCGACATAAAATTAATTGAGGGGGGGAGTCCGAATCTGGCCTTCTACTCTCTCGTGGACTATTCGAGAGCGTACCCGACGTACCCGACGATTGCGGATGGGATGATTGCTGATTCTTCCACTGCCATTTCGGGTTAGCTATTGTGATCCCCATATTCTCTTTCCTTTGTTGATTACTATTGCTCCCTTCACCTCCCGCTTGGGTCGCCTCTGGTCGCCGATGTGAAGTGTTTCGTTTACTATTTTGTTGATGCACGTCATTCTCAATGCCTTCTTCGTAACCATCTCCTCGGTTATTTTCGTTCGTTTGAAACTCCCCATCCGTATTATCATTGGCAGCCCCAACAAGAACCATAGCAAGGTTCCCTGCATCAGTTGTGATGATTCTTGATTCAGAAACTTGTCTTTTCCCAAGTATCGACGACATGTTATTCTCTATACTTATCTGCAGATGTGATTCAGCCCCCTCAATCACCATTGGAGAGGTTGTAATAGAATCATTGTTCTGTTGTGTCATATGATCTTGGTCTACCGCTTCTTCCTGAGTCTGACTAGGTATGTCTTCCTGCATCTTTCCATCTTCTGCTTTCTCGACCTTCTCTTTACACTTTGAGTCAGTATGTCCGAAACACTTGCATATAGTACATGATGGTGGAACCCATTCATAATCAATCTCTTGGATACTTCTCTCACCATTGGGAAGCAGTAGATCAATACTCCGAGGAAGATTTTCGCCCGCTACTATTTCCACGAAGACTCGTGCATAAGATAATCTTTGTCTTCTCGCCGTTGGGATATCAGTTCGTATCGGCACACCCACCATACTAGCCATTTTCATGATAGAAGGGACACTCCAGAGCTGTGGCGATAGCCATGGCATACGAATCCAAATAGGAACTTTTGATAGACGGTCTTTCTCAAAATTAATAGTAGGATTCCACCTCTTCAAGACCACCAATCGCCCATCAAAAATCCATGGACCCCCTTCCAGTATCCGTTCGAGATCCTCCAATAGATCGAATTTTATAAAGTAGAAGCCGTTCTCCCGTGAGAATATATTCATCTCTCCTTTTGGTCGCCAGACCCTATGCGCGAACGCTCGGATCTGGCCGTAGTAAGGGCGATCCCCCATGACGTAAAGAATAAGGGTATTCTTCCAATACTCTGTAGTTTCCTGGACATCATCCTGTGTTATTTCCACGACTTTTCTACCATCTATGATACTGGGTTCAATATATTGCATATCCACTTCTTCTTGAACTGCCGCAGGCTTACACAACTCCGTCCATGAGATCGGAGAAGTCGGCTTCCCGTTGACACATCCTGCTCTCATCTCCCTCAGGCCAAGATTAGCCTTTGGGCCACTCTGCTTCGTTGGCATCCTCCTGGTGCCCTTTTCTATTTCTGGATTCATTGGCATCTTCCCTTTTAGGATACGCCTTTCCTCATCTCTTCGTCCATTACTCGGAGGGGTTGCACCTTGCCGAGGCCGCAGGTTCCTCCCTCCGTTGCCTACGTTGCTCCGCCCTACGCCAGGGTTCTCTGATCTTCCCTGCACTACCCGAGCCGCCTGTGGTTTGTTTCGTCATCGACGCTCCACCGTCGTCCAACCCCCCGCTACCTCGGTAATATCCTCTTGAGCGCTCTCTCCGGCCTCCTCCGCCGGCTGATCCTCGGATCCATCATTGCTTCTTGTGCCGCCTCCGCTAGAACGCGGAATCCCCAGCCCTAACGCCATTTATATATATATATATATATATATATATATATATATATATATATATATATATATATATATATATATATTGATGGAATCCAAGGGTGCAGATAAAATATCCAAAAAATTGGGTTCTGTCTGACAAAATCGAATTCGGTCAGCTTAGGCCAGTTTGGTTATGCTTGGATATGATCGAACTTAGACCAAACTCGATGTCACGCCCCAGTACCGGAATACGGAGATGGACTTGGCCAGGTACTCCATATGAGGTATGCAAACGTCATACGACGATCGTGGCTGTCAAGAGACAAGGGGGTGCATGCTACATTCGAGTCTCCGATGGTCTCACAGAGCATCTATTTCTCAATCATTCAAAGCAAGAAAACATCAATTAATGAGCATATAAGATAAAGCAGTAAGGCATCCCCGACGCTTCATCAAAATGATCATGGAGATCTAGCTTTATAAGTTAGCTAGCCCAGAGAGTCATATGTACATAATCGTATTCAGCTGCAGTCTGATTTAATTACAATTATACAAAAAATAAAATATTCAGATTAATCGGCTAAACAGGTGACGGTGGCTAAACGCCAGAACATAAGGGATAAAAATTAGAGTGGTGGAGAAGAAATCCACTAAAGTCTCCCGCCAGCCATGCTCCTAGTATGCACCATTGACGTCAGGGAGGAAGGTCGAATCCTCAGGCTCTGCTACGTGATCTGGCCAAACAAAACCAGCGGGGTCAGCCCCGAATAGCAAGTACCACAAGGAAGCACAAAAGAGTTAAGATAAAATCCAAGCATAAAATAATAACACTAGTAATAATAAAGGCTTCCGATAATAACCTCGGTCTACAGCTTGTCATAACACGATAGACCAACCCAACAACCAAACAAGAACATGGGTTGGACCACGCACCATGACAGTCCATGTCCCTCGGCTACTAACGGAAGGTACAAGGCACAGTCAAGTCGTGTTTTAAGCGACCATTCATTCCTGCGGCTTTCTATATTTTGCGGAGTTATCTCTGCGATACTGATTAAAGGGATCCTCACATCGTGTCAACCCAGCAGGGCATCAAACATATAGCATATTGATTATGCATCGGTCCCCAGAGGGCTACCACGCTAAAACATATAACACATAGCTCGTAGAAGTCGGATATAGTCATCCGCTATAGGCGAATGAAACCATATCCGTGGCGGCCAACCCGACACGTCAGGACTGGACCTGGGATGACTAGTATGGCACAATCTCGGGATTCTTCCCACCTAATGTATCTACCAAGTTAGATGCCTAGTTAATACCTAGGTTATTCTCGGGGTTCACATGTCGTGGTCACATGCTCTTTCCCCTAGATGCCTAGATGTCGTATAATGTACGAGTATCCCAAGAAGGGATCCGTACTGGCTTATGGAGTCACACGTATGTACCCCTTCTTGGTGTAATACAACACACAACATATACCACGTCATTGCTACCGACCATTCTCTATATAAATGCTGGACTATTGGATGTACTGGCATGTATCACGTAGGGACACTTAGCACATAGGATAGCACCTCGGTGCTCATATAGATTGTACCTTAGTACACACATAGGTTTATCCAGCACTCGCATAGGTAGTCAGATCAGGAATGAAGACCAAAACACAAGGACGCATGCGGCCAAGGGTTCATGCAGCCAGACTCATGCGGCTAAAGACTCGTGCGGCCAAACTCATGCGGCCAGACTGCATACGGCCATACTACATGCGGCCAAAGACTGCTCATCTTCTCCAAAATTCGAGAAAGATGACCAGAGAACCCATGAACTTCAAACTTGCACAACTCGGCCAAAACAAAACGAAATCTAACTTTTCAAAGGTCAAATTTGGATAAAATAAAATGCTCTACCAAATGGAACAACTAGATTTTGAAAACAAGCAAGTTTAATAGATCAAAACCAAGAAAAACCAAAAATAACATAAACTTAGATCTATAAGAATTTATCCATCAAAATCAAAAATACCAAGTACTAAACTTGTAGAGGATGATGAGAAGAACAACATAGACAAATAATATCAAAGAAAAAAAAATTCAAGAATGAAAAATACACAAATCTTCACTTTTGAGCAAGTTGTACTTGTGTAATGGTGGTGGTTGAGGGAAATGAATGAAAGGTTATGAGGAGAGAGAAAAGAAAGAGAATATATATAGTAGGGTTGTGTTGGCTTAAGAAAACCCTTATATCTAAACATGCTCTAACCATTCCACTAATGACATGCTTAAAGGCTACATGCAACCATTAATAAATAATAAATAGAATTATTCATATGCTAAATACAGGATACCATGTACATGATTCATGAAAGAATTACGTATATCGGAATCGGGGAGTGACACTCGCTATGGACCGAATTCAGACCGAACTCGGTTTGTCCTTGACAGAACTTCTGCCTTCAACTCTACGAACTTCTTCGACACACGGATGACGCTTGTCGCACTCTCCAATATTCTCCGACATATGGATGACGTTCGTCACACTCTCCGAACTTGTCCGGCATACGGATGACGCTTGTCGTACTCCGGGATATACTTCACATAGGTTGGAAACACCACCCAACTCCAACAAAACATTAAATCTCTTATTGTTTATTTGATATGTAGGTAGTGCGAGTGGAAGTTGAAAATGTAGATTTACTTCATCAATACATATGAATTACATTACATACATTTAAAGTAGGAAAGGAATCAACACACAGTAGTGCTCACAGTACAAATTCAATCCAATATAGTACTTACTACAAATTAAAAGGAATCCACACACAGTAGTGCTCAAAGTACCAATTCAAATCAATACAGTACAAAACCCTCTCACTAAAAGCTTGTGCAACATAAGAATTTGGAACTGAAACTCTCAGAGACTGAAATATACAGGAGCCATATATCTTTGCAGTACTCTACTATGGCATTCTTGGAAGACAGGAGAGATCATGTAGCACTCAGAGAAGCTTGCATGCATGCATGCTTCAGTTATGGACGTGCGTACTGATCAGCTAGCTCTAGGGGTGGGTGTCACTGTGACCCACACCAGGGCTACTACCAGGAGTAGTAGGGGGGAGATATCCATCTAGGGCTAGGGGCTTACCACTGTCGACATGCCCAAGGCGAGTCTCTTTCCCGCACCGAACCTTCGGCGGCTTCGCAGAGGAGGAGCACTCCACATTGATAGGATCAGTACTTCCACGTCCCTCTAGCCTCCTCGCGCACTCGGCATGGAAGGGCTGAGTTACCAGAAGGATAATGACTAGGGTTGCACCGAGAGAGACGTGATCATCTACTGCGGAGATGGCCATGGACTGCTAGTGCTAGCTCTTGAGTGGAGTGGAGTGGAGTGGAGTGGAGTGGAGTTGTGTTGAGCACAAGGGCTTCAACCTCCCTTAAATATGCAAAGCTAACGTGGTCAGAGGACCCATCAAAGGAAACCAGAGGGATCCAGCCCCTAGATATTAGTTTTTCTTGAATTACAAAAGGAGGGAAAGCAACTTGGTTAGTATTTTTCACTTTTTTCTATATATATTGCATGTACTGGTGGTCAAGCATCTTTTCCAAAATTAGCCAAGTTCTTGGAAACATCTTAGCTGGAATTACTTGAAATATCTCCAAAAACTTTCCAATGCCATAATAAAATGCTAATTGATTGCACCGACTTATGGAATATAGTCTTAGCTTGCCTTTGATTGATGGGACTACACTACCAAGAATAAGATCATAGTCAGAAATAACCCTCCTATGCTTCAGAATTAGGTTATTAATTTACAACCATGAAGACTTGTATATGATATATTTGGTATTTTATGATATATAGTTTTATTTTGCAACTTAGTTTCTATTGCAATTATAACTAGCAATCTTCATGGCCAAGATTTTGATTGGCTATATGAACTCATGTGCCTCTATTGTTCTATCCAATTTTTATCCACGATCAGAGTTTGGAGAGTTATTTGAAGTATGGTGTATTGTCTTTCTTAGAATAAACTACTACTTATTATTCAAACCCTAACCCCCAAACCTTATTATCTTTCACCCCAAGTCTGACTTAGTTAACGAAATAAGCGACAAAAAAATTTCGTCGCTAATCTTGAATAGCGACGTCTTTTCTGCAATTTAGCGACGTTTTTATGCGTCGCTAAACTGTCTTATTTTGGTAGTAGTTTCCTAATTATATTGCATCAATGCGGATATTTGGACCCAAGAAAAAAAAAAAGCTTTGATGCGTGTATTCATCTATAGCTAGAACAAGGTTTGATTAATCTTTATTGCATAGTGCAACTTCGACGATCCTTTTGGTGAACTCGACCTATAATCCTGATTACTTCGAGATTTTCTAGAGTTTCATAGGTAGACTTTTATAAATCTTTACGTTATAATTAAACTTTCGCTAATCTCAGTTTGTAAAAGTATTGTATAATCCCATATAGATCATACCTTTAGGTCTTATCCTCCGTCAAATTGGTATCAGAGCCTAGATCAAGAAATTTAATATGTTTTAACTGGGGATATAACTTCACGATCTTCTATTAAACTGGCACATTATCCTCAATTCATGATTTTAGGGTTGTTTAGGTAGATTTTTATTGACCCTTACTTGATTATTAAACTTTGCTAGTTTTGGTTTGTGAAATCACTGCATAATCTCTTATAGAATCGTCGTCTAGGTCTTGTTAGGCATCAACAAGTTGATAGAAATAATATTCATGAGAATCAATCTCTTGATTAATGGCATTAGTTGTAAATGCTCCTTAATTTACTCATTCATTCTCTCAATGACTTATTCTCTTTTTCAAATAGTTACATTTCGTATTTCAGCTGTAAGTTGTATATATATACGACCAATATCAATAATAATATTCAACCTTCATTTTCAATCACAATCAACATTATTTCCTCTTATATGGTATCAGAGCCCATATCCATTTTTTTTCTTCATGCATGTTCATCCTTTTCACTTAATGGCATCCAATGATCAATCTCACAGCCGTCCTCCCTCCTTCAATGTCGACCTTCTCCCCACTCCAACTCTTTCCTTCCTACCCGTTCTTCTCAACCCTTCAAAGGACGATGTTAGTGGTGCCGAACCCAAGGTCGTTATGTCTCTCATTGTCCCATTTTTCGTACCCAATATCCAAATTCAATACCACCTTCTCCACAATCCAATCCACCCATGGTTCCTACACACGCTCAAACTCGTCTTGGTGCCAAAGCTTATCAATCCTCGTTTCCTCATGCCTATGCTACCACTGCTACCGACCCCTTCTCCAATGGCTGGTGTAGTGCCCCGTCCCGCTCAGTCAATCGGAGGAATCAAAACGCCAACGACATTCGGACTTAGCCATGTAACGGCTTGCTCGAAGACTCGCTCAGGTGGGTGGCTTCGGTGAACTTGTCTCAGCTTGGCCTTCATACTAATAAAATGAAAGTTTTCAAATGCATAAGTAGGCTTGATAATAAAAGAGATGCATCCACATAGCTAAGGAAATAATCCCAACTTGGATCAGACTGAGTTAGAATATGAAAAGGTCCTACGGTCGGCTTAGTAGTTTGCTCAGCGTGCTTTCAAAATGACACTCGGTCCTTCGTTTCGTGGCTTGGGAAAATGGAGTTGGTCTAAGTTGCTAAGTTACAACAATGCTGGAATTAGCCTAAGTCATAGGTATCGCCCGCATAAATGCTTGATAAAACATGCACGATTCCATCGTCTAGGGCTTGGCATTGCCTTGCTCGTTCCACGGGTTAAGTTACAGTGCACATCTTGTGGCGTAAGTCTAGGCACCCTAAAGAACTTGGTTGTTCAAGTTGAACGCATGCACGGCACGTTCTCTCGATGCAAGGCTTGGCATAGCCTCTGCTCGTCAATTCGTTGTACGAATAAGTTAGACAAGAGTTTTGCTGGACTATCAAAGTCATAGCAAGCACTGTCTCCTGTTATCTGCGGTTGTCAAGTCACGTAGTCCTATGATCTCAAGACTCGTCATATAAAGTATATGACTTGAACGATAGTGTCGCCTAGAGAACATGGTCTGTCTAAGGCACGAGCCACGATTGGTTAGAGAAAAAGTATGCCACGAACAAAAGAACACGTTATGTTCAAGTTAAGATGGAAGACTACTTACTAGTCGTTCCCTGGATTTCTAAGGATAGAAGTTCACGCGACTGGTGGTCGCCGAGATCGGTCCCGCTACTTGGGAGTCTCGATAAGAAAGTTCACGAGATCGGTTCCGCTCTCGATAAGAAAGTATGCGAGATCGGTCCTGCTACTTGGGAGTCTCGATAGAAAGTTGGAAAGCATGTCATGATTAAGGAAGGACTTGATAGATCGAGTTGAGTCTTGCATGGTCATTGGACAACTTGCGTGCAAGGGAAAATTCCTCGAACGATCCCGGGGCACCAGATTCGTGTCGGCCTAGAAGGAATTGCAGATATTGTACGACCTTTATCAATGGTACGACTCGATTGAAGTGAACCGTTACAATATAGGCTGTGGGTCATTCGGTGGGAGCTCGTACCTCGCACGCGAATGGTCACCGTATGCAAAGATCTAGGATAGCTTGACATTGCTAGTGACCACTCATATAGATATATCGGTATTAGAGCGGTTATCCGCGTGTATGTATTTGGATTGCGTCGAGTACTAGCATGTTACAAGTTGGATTAACAAGGTATAATTACAACAAGCGCTAACCTTGAATCGGCTCGGGCTAGGTGTGTACGGTTGTAACACTATTTTGGAGCCTAAGATTTGGCTATAGCAAGGACATGTGCTTCGGCATGAATGTTGCGTCGTTATCGAGTCGTCTCAAGTTAAGTCAGGAAGGGCCGTAAGGCAAGTTGGTTAAGTCCGGTTGATCCTTGGGAGGCACGGTCTCGATCTTAAGGCACGATCAAGTCCATTGGCACGACCAGCACGAGTCGTCCCCTTGACGTCATTGGCACGAGAATGGTCTACAGGCACATAAAAATAAGTGAAAGTCTTGGCACGACCTAGTTGCATAAGTTTCCACTCGGCGAGGCACTGCGTCGAATATATTGAAGTCACGAATAGAGTAACACGATCCTGTCGTTGCATTGCCAAGTACAGGCCAAGGCATCTTTGTCCTAAAATTGATCCTAAGGCAAGACTAGAACGACAGTCAAAAGGGATTAAGTTGCACAAAGTAAATAAACGTGTCGGTTTTGTATGGGTGGACGAGGAGCTCACTCTACCAGTATAGTTGAGTACTGACACCCACACAGTTTTCATGTGCAGGCACAAGTAGAAGTCCGATGGTGCGAGCTCGCTTGGATGCGTCGAGGTACGGAGTTCCTGGGCGTTTCGAGAAATGCAGCCGTATGGATTCAGAACTTATGCGGGACATAATGTATGGACATCGTCATTTCGCAGAATTTGCCACTCGTCGCCTTGAAGCTTGTATTGAGTATTAAGAGAGAGCAGAGTGACTTGTAATATGAGAGAAAAGTGAGCTTGAGAGACTTGTAATTTGGCCTCGTGTCCACATTGTAATCTTTGTTCAATATAAATAAAAGAGTATTTTGCATGACTTGTATTTTGCTTCACATTTCTGCTGCTGACTATTCACTGCTTCTGCTTGGGACTTCTGTGCGACGACCCCCGTTGCTTAGCCTGTAATCGGCCGTTATGGACCTGCCTTACATGAGCGCAATCTAGGCTCATGCGATATCACGTCTTAGCGAGGATGATCGCTCCTACGGAAGCGGGGCATGAAAGCTGGCTTCTCGATAATGGTGCTACCCATCATGTCATCCATGATCTTGAAAACTGTAACGCCCCAGTCCCAAAATACGTAGGACTAGGGACGTAGACATGCCAGCTGTATTCATACGAAGTATACTCCAATATATGAAAACCTTGTATGAATACATAAGCTGTAAAATGCAGTATAACCATAACTAATCTCATCCACACAAAAATAAATGAATAAAAGATATCATATAATGATAAAGAATTATCTTGATACAATATGTTAGGCGGAGACAAATCCACTACCAACAAGTAAGAGAAAATATATGGAAAATGAAATGAATTTGGCGAGCGAAGCGAAGACGATCCAAGCGCAATCATCCTCGAAGAAATAGCGATGAACACGGCTAGAGCTAGAACACCTGCGAAAGATAAGAGCACACACCTGGCGAGATAACCAGGTCCTCAGAGGGACGTAACAAGACACATAATATCATGCCAATAACTGAATAATAAAAGCTCAACAGAAAAATATATGTGACTAAACAGATAAAGGTCTTAACCATTCTATGTGAAAATGTAATTTAAAGACAACGTTCCACACAAGGGCTCTCGAGACTAGAAACACGGCACATTAGCGTTTCAACCAAGGCACTAGTGGCGTCTAGAGAAAAGTAAATGCACGGCCCATTAGTACTCGAGTGAGAACTAAGGGGCATCTAGAGAAAAATAAATGCACGGCCACTAGCTCTTGGGTGAGTCACTAACGGCAGCTAAACGAAGGTAAATGCACAGCACATTTGTGTTTCAATCGAGGTACTAGTGACATCTAGAGAAAAATAAATACGTGCACGGCACACTAGCTCTCGGCTGAGTCACAAATGGCAGCTAGAGAAAAGTAATGGTGTGAAAGCCCCTGCGCCTAATAACTGTCTTCACCCTTCCCATGCTGTCACGCCCCAGAACCAGAATACCGGAGAGCGAGGGCAGACATAGCCAGCTACGCAATCCCAAAGTACGTTAATACTCTGAAATCACGTATAAGCTGTCAAGACATGGGGGTTACTCTACAAGCCATCAGTCAATCCTAAGGTTTAACAATCCTAGGTATCTCAATCACAGGCAATTATACAAGAACAAGGAGTATGATCATCATACATACAATAGTAAGGCGTCCCGAACCATATATACATGAATGATCATGAAGCTAGTACCACGGAACTGATGACTAGCTAGAGTATTAGTCGTACATGATAAGGACTAGCTATAGTCTAGAATACACATATCATGTTTATGCCCGAAGGCTACAATATCCAGGAAAATGCCAAAACACGAGCTAAACACGTGCTCGGGGCTAAACGTTACAATAGGAGAATTTACATATCAGTGAGAGGATAAAGAAGAAACCCACTGAGGCACTCTGGTGCTCCGGCTGGTCACCGTCGAGTAGATGGTGCGGTAGATCCTTCGGGCTTTTCTATTAGAACTTGGCCATGCAAAACCAGTGGGGTCAGACCCCAAATAGCAAGTACCATAAAGGAGGCCGGACTATGAACTTAAAACCAGCAATCATAGTTAATCAATAGGGAGAGAAAGCAATAAGTAAATGAGGATCGAGATTCGTGCAGTACCAATGCACTTATCCCGAACATAGGAAGACAGTAAGTAAATCATCATTGAGCATAAAGTAAACTGGAGAACATGTTAAATAAATAGAACTGGGCAATATACGAAAAGAGGACGACGGTACTGTTCCGGAAGCCAGGTTACAACCCTTAAACCAAACAAGGACCGGGATTGTAACCCTTCGTCTGAACAGAACTTGGTCTCTGATCATTTATTGCTAGAGATGACGATCATTAAGTGATAATCAGAGAGTGACAATACAGAGTACAATACATTAGAGTGACAATCCTTGCAACCATTATTCTAGAACAATTAGGAACTGGATCTAGGAAGGTGATATACGATGAGATAACCATGGGACTATTCAGATAACCAGGTTACAACCCGTAAACTAAACAAGGACCGGGTTTGTAACCCTTCGTCTGAACAGAACTTGGTTTCTCCTACCATTTATCGGCAAGATAAAATAAGAAATCAGGACATGTAACAATCATGCACAAGATCAAGACAAGACTGGACAGATTGAACTCCATCCAACATTCACGGCCAAGCAATAAGTACAGCTTGATACTTTAACTAACTAGGGTTATCACAAGCCTTAGTTACTAGCAATATGCAATGAGATGTTCCTCCAGCCACAAGCCCTGCAGCTAATCCAGGTTATCCAGACGACTTGGATTCATTAAGCAGTTATCAATAATTATTAGGTAGCTTGGTGTGCACCAATGACAGTATGCGTAGAAATTGTTTCATGAAGTGCCCCACATGACAGTGGGCTGGAAATGTGCCCTACTCAACGGCAGGCTACAAGTCCAAACAATTGTGGCCGGGATAACGGGATCGCCTATAACTGGGGAAATCTCTCATGACTACTGAATTATTCTAGTTATTAGCCTTAGCCATTTACAGTGGGTACCCATGACCGTGGTACTCAGGGGTCCCAGTCCTAGACATGATGCAAGACAAGACTGGTTCATTTGTACAAGCACAATCGTCCACGGTGTCCAGGTCATTCATTCTTGTCGTGTCATGTTAGCCGTCACAACAATATTTTCAAGGAATATTATGTCAGGTTTATCATGTCAAGAGTGCACCACTACGGGTCACTGTCGAGAATTATCATGTCAAGTTTATTTGTCAGGAGTGTGCCACGTCGGGCCACTATCAAGTCATGTCAATTGTTTCTGGTTACTGGTTACAGGTTAGAGTGCACCATGACAGGTCACTATCGTGTCAAGCAATTTCACTCATTAAAGAAATAGCAAGCTATTAAGTGGGGTCGCAGCAATTTAGGCCAGAATAGAAAATACACAATAGCAGTCAAAAACTTCATGAAGGACACTACAAAAATATGGCAAATTAGCGACTGATCTAGTGACTGACGCTAGTTAGTTGCTAGATTAGCGACTAAACAGCGTTAAAAAATCTAAAAAAAAATTATTCAATTTACTCAACGTCAATATTTCGTCGCTAGAGCGTGGGAGCTATCTAATAAATTTTATAGCGACTGATATTCTTCGTTGATAATTAGTCGATGATTTGGATCATTAATTATTTACTATCCAGCGACTGAAATTTTCGACGCCAGGTAGAAGACGCATCAACTCCTTTTTCGTTTACAAATATTTTATCCCCTCCAAATATTTTTCTTTTCCCCCAAACGTCATCCTCTTTCTCTATTTTTTTTTTGTTCTCCTGCTATTCCCAAACCCTAAAACCCTCCTTCCACCGCTCCACCCAAATAACCACGGACTCCATCTAGGTCGATCACGCGGTCATCCTCCTCCTCGACGACTTTAACGAACTGCCCCTTGCTGAAGTGGCTGGACCTCCTCAACGCCGTCCGTGATGGCCTCGACCGCGTCCGCCTCTGGTTCGGGCACCTAGACATCGTCATCCCCATCATCGTCGACCATAATCTCTGCACGCCAGGAAGTCCCTCGGCGACTACTCCCTCCTCCTCGGCGAGACCGACCTGGTCCTTCCGAACCACCAACACAATCGGTCCTTCAGCCGCGACCCGAATCACCGTGGCCAGAGCCACCACCTGCGGACCCTCTCCTGGTCCATCTTCTACAGTTGGTATGCCGCCAGGCAGCTGTAGTCCATGGGGAGCGGCCTGAGCCCTCCGAAGCCCGTCGACGTATCGGGCACCGTGGGGTTTGCCATCTCGATATTCACGATAAGCTCGGTACTGTTGTTCATCTCATAGGCGCTGGTCACCGCCATCCCATGCCAGGACCGAGGGCTGTAGCATGCTCACCTCTCAGTCCCGAGGAACTTCCCGTGGGCCGCAACGATGGCCTCGCTGCAGGAGAAGATACTCGAGGAGCATAAAAAGAGGGGGAGAGGGACAAAAAGAGCCACAGCACGAGCGGACTGATGAGTAAGATTTGTGTGATCGAGAAGGGTATGAGGAGCCTGATAGAGCTTCTCAATTTGCTGAGAATGGGAATGAAGGCGGGGTGTTTGACGAATTGTCTGAGAGGTTTTTTGAGCTTCCAATGGGAGAGGAAGGAATGGCCCATATGGGGGGTCATAGGTTTTACGAGTTAGGCAAGGAAATGAGACTATCCACATCATTGCCTGTGATGATGGAGCACGTTAGGAGCGATATTCAGGATCAGCACTTTAGCCATAAGAATGTCCAGGTTCACACAGCCTTCTTTCAAACTATACATCTCTCCGTGCACCTAAAATCAGTAAGAAACCTAAATCTCTACATATATACAATTTCTTCCAATGGTTTGCTTTGCTTTAGCACCTAGATGAGTGCCTTAATTAATACTACCTTAACAAATACCTTATATACACCATAAAGAGGAAAGGGAAGGCATTTCCTACACCTTACTATATTCAGGGGCGTGTCTTATTTTTTCGCTTGCGCCTATGCTACGAAGAACCTTGGTGCCTTATTGTACTTCTCGGCTACGACAACTATGATTTTCTCTCATCTTATTCTCAGTTGGCACCACTTCCAACTTCCCACTAATTTTAGGTCAAATTTTCTATTCCTGAGATAGAAGGGCATTGAAATAACAACCATAATTTCTAGTTGTCAAACTAACATTTGATAGGAATTATGCATACTTACTTTCCCTCAGAATTAGCTAATTTATCAATTCCTGAATTTCAAATTATGTATTCAAATGGTGCCCACATGATTGGGATTTGATAAGAGAATACAGGTAGGAACCAGATTCTTACTCTTTTTAGATTGTCTCAGGGCACAACATTAAGTTCTTGTCTTTATTTTTTTGTTTCTTCTCCATTGACTTGCACTTCTTCAGGTCCTTTGGAGGTATTACAGGCATTATCCCCAATTACAACTGTATGGAGGCCTACATAACCCTCTTTGCATTAAGTTGCTTGACCTTTGCAACCAGTGAGTCATTTAGGAAATACCCAAGGTTTTCGACGATCCGATCTGGGTGCCAAAGGTTACCATGGGTTTCTTTAACTTACGAACTATTTACCTTGTATCTTTTATTCTAATTTCATAACAATGAACCTAGGTTGTGCGATACAAATATGACACGACATGATATGGCCAAGGTGATAGGGACATGCACCAATTTTGGGATATCCTAGTATATTTCAAGTGTTTGCTTGTGTCTGCTATGTGTACGACATGATACAGACACATCACTGATTTCTGCAGTATCCATGCTTCGAATAGTTGAACCCTTAATGTCTGAAAAACACTACTATTCATATTTCATAACTATGAAACCTTAGACAAGTTCCCTGCATTTATCCTATTTTCTAATAGGAAGCTGCAGGCGTATACATATACGGTCCCGTGATTATCCTCTACATATAGTCTATATGAAACTTCTGCTTCAAAATTTCCAGTATTTATGAATGCAAAGTTTTGTGATGAAATATTTATAAACGTTTCTGCCTTTATATCTTCATGTTATTCCATAATTACAATTCCTTTGGTTAGTTTCAGATTGGAACTCTGATCCTTTAAGAATTTAATTCAGCATAATGCTTTGCTTTGCTTCTATTCCTGTATATAATTTTGTGGTAAAAGCTTGGATATAATCTTGTGGTAAAAAATTGGTGTCATAAGAACACTGACTGGACCTTGGTGTCACTTTCTGAGTGTTTCTGTGGTACAAAAACATGACCAGAGACCACTCATGAAATGAATGGATTTGTGATACAACAATGTTAAATTAGAATGAAAATATGGATTGTCTGCTGGTACTCTAGTGATGCTTTCGTCTTCAAAGCCACAATGTTAAATTTTAACAACTGAACTGCACAATGTATCCATAGATTAATTTGGGGAAGAATGTATATCTACTAGTACTTCTAGCCTCTCTTCTATACAACATGAACTATCTGTCTAATATAAAAAGTAGAGTGCAATGTTTTAACTGTATCTTGTGAATGTTTTAATTATATCTTTATCTTTACAAATAAAAATTTATATTCTTCAAAAACACGTAGTTTGGTTGTAATTTTATATACTCATGATACCATTATATATACATGAGGCCTACGAGAAATTGGAGAGTCATGCCTCTCAAGCAGCTGATCAGTAAGGGGGGGCCGCTAGTACTAGTATTCCACGTATGTCCTCTGAAAGAAATGACTTATGGGTATAGGCTGTTGGGAGAGGAAAGGGCGGTAGCGTGTACGGTACCGGGTCGTTAGCATCGCAACCGTCGAGATACGTCAGAGCTCTTCCACATGTACAGTCTACTACCGGTCCTGCACATGCTACTACTTCTACTGGATTTCTTACTATGGAGCAGATGGCCACCATGATGTTCGACTTTCAGAGACAGCTGAGACATATTACGGAGTTGGTGTCTTCTACTAGTGCTCATTATGGTACTACTGCTCATTCTGGTAGTCCGACTGTTCCTCCTCCTGCAGCTCCTCCTTCCTTTACTCCAGCTACTGTACCATCTGTTGCTCCTCCGGCCACGTCTCCATCTGTTGTTCCTCCGGCCACGTCTCCATCTGTTGCTCCTTCGGCTACTTCTGTTCCAGCTCCTGTTTTTATGACGAGCCAACAAGCAGCAGTAGTTACGTTCATGACACAGTTTATGGGCAGCATGCAGCCACCATCGTCTTGACTTTCTATGCTTTTGTATCACCAGAGATATACTATTTTGTGCTTGTTACATTAGTTGATCTTTTTGTTATATGGATGATCGATGTTAATATCTTTTTGTTATATGGATGATCGATAGTAAATGGTTGGACATGATTGAACATGACTGATATATATATATATATATATCTTTGATTTTCTGTTTGTGTATTGTGTATGTTATTATTTTTTTGTTCATATAATTGATAACTATTGTGATCCTAAAAGTTGTTTGCACTGTATCTGTTGTGGACTTGTTTATATATATTAATCTTACATGATAGTTTAGCAAGAATCCTACAAATCTGGAAAATATAAATGACTCAGCAACGGAACAGCGACTAACCGGCGACGACCTAGCATGTAACTAGCAACGACTCAGCGACTAAATATCTGGAGAAATAAAATAAGCGACTAACCAGCGACAAAGCAGCGATTAAAGTTGTTCGTCGCTAGTAAACAACTGTAATCATTACAATCGTAAATACGTCGTCAGTTAGTTGCCCGTTAGTCGCTAAAGCAGCTACTAACTTAGCAGTCGCTGGTTAGTCGCTATTGTTCGTCGCTATTTCAGTCGGAAGTTAGTCGCTGTAGCGACTAACTAGCGACTAAAAGTGATCAGCGACAATGCATTTAGCGACGAACTTTTTTAGTCGTGGGTTAGTCGCTAATTTGCTTTAGCGACTGAAATGTCTGTTTTAGCGACTGGAATTTCAGTCGCTATTTAGCTATTTTTTGTAGAGGGAAACTTGCATAAAATAATTAAATAATATATTCTGGAAGCCAAGGAAAAGATCTACAATTTTTATGTTGGGAATGGGAAGAAATTCTGACCACAATTCAGGCAAATAAAAACATTTAAACAATCAAAGTGGACCCCATACGGCCCAAAAGTGAGAGAACATACATGCGGCCAAAGAGAGTGGGAGGCCACCCATGCGGCCAGCCAAGCTCATGCGGCCAGAAAATAACTGAAGGGGGGCCATGCGGCCAACATTAAATGCCAGCAAGAAATATCCATGTAATCAGAAAAGACAAAGAGAGTGGGACCCGCAATAAATACAAGCATCCACTCAAGCAAAAGAAAAGGGCACGTGGCCATTCAAGTACAGAGGCCATGTGGGTCCCAACAATGAATGCAGCAAGGAAAGAAAGTTTACGTGAACCATTTAATTAGTGATCCACGTGAAACAATAATTACATGCATATAATAAGCCATGCAAGTGGAAGGGGCCATGCGGCCAGCAATTGGAATTTAATGCAATGCAATAAAATAATGTAAGGCCATGCGGCCAAAATAAAGTGGAGAGGCCATGCGGCTCACTACTGTGTGTGCATGCAAGCAATGCATACGGCTACACTAGAATTCCATGCAAGAATGCGAGTGGATGAAATGCATCAAAATATGCATTAAAATTACAATGCCTATGCGGCTCACTACGGGGTGTGCCTGCAAGCAAGGCTGGTTATTGTAACACTCAGTTTTCCAAATGAGGGTAACTTTGAAATTTTATAATTATAATTATTATTTATTGATATTTATTTCATATTATGATTTTTAGTGATTTTTAATTATTTTTAAACTATTTAAATCATGACTTATGATTTGGTGTCTTGCTAGTGCAACCCTAGAGCCTAGCCATGTGGTTAGGATGTTTAATTAGTACAATTTAGCCTAGACGGTATTTTGGTCATTTTAGGATTTATTTGAATTTATTATGATTTATGGGAATTTTTGTGAATTTAATATAAATTAAATATTGCTATGTGTTATGTTAGTCTTGACTAGTTGAGACTTTGTAGACTAACCTAGAAGTTGACCCTAGCTATGGTGACTTGGTTAGCATGGTAGAACCCTAGTCTAACTTAAGTTAATCTAAATTATTCATGTAGGAATCAAGACTTGGATAGAAGGCTTAGTGATTTGGACCATAGGCTTGATACTTAAAATTTGGTTCCATGACTAGTGCAAATAGGTCCATAGTCTATTAGACTCAACCCTAACCCTGATTATCACTTTATGAACAGCCACCTAGGGCTATTCTCCCTATAAATAATCTCTTCATTTAGGGTTCTTGTCTCTTTATTGAGTTTCAACATTTTGAAGAAGGAAATGTATAGGAATCTTCCTCAAGCCCTAGTTTCTTTATTTTAATTCCTTTTTCCCTCTAGTCTTTTGCATTAGTTCCTAATCCACCTCTACTTGCTGTTCATGGAGAGGAATCTCAGGTTTGGACCAATTTGGAGCACTTGGCCATCAAGAAGAAAACCCCCTTTTTGAAGCATTTTCATGCAAATTGCATATATAGGTAACTTCCTATTCCTTCCATAGATTTTCGTTTTCTTTGCGTGGATAGGAAGCCCTAGGTGTCCCCTAGCCGTAGGTATTGGTTTTGTGTCGATTCGTGTCCATTTGGTGTCCGTATCGGACACGTATCATGTTATGTGTGCATGTGTTTGATGAAATGTCACAAAAGATTTTATTTTCGATTTTTGAAAATCTAAATACATGGAATTGCAGATCTATGTATGTATTTTATACTTCATGAAGACTGAGCATGGATTCGAGTCGTGTCCGTGTCCGAATCGGACACGAACTCGCTGCACGACGCACGTGCACAGTCCCCTGCTCATGCACCCCTCGTGTTCGCTGCACACGCCACGTGGACAGCTACAATTTGGCGTGAGGATGGGGGCAGTGACTACCAGTGCACCCCCCGAGTTTGACACAAGATCGTGTCGTAACGAGGGAGCACGGACACGCGCATTGGGATTTCACTGCGCAGTATCAGTCGGGAAATCGCGTCTGATACGCCCTTATTACATGGACACGACATGTCCCCGACCCGATTCAGGGTGATGACACCCTAGCCCTACTATGGGCGAACCCAAATGCACGAGCTCGACCCACCTCGAGCTCTGTGTCGAGCCCACGAAGGCTCGACATGCCTGCACGAGGAGTTAATTTGTTGTTTCTGAGGCTATTCGAATTTGGTTTTGGACACGTTCGTGTCCAGTTTTCTGGACACGAATGCATCCCTATGACACGTGCACATGTGTACTATGTGTTGGCACAATCAATTTGACAAATTATTGGGTTTTTGTTTGAAATTGGTTTTGAAGGTCGGGTTTAACTGGAAATACTGATACATATTAAAGCTCACTGTTCATGAGATTGAGATGCTAATTTTAATGTTTGTGCCTGTATATATATATATATGGGATGTATGCCTACATGTCTGTCATGTATTCCTACTTGATATAAGTTTATTTCCTCAATTGATTTCGAAATCTAGATACTAAATTGGTTTTTATTTCCCTATTCTCTGATACATTGAAGGGTTCACTGTCATGTGATTCCTGAGATTTTGATGATTTATTGGACTTTCTTGTTTGATTAAATTCGCTGTTTGGTTCACAAATTCATACCTGAAGTTAACCTACCTGTTAGGTTGATGGATAGCATGGGTTTTAGTTTCGAAATTGAAATTTGTTTTGAGTTGAACTGTTAAGACTGATACATGGCTGTTTTCTTGTTTTCCTGAAAATTCGATTTGGATTAACCTGTGTTGGGATTAATTTGTGTTGCACTATAACCTGGGATTAACCTACCATGTTAGGGTGTATGTTAGCAAGAGATTTGAGTTTTCAAAATTGCATTGAACTGCTAAATCCCGAGAATTTCAGCACTGCTATGTGCATTCACTGATTTTTCAAATCTGGAATTGAATTTCATTCTAAACTGATGTTGAATGTTAAACTAGCCGTGTTATTCCATTTTATAGTGTTAGCTAAATGCCATTGCCATTTTCTTATACTGTTTTGTAATTCCTGAGATTAGTTCACGTGTATCCACACTCTTCCTAATTCCTAACTCCTAATTCCTGAATTTTCCTATTTTGACACACCCTCACATGTAACTGTTACACACACAACTGAGATATTGGATTCACATTGGGAATTTGATTTGGGTTGAACTGATTTCACATTCCTGTGCACTGGTTTACATTCCTGTTATTACGTAGAATCTGAGACTCATTACATTGTACAAACCCGAGAATGAAATGGCTTTGGGATGTTCAAAACTGAGATGGGTTTAATTCAAGATAACTGAGAATCATATGAAACTGAGAATTGAGTTTTGATATGTAAACTGAGTTGAAGGTTAACCTGAGAAGTTAACCTGAGATTCAAATCTCAGTTGAAGGTTCATGAGTTAAATTGTTGAATGAATAAGCTGAGATTTTTGAATATGTAAAATGAAATTCTAACTCCCTGAAAACCTGAACCCCTAGGTCCAGTACACCAACCCATTCACTAATTTCAGATTTTGTTACACAAACAAACACATGCCACTCACTGTCCACACTCATAGAACACACATTCCTGTGCACTACACTCTACACATTCACATGTTTCTCCACTCCACCCTCTGTTTTCCTGTCACAGACTTCACCCTCACACACACACATATATATGCTCATACACATACATTGTGACCCTTCCCTCTCTATATATATGAATATACATATATGTTATAATGTATAATAATATATGTATCATAAACCTATATGTATATATGCAAGTATGTAGGTAAACATGTATGTATACATCTAGGTATTGTATGTATTCATGAACAATACAATGTATGAATGAATGCAGGAATAGATAATGTCTATAATATATAATATAATGCATGTAATATATATAATATAATATAGAATGACATACAATGTATGCTTAATGATAAGGTGGTACCTAATGTATGCCTCAATATGCATGAATGATATGTATGAATGTAATGCATGTGTGTAGGTTTACATAGGTTAGTTGATTCTCTTTTATGATATGCATGTATGAAATATGGGTGATGTAGACTATATGGCTCATTGCCTATGTGGTTAGCCTATGGCATAGGGAGAGGGTACACTTAAGTTAGTATTTTGAAGACTTGTGTGACTTGAATGGTGTATGCTAGCTAGTCTAGGCTGGTTAGGCCTAGTGAGACTTGTTAGACTTGTTTGGACTAGGACTTGACCTAGTTTACCTAGTTTGATTAGTGTGATTGACTGGAGTTGACCAAATGTTGAATTTAGTCTAGTTTGACCTAGACAGCATACAGACGCATAGTAGATTATATTTATCATCTCCTATATACGTCTTGACTTGTGTTGCTCTAAATAGGAGTCAGGTACCTCATCTCGGACGGTATATTTACTTCAGACATTCAGATACGAGGCGAGTACATTCTCTGATCATTTCATATCCTGCTTAGAATTATTTTCCTGCATTAAATTACTTTACTTGATACTGTCACGTTGGTCACACGGATTAGTACAATATGGATCCCTCCCTGAGATGTTATCCCTTCAGGGAGCATCGGGGTACTCTATGTTCTATGCGTTTCACTTACATGGCGTATCACTATGCTTCTTTGGTTCTTTGATCACTTGTGACATATACCCATATGATCACAGAGTCTTCTTTGAATTCTTATCCCATTTATGGGACCACTATATATCACCCTTTGGGGGCATATCATCCTTTGGGGGCTTACCACCCTTCGGGGGCTGTTACATAGAATCATAATATAACCTAGTTGGATCTTTGTGTATTAATTGGGGGTACGAGGGAGTATAAATAGCCATGTGAACAATTCTAAAGTTGAATAGCCATGTACGCCTCTTTAGTATAGCCATGTACAAATCAAGCCGTTCACATGTCGACTTTGTACTCTAAAACACTAGTCACTGGTAGCTCTCTACTTATAGTAGATATTTCTATTACAATTCTCTCTCTGTTTACATACTGTATTTCCTTCAGTATCTATATCTTACTTTACTGCATGATTATATTTTCTAACCTGCTATAAACTGTTGAGATGTACTGTGCTCGCTTCCGTCCTGACTGGACCTGTTGAAAATTTTACAGATGATGATGAGAAAACCTGTACCCCTTACTTGGGAGCTTGCCTAGATGACACTCGCGACCTGGACCCCTGGGGAGGTTCAGGCAGCTGCTGAGGATGATACCCTGGCATAGATAGATAGCTTAGACTGTTCTTTCTTTTTATGTTTAGTTGTTGTCTTTATTTTCAGAGTTGTATATTTTAGAGATGTTAAGACTTTGTTATTTCTTTCTGCTGTACCTCAGTTGAGGATTCTCTTATCTATTTTATCGTACCATATTCTATCTCTAGATTGTGATTGAGTTGTACCTCTGTGTTGGCCTCCTTATGGAGAGTATTCATATTATGTTAGTTATAGTTCATGACCTAGAACAGCGTTCTACTGTCGACACTGCGACGTAGGCTGGGCGTTGTTACGCTCTCGTACCCTCACAGTGGGTGCGGGTCGTGACACGTTTTTAGTAGTGGCCCATGCAGGTCGAGTTTGTGTAGTGGTATTCGAACTAGAGTACCACTACAGCCTGTAGTAGAATTAGGATATGTTTTTTGAGGTACTCAATCACATTAGGAAAAACTCTTAATCAGATTCCTTTTATCCAATTGCTGCTTATTAATTTCCCTTGAATATAAACTGTCCTCCCTTGATTTTTGCTTCATTCTCAGTAATTGCTTCTTGGTTTGATCCGTCTTCATGATGGTTATGAAGACACGATCTCATCACTCTGGTTCGGGGGATACTATCGAGAGGCTGGCCACCCCTCGTCCTGTTCATCAGGGCCTCAAGACCGTAGTTTCTGTTGTGCCGACTCAGGTTGGCGTTTCTGCTACATTGGAGGTGCACCTCTATCTGTACAGAGATTTTCTCCCGTCATTTCTGATTTCTCTCAGCAGCGGTGATTCATGCAGCATCAGCAGCAGACCAGGGGAAACTAGCAGGGCGAGCCATCGTCAGGACAGTCAAGGATGCACAGACCATTGGAGATCTTGCTGCAAGTTCCGTTCTTCTCGATTCCATTCCCGAAGTTGTCTTTTATAACTACCTTGAAATTCGGTTCCATCTGTTCCTTGTTGATTGATTAATTTTGTTATGTTGCACTTTTGTTATGTTTGTTTTCTTTTTCCTTTCTGAAAAAAATCATATGGGCTGGGTCACCTAAATCATGGGATCTAGAATCTTCGATAGTCGTGTTAGTTGGCATAGTGAGGACATGTAGTCAAATTTTGGATGTATCTTTCGGGTGTAGGAATTTAAGGTTTTCGCCGTCGCATACGGCAATACGAAGATTTTAAATACCATGAACCTAGAGATACGTACCTTAGTCAAGGACTCTGTGATTATCGTAGCCTTGTTCACTAGCATGATGAAGAATCTAGACAACATGATTTTGGACAGACGCATATGATTAATAGATTGTATCTTGAGAAGGTTTAAAACATCATACCCTTTTGATTGTTATAAATAACTTAGGAGTAAGGATATTTAGTTTATAGAGCTTGTTCATAGGTAGTTCCTTCATAGTATAAAGATATGGTGACTTGTAGAGTGTCTGTACCCTAGAGGTGATAGTTAGCATTGGTGCTAGAATAGTAACCCATTGCAGATAATTCCCTGTTATTATGATACAAACCAGTTACGTATAGGATGTTAGTATGCCATATAACCTTGATGATTTATTATTGTTTTCCTTTACCCTTCCAGTGAGGCACCCAGTGACTAGAGCCTGCCCTTGAGTATAGTTGTAGTTTCACCTAAGACTGAGAGTTCTATATGTATAGATAGATTACAAATGATATACTTAGGATATATGTAATGGATTGTTGTTCCTGAGCTTATATATATGTGGTATTGGGATTGTGTGCTTAGATTTTGGGTATTTGGTTATGGGTGACTTGATAGGATTGGAAGGTTAAGAGCTAGCCTATTATAGAGTTTCTCTTTTGCTAGATTCTGGTTACCAACACTTAGATAGCTAGCATGGGTAAAATCCTAAGAAGTTGACCAGCTGATAATCAAGTACTGGGATATTGAGAAAATTGACTAGTGATTGACCCTTGACTATGTTTGACCTAGAAGGGGGTGCGATCATCTTAATTTCGAGGACGAAATTTTTATCAGGTGGGTAGGATTGTAACACCCAGTTTTCCAAATGAGGGTAATTTTGAAATTTTGTAATTATAATTATTATTTATTAATATTTATTTTATATTATAATTTTTAGTGATTTTTAATTATTTTTAAACTATTTAAATCATGACTTATGATTTGGTGTCTTGCTAGTGTAACCCTAGAGCCTAGCCATGTGATTAGAATGTTTAATTAGTACATTTTAGCCTAGAGGGTATTTTGGTCATTTTAGGATTTATTTGAATTTATTATAATTTATGGGAATTTCTGTGAATTTAATATAAATTAAATATTGCTATGTGTTATGTTAGTCTTGACTAGTTGAGACTTTGTAGACTAACCTAGAAGTTGACCCTAGCTATGGTGACTTGGTTAGCATGGTAGAACCCTAGTCTAACTTAAGTTAATCTAAATTATTCATGTAGAAATCAAGACTTGGATAGAAGGCTTAGTGATTTGGACCATATGCTTGATACTTAAAATTTGGTTCCATGACTAGTGCAAATAGGTCCATAGTCTATTAGACTCAACCCTAACCATAACTATCACTTTATGAACAGCCACCTAGGGCTATTCCCCCTATAAATAATCTCTTCATTTAGGGTTCTTGCCTCTTTATTGAGTTTCAACATTTTGAAGAAGGAAAGGTATAGGAATCTTCCTCAAGCCCTAGTTTCTTTGTTTTAATTCCTTTTTCCCTCTAGTCTTTTGCATTAGTTCCTAATCCACCTCTACTTGCTGTTCATGGAGAGGAATCTCAGGTTTGGAGCAATTTGGAGCACTTGGCCATCAAGAAGAAAACCCCCTTTTTGAAGCTTTTTCATACAAATTGCACATATAGGTAACTTCCTATTCCTTTCATAGATTTTCATTTTCTTTGCATGGATAGGAAGCCCTAGGTGTCCCCTAGCCGTATGTATTGGTTTTGTGTCGATTCGTGTCCGTTTGGTGTCCGTATCGGACACGTATCATGTTATGTGTGCATGTGTTTGATGAAATGTCACAAAGGATTTTATTTTCGATTTTTGAAAATCTAATTACATGGAATTGCAGATCTATGTATGTATTTTATACTTCATGAAGACTGAGCACGGATTCGAGTCGTGTTCGTGTCCGAATCGGACACGAACTCGCTACACGACGCACGTGCACAGTCCCCTGCTCACGCACCCCTCGTGTTCGCTGCACACGCCACGTGGACAGCTGCAATTTGGCATGAGGATGGGGGCAATGACTGCCAGTGCACCCCCCGAGTTTGACACGAGATCGTGTCGTATCGAGGGAGCACGGACACGCGCATTGGGATTTTACTGTGCAGTATCAGTCGGGAAATCGTGTCTGATACGCCCTTATTACATGGACACGACACGTCCCCGACCCGATTCAAGGTGATGACACCCTAGCCCTACTATGGGCGAACCCATATGCACGAGCTCAACCCACCTCGAGCTCTGTGTCGAGCCCACGAAGGCTCGACATGCCTGCACGAGGAATTGATTTGTTGTTTCTGAATCTATTCGAATTTGGTTTTGGACACGTTCATGTCCAGTTTTCTGGACACGAATGCATCCCTATGACACGTGCACATGTGTACTATGTGTTGGCACAATCAATTTGACAAATTATTGGGTTTTTGTTTGAAATTGGTTTTGAAGGTCGGGTTTAACTGGAAATACTGATACATATTAAAGCTCACTGTTCATGAGATTGAGATGCTAATTTTAATGTTTGTGCCTGTATATATATATGGGATGTATGCCTACATGTCTGTCATGTATTCCTACTTGATATAAGTTTATTTCCTCAATTGATTTCGAAATCTAGATACTAAATTGGTTTTTATTTCCCTATTCTCTGATACATTAAAGGGTTCACTGTCATGTGATTCCTGAGAATATAATGATTTATTGGACTGTCTTGTTTGATTAAATTCGCTGTTTGGTTCACAAATTCATACCTGAAGTTAACCTACCTGTTAGGTTGATGGATAGCATGGGTTTTAGTTTCGAAATTGAAATTTGTTTTGAGTTGAACTGTTAAGACTGATACATGGCTGTTTTCTTGTTTTCCTGAAAATTCGATTTGGATTAACCTGTGTTGGGATTAATTTGTGTTGCACTATAACCTGGGATTAACCTACCATGTTAGGGTGTATGTTAGCAAGAGATTTGAGTTTTCAAAATTGCATTGAACTGCTAAATCCTGAGAATTTCAGCACTGCTATGTGCATTCACTGATTTTTCAAATCTGGAATTGAATTTCATTCTAAACTGATGTTGAATGTTAAACTAGCCATGTCATTCCATTTTATAGTGTTAGCTAAATGCCATTGCCATTTTCTTATACAGTTTTGTAATTCCTGAGATTAGTTCATGTGTATCCACACTCTTCCTAATTCCTAACTCCTAATTCCTGGATTTTTCTATTTTGACACACCCTCACATGTAACTGTTACACACACAACTGAGATATGGGATTCACATTGGGAATTTGATTTGGGTTGAACTGATTTCACATTCCTGTGCACTAGTTTACATTCCTGTTATTATGTAGAAGTCTGAGACTCATTGCATTGTACAAACCTGAGAATGAAATGGCTTTGGGATGTTGAAAACTGAGATGGGTTTAATTCAAGATAACTGAGAATCATATGAAACTGAGAATTGAGTTTTGATATGTAAACTGAGTTGAAGGTTAACCTGAGAAGTTAACCTGAGATTCAAATCTCAGTTGAAGGTTCATGAGTTAAATTGTTGAATGAATAATCTGAGATTTTTGAATATGTAAACTGAAATTCTAATTCCCTGAAAACCTGAGCCCCTAGGTCCATTACACCAACCCATTCACTAATTTCAGATTTTGTTACACAAAAAACACATGCCACTCACTGTCCACACTCATAGAACACACATTCCTGTGCACTACACTCTACACATTCACACTGTTTCTCCACTCCACCCTCTGTTTTCCTGTCACAGACTTCACCCTCACACACACACACATATATATACTCATACACATACATTGTGACCCTTCCCTCTCTATATATATGAATATACATATATGTTATAATGTATAATAATATATGTATCATAAACCTATATGTATATATGCAAGTATGTTGGTAAACATGTATGTATGCATCTAGGTATTGTATGTATTCATGAACAATACAATGCATGAATGAATGTAGGAATAGATAATGAATATAATGTATATAATGTATAATATAATGCATGTAATATATATAATGTAATATAGAATGACATACAATGTATGCTTAATGATAAGGTGGTACCTAATGTATGCCTCAATATGCATGAAGGATATGTATGAATGTAATGCATGTGTGTAGGTTTACATAGGTTAGTTGATTCTCTTTTATGATATGCATGTATGAAATATGGGTGATGTAGACTATATGGCTCATTGCCTATGTGGTTAGCCTATGGCATAGGGAGAGGGTACACTTAAGTTAGTATTTTGAAGACTTGTGTGACTTGAATGGTGTATGCTAGCTAGTCTAGGCTGGTTAGGCCTAGTGAGACTTGTTAGACTTGTTTGGACTAGGACTTGACCTAGTTTACCTAGTTTGACTAGTGTGATTGACTGGAGTTGACCAAATGTTGACTTTAGTCTAGTTTGACCTAGACAGCATACAGACGCATAGTAGATTACATTTATCATCTCCTGTATACGTCTTGACTTGTGTTGCTCTAAATAGGAGTCAGGTACCTCATCTCGGACGGTACATTTACTTCAGACATTCAGATACGAGACGAGTACATTCTCTGATCATTTCATATCCTGCTTAGAATTATTTTTCTGCATTAAATTACTTTACTTGACACTGTCACGTTGGTTACACGGATTAGTACAATATGGATCCCTCCCTGAGATGTTATCCCTTCTGGGAGCATCGGGGTACTCTATGTTCTGTGCGTTTCACTTACATGGCGTATCACTATGCTTCTTTGGTTCTTTGATCACTTGTGACATATACCCATATGATCACAGAGTCTTCTTTGAATCCTTATCCCATTTATGGGACCACTATATATCACCCTTTGGGGGCATATCACCCTTTGAGGGCTTACCACCCTTCGGAGGTTGTTACATAGAATCATTATATAACCTGGTTGGATCATTGTGTATTAATTGGGGGTATGGGGGAGTATAAATAGCCATGTGAACAATTCCAAAATAGAATAGCCATGTACGCCTCTTTAGTATAGCCATGTACAAATCAAGCCGTTCACATGTCGACTTTGTACTCTAAAACACTAGTCACTGGTAGCTCTCTACTTATAGTAGATATTTCTATTACAGTTCTCTCTCTATTTACATACTGTATTTCCTTCAGTATCTATATCTTACTTTACTGCATGATTATATTTTCTAACCTGCTATGAACTGTTGAGATGTAATGTGCTCGCTCCCGTCCTGACTGGACCTGTTAAAAATTTTACAGAGGATGATGAGAAAACCTGCACCCCTTACTTGGGAGCTTGCCTAGATGACACTCGCAACCTGGACCCCTGGGATGGTTCAGGCAACTGCTGAGGATGATACCCTGGCATAGATAGATAGCTTAGACTGTTCTTTCTTTTTATGTTCAGCTGTTGTCTTTATTTTCAGAGTTGTATATTTTAGAGATGTTGAGACTTTGTTATTTCTTTCTGCTGTACCTCAGTTGAGGATTCTCTTATCTATTTTATCGTGCCATATTCTATCTCTAGATTGTGATTGAGTTGTACCTCTGTGTTGGCCTCCTTATGGAGAGTATTCATATTATGTTAGTTATAGTTCATGACCTAGAACAGCGTTCTACCGCCGACACTGCGGCGTAGGCTGGGCGTTGTTACGCTCTCGTACCCTCACAGTGGGTGCGGGTCGTGACAGTTATCCCATGCATTTCATAATTCATTAAAGAACCATGCATTAATAACTTGCCAGCACATGCGTTCTCATAATGCATTAAATGGAATGCAAGCAAACTTGGACTTGCCAGCACGTGCATTCACCTAATGCATTAAATGGAATGCAAGCAACTTGGCATTAAATGCTAAAACATGCATTAAAGTTTGCATTAATGCTAAATGCATTATAACTAATGCATGCTACTAAGGCTGGCTAGTGCATGCGGCTGAGCATGCTCCCATATGCGGCCTATATATGCAAAGCATATAAAATATGTGACGTGGCAAGGTATATTAAAATATTAAAAATATGTATCATGACAAGGCATGTAAAATATGCTTGTATAGCAAAGCACATGCGGCTGACTTAAGTTCCAAAAGCCAAAGCTAAAAGGCATGCATTAATATGCCATTATTGAAAGCAAGCCATATGCGGCTCACAAATATTTCATGCTTAGTCTCCATGCGGCTCATAAGCATTATTTAATGCTTAGTCTCCAGTCTGATGCATTAACTATGTTGTACGGCTACAACTAAATATGTTAGCCTGCATGCTTTGCATGCATGCATAAATACAATGCATTAGCTATAGGCCTGCGGCTGAGGCTAAGGCTATATGCGGCTCACATTGATAAAATATATTAAATACAACATGCATGCTTACATGCGGCTCACTAACAATTAATTGCAGCAAACTAATGCATGCGGCTCTGAAATGCAAATAATGGCTTCCCACAGAGACTAGGTCCATGGAAAAATACCATGGCCTCCATGCTCCACCAACTTCAATAGGAACTCAAATCCAGACTCCCATGGGTCAAATTTGGGTAAAATGAAATTCTCTACCACATGGAACCATCAGTTAGTAAAATATACAAGTTTAACAGATCAAAACTTATAAAAACCGAAAGTACCACAAAGTTAGATCTACCACAATCTAGCCATCAAAGTGGAAAACTCCAAGTTCTAAACATGCTTAGAATTTAACAATAAAGAGAATAGAACGAACGAAATTGAAATCGTCCAACATTCGGCAAGGTATACTTGCCTCTCTCCAATGGCTAGGGTTTGGTGGAATAGAAATGAATGGGGGTGAATGAGAAGGGAGAGAAAAGAGTAGCTTATATATCAAGCCCAAGCAATCTCCACCATTCATTCCTCTCCACTTCAATCTAATCCATACACCTCATCTCATAAAGAACCAAACTAAACCAAACCAAGTCAAAGTGGAACCGAACCAAATAAAATCAAATCCAAGTTAAACCAAGTCATAAAAATCCCACACTTAGGAAAATTTTAAAATATCACGCAAATCGATAAATACGAAATACGGATCAAATAAACACGTATCCGTATAAAATACCGATACAGTGAGACAGGTCTCACACATGCACTACTCGTGCTGAATCCACACCACGATATTTCTAATAACCGCTAAGTCTTCTAGACAACTATATTAGCAGTTATATCCTAACGCTCGTCCTGTACGCACCGATGTACGGTCGGTACGTAAGTCCGAATCTATATGGGACACGTGACATCGTGGTACACAAGTGTTGGCCCATGAATGCGACATAAACAAAGGTGGTCCCTTAACTCTAGGCTAAATGCATAAAGAAAACTAAAATATAATAATTTGCAACTACATAGGATTTTGAAAGAACAACTTATAAGAAATAAAACATGCATGATATTGAGCAAAAAATTAAACAGTAAAGGCAAGGTGTCTTGCCTGATGTGTCGCCTGGTGTGACGCCGGGTGTGGTGCAATAATCTGGCAAGTTTCGATTGTCCAATAGCCATGGCGATGCACACAAAATCCGATTCGCAAAGAAATAGGAACGTGGGATCAGTCGTGATCAAGTTTTGACAATAGAAGAAAATTTGGAGTAAATAATTTCTTACACTAGTTTTAGAATTTATTTCATAATATTTTGGAGTCTAAATTTTATTTGTAAAATATTTTACATAACGCTAAAAATCAAGAATCGTTTTATTTTAGGTAAGAAAAACTCTAAGGTTATCAAGATAATATTTTTGGGTCGAAAGCTATATTAGTAAAAGGTAAATATTTGAAAAGACTAGACTTCATGGTATAATTTACTAAATACTTTTTATTAATTGAAATATTGATTTTAGGAAAAATGAGTTTTGGGCAAAACCCGATAAGAATATAATATCACATATTTTAGGGTTCCGAACCTAGTTTGAAAACAATTATATGCCAAGGTCAATAAAATATATTTTTCCACAAATTATATATTGGTAAATATTATAGATATATTTTATCAAAATAACAATGATAATACTAATGTTAATAAAATAATAATAATTCTAATAATATTAACAACTACTTTTTAGATGTAATGTACCATATATACAACTATAGATATATAAAAACCTGAGTACTATTCTCTACATTATAGTCAAACTAATATTAATAGCAAATGATAAAGTAATAATAATAATGATATAATAATAATAATAATAATAATAATAATAATAATAATAGTAAGAGTAAATAATATAACAATATAATAATATTGATAATAATAATAATCATAATAATACTAATAATCATAATAATAATAAATAATAATAATAATACTACAAACTTACAGCTCATCCCCCCTTAAGAATAATAATAATAATTAATAATAAATCCCTAGAATGAAACAACCCTTCCCCCAATTTCTTCACAGTGGAGAGAGAGAGAGAGAGAGAGAGAGAGAAAACGACGGGAGAGGGATGGGGTTTTACCAAGGCGGTCGCAGCGGAGTCGGTCGCCTGGTGCGGGCGGAGCTCCGGCGAAGTGGAGGTGGGAGGAGAAGCGGCAGAGGGGGTCCTCGGTGGCGCTGGCGAGCTTCGCGCAGCGGGAGATGCGGCTGGGAGGAGGCGCGACACGGCGGTCGGCGCACTGGCGGAGCGGAGGACACGGCGGAGAGGAGACGGTCACGGGGCGTCAACCACAGTAGAGGGGGGCAGGCGGCACACGTACGACACGGAGGGGCCAGGCAGCGCGCGCACGGTGCGGAGGGGCCAAGCAGCGCGCTCCGCGATGGCGGCCGGTAAAGCACGGAACAGGGGCGGCGGTAGGGACGGCGCGAGGTCGGCGACGAAAGTGTTGGCTCGAGCACCAAGGCGGCGGTCGGCTCCGGTCGTACGAAGGGAATCGGTGGTTCCAGATCTGGGACGACCGGATCTAGTTGTCTCAGTCGCCGAGGCCTACCGGAGCAACGTCCGAGCGTAGTGCCGCGGGGGATCGGCACATGGCAATGGAGGTAAGCGGCGGGTTTTCCTCTTTTTATTTGTGGTGGAGGTGGTGATGATTTCTGGTGATTGCGGATGGGCTGTTGGTCAAGGTGGCGGTCGGCCGAGGTGGCGGGGGCCACGTCCATGGTCGGCTTGTGGGTGATGGAATTTTGGTGATGGCGGTGGTGACCATGGTTTGATTTGGGGATTTTCGACGGTAATGGGGGCGCTAGTCGTGGTGGCGACCATGATGTTGGCGGGTGATGGTGATGGTTTGGGTGATCGACGGGGACACTGTGGCGGCGTTGGTGACCATGCGGCTGGAGTTGGCCTGGCAAAAGGGGTGATATGGTGGTCGGAGATGGTTGCAGCAGAGACGGGGGAGACGGGTTGGGGTAGCGGTTAGGATTTGATTGTATCGGGGTTGTGTCCTGCGCGACACATAATAGGGTTGTGGAGGATGGGTGTCCGGTGTGTCGGACACGGGAGAGATGGTATATGTAAAAGAAAAATAGTGGAAGTAACTAGGTTGACACGGACACGATGCACGTATATTTGTGGAGAAATACTGTGTGGTAGAATTTATGGAGGAGTACCTGCCTATTTATAGGATGTAGGAATTCCCAGTTGGATAAAGATTTGGAGTAGTTTAAACCCAAAAATAGATAATTCGTAACTTAATTTAAAATCAACGAAATCCAAATACAAATCCAATTTAAATCTAATTAAATTTTTAGTTTAAAATCAAATAGGATAAATCAAATTTTGAATATTCAACTATTTAAATAAATCCATAAATTCAAATCATGATTTAAATTGCCACAATAATTTTAAAATATATTTTTCAAAAATACTATAATAATAATTTCGAAAATGTATTATTAATTAAAAATAAACTTATAAAATATTTATGAAATATTTATGTATGCACAAAAAAATAATATCAATAATTGTTATAACAAAAGGCTTTGTATAAATAAATAAATTAATTAATGAGCTTGGAATTTTAGTACGATAGCTAAAATAGTTATTATATATATTATTTTGAAACTAAAAATAGAAAAAATGTTTTTCTAAAATATGTACGCTCGTACATATTCGCACTCGTCGAGCAATTATGAAAAATAAAAATTTTGCGCGCGACGTACAATATGACTACGCGACGTACAATACAAAATTTTAAATCAGTACCAAATTTAATAAAATAATAAAAAATATAGTAGAAATTTAGGGGTTTTACAAAAACATTTCTCTTCACTCCCCCTATAATGGTACTAAAGAACTAATTATTGGAGATGGCTCAGGCCTCGCTATCTCAAACATTGGTTCAACCTCCCTTCTTACCCCTACTACTATATTTAATCTTAATCATATTTTTCATGTGCCTTTCGTTTCTCGAAATATTATTTCTATTTCTAAATTTTGTCATGATAATAATGCTTCTATCACTTTCTTACCTAATTTCTATCTTGTGAAGGATCTTCGCACGAGGGTGCTGCTTCTTCAAAGCTTAACTAAATCTGGCATCCCACTCGTCCTGCTATTCACTTTGTCAGATTGACATCCACTACCAATTGGCATCATAGATTAGGACATCCATCCTATTCAATTCTACGTCATATTAGCAATGCTTTTAATTTAAATATTCCAAAGACCGTTTCTTTTCACTACAATTCATGTGACTGTAATAAGAGCCACAAATTGTCATTCTATCAAAATACCATTCAATCTCATGGTCCTCTTGATGTTCTTTATAGTGATGTTTGGACTTCTCCCAGTCTTTCTTATGATGGCTATAAATATTATATTATCTTTGTTGATCATTATTCAAAATATGTGTCGTTTTATCCCCTCAAACAAAAAAATGATGCCATTGCCACTTTTCAAAAATTCAAACTTTTGGTTGAAAATTATTTTAAATGCCCCATAATTACAATCTTTAGTGATAATGGTGGTGAATATATTGATTTAAATCCAACACTTGAGTCTCATGGTATAACTCACCTCACTTCCCCTCCTCATACGTCCGAGCACAGTAGCTATTTGGAGCGTCATCACCGTCATATTGTTGAAATAGGTCTTTCTCTCCTCACTCATTCCACTATGCCACGTCTCTTACTTTTGCTACTGCTTACTATTTAATTAATCATATGCTTACTCCTACACTTGAACTTCAATCTCCTTACACTAAACTCCTTGGCCACATACCTAACTATCTCAAACTTCGCAGCTTTGATGTCTTTGTTATCTATGGCTACGTCCATACACCTTAAATAAACTTGATTCCCGCTCATCTCCTTGTGTCTTTGTTGGTTATTCTGCTACACAAACCACGTACTATTGTCTTGTTTCCAACTCTAACAAAATCTATGTTTCTCGACACTTCAAATAATTCATTAAAAATGAATTCCCTTTTTCTTCATCTTCTATGATGACACCACCACACACGTCCATCAAAACGGATGAATGGTGTACCTTTCATATTCCCATTATTTTTGTTGCCTCACCTACTCCGGTTACACATTTTCAACACCGACGACGTTCGGACTTAGCCACGCAACGGCTTGCTCGAAGACTTGCTCAGGTGGGTGGCTTCAGTGAACTTGCCTCATCTTGGCGTTCACACTAATAAAACGAAAGTTTTTAAATACGCATGTTGGCTTGATAATAAAAGTGGTACATCCACATAGCTAAGGGAATAATCCCAACTTAGGTCAGACTGAGTTAGAATATGGAAAGGTCCCACGGTAGGCTTAGAAGTTTGTTCAGCGTGCTTTTAAAATGACACTCGATCTTTCGTCCCGTGGCTTGGGAGAAGAAAAGCTGGTTTAAGTTGCCACGAAGTGAAGAACTTAGCCTAGGTCATAGGCATCGTCCACATGAATGCTTGATAAAGCATGCACGGTCCCATCGTCCAGGGCTTGGCATTGCCTTGCTCGTCCCATGGGTTAAGTTACAGTGCACGTTGCATAGCACGGCCTGTAGCGTAAGTCTAGGCACCCAAAGAACTTGGTTGTTCAAGTCGAACGCATGTACAGCACGTGACATAATGGTATCAGAGCACGGCTTTATGTCCTTAGAATTTCGATTGAATTCTTTATCTCTAATATTTCTGCAAACTCTGATGTTGTTTCCGTAAATTAATATCGTTGATGCACTCTCTCTCAAATGTCCCACGGGATGTCCATACAATAAGTCTAAATATTTTGAAAAGTATCACGAAAGAGAAAAATTGGTTGAACAAGTTAACTTTAAACAAGCACGGTTGCCTAAGTCGGGCTGAGCATACACACCAAGAATCGTGTCGACCTTAGCAAAGTTGCGTACGAGATATAAATTGTGTCAAACAAGAATGAGTTAGACTCGATTCATAAAATGTGGGATGACTATATAAGTGCTATCGAATGATATTATCGTCGATACGACATAGGCAAATCGTGCTTAGGTTTTTTAGGAATGGCTCGAACGAGAATTCGAAATAATCAGTTGTGATTCATAACTGGGGTCGCCGAATATGTAAAATGACTTCATCCCTGTGTGGTGTATGGGATAGCCTTGGGGATGTTAGTCGATTGAGGATACGGGATCCCAATGAGTCTATCAGCAAGCATCGCATGTATGCAAAGCCTTAGATCGAGTATCATTGAGTAAGTATAATCTTGAAGGTTTTGACGAGTTGATTCGAACAGAATTATAATCGACGTACACGGGATTGGAATTTGCATTGAGCGCAAAATGCAAGTGATAAGGAAAAAAGATAGATTGAATCGAGGAAAAGTTAAGGTGTACGAACGGATGACTTGATCGAGGAAATCGATATGGATCGTATACAAAAAGTTTAGCATGATTGGAGGATAGCGTACATGAAAGTGATTCGAATATTTGAGAATGGCTCTAAGGATTGGAATTGATGTTGCTCGATGGTTTGAGTTAGCAAGGATTGAGGCAAATTGATGAAATTTGTCATTCGATGACTTAAGATAGTCGGATGAATGTACATGATTTTGGATTTGAACGAATTGAACATGTAACGGATTTAGGAGATAATGATCAAACATGATCTTGAATGTCGAGGAGATTATCCAGTTCGTACGATAGCACCAGTCGCACGACTCAAAATTTGTTGCAAATGAAGATCGTCAGGTTACATATATCATCGATGGTATTGAGGCGTATCAAAGATCGATATGCGATAACTCGGGGGTACTCTGATTCGAGGAATGACGATCGTGTAAAATATTATTGTTCCGATGGATCCTTGGAATTTTGATGAAATGAATGTTGGATGAAAATGATCGTGTCTTGATGGTTACACCGATAACCATAATGTCGACATTCTTGTCTTGCGCGAGCGCAACTCTAGCCTCGCCTATGCGTCACGTCAAATTTGGGGACGATCGTTCTGCGTGAGCACGGACATGGTGATTCATGTCGCGGGAACGATCGAACTCGAGAAATCAAGATATGACAATTTGGATTGATTTTACCTGTGGTTTGAGGCGAAGGTGGATTCGTGGATTGATCGGACTTGTAATTGATGATTGAGTAAACTTGAGGATTAAGGACATCCAATCTGCGTATTGAGAATGAATTAGTCTAGACTCAAAATAAGAGTTACCCTCCGATGAGAACGATTATTCCGCGGGAGCGTTGTATGGCGATTTTATGTCGGCCATGGATAATCGGACTCGCGTGAGATTGGGACATGACATATTGTTAAAGTCAGACGACCATGTAATCGATTACGTGAATTAGGATAAATGACTTAAGGAATATGAAATAAGAATTATGGTTTAGCGACAAGTCGTGTCGTAGTGTGCTTGACTTGGGAGAAATAGATAGGCAGATTATATCGAATATGTTTGAAAAGATAGACTATGCAAGTTGCTTGTTGGATGAACGATATTGATATGTCGAGGAAATGGATGAACATGACTCAGTGTAGGATGACTTTGCTAAATGACTCGGACCCCTTGGATTAAGTGTTGCAAGTGCGAATATGATATATATATATAATATATATATATATATATACATATATATATATATATATATATATATACATATATATATATATATATACATATATATATATATATATATATATATATGCTCGATGTTTAGAAATCTAAGTGATGCGAGCTTGGGTAGAAAATCCCGTACTATCAACTTGGTTTGACCCTAGGATTATGGTCAGTGCTGGCATTATTGTTGGGGAACTATGATTCCAATCATGACATTGACTTTAGCCTTGAGAAATGGCCTAGCGGGTTAGGCGAGACGTCCATGTTGCAAGAGTTAGCATTGGAATGATTGATCTTGAGGATTGGTATGGATGGATAGAATAGATTCTAGAACATAAAAATACCCCTCACGAGACTCGGCTGACATGCATGTATTTCATGGACGCCTGAATATGTGCATGAACCGACTCGAGTGAGAATGGCGAATTCTTTATCACGCGGCTTGGCTGAAATGCATGTATTATGGACGCCTGGGATATGTGCACGATCCAACCAAGTGATACGTTGAATTCAAGTAAGACTTGAGGAATGGAAAAGTGTTGAGGATTTTGAAATCATGTTTTAAAGGAAAGATTGATGGTAGTGCGAGCGTGGCTGGGATTGAAGAAACGCATAGGCATAGTGTGTGCGAGAGTTATAGAATGTTGAATAAAGTGATAAGTCGATAAGTAAGTACTCAGTTAGTTTCGAGGATAAAACTTTTTCTGAGTGGTGTATGATGTAGTGTCCCGTCCCGCTCAGTCAATCGGAGGAATCGAAACACCGACGACGTTCGAACTTAGCCACGTAATTGTAGGATCGTTGAGCACTTCTAGAGGGGGGGTGAATAGAGTGCGTGTGTGCAGCGGAAATAAAATCACCAATTAAAAATTAAACTATGGCAATGATGTAAGAGCAGTAAATAAAGATAGGAGAATCAAACTCAGTAACACAGCGATGTATACTGGTATCCCTCTGAGAGGACTAATCCAGTCTCGAGTACTCTTGTTCGATGTTAATCCACTAAAGGCACAAGCTTTAACTGAGTGCTTGCAACTCTTACACCACCGTGCTTGTTGACGAGTGCACGACCAACTCCAACACACACCGTGCTTGGTGACGAGCGCACGACCAGCTCCACAACGAGAATTTGTTGAAACTTGACGACCTCTTTACAACTCTGAATAACCAAAAGACTTCTAAATCAAATCTGATAGTACTGGCTTTTGGCTAAGAGAAGTATAGGTGAGATTTGAAATTTTTAGATCACTAGAAAACACTTGAGATGAATAGAGAAGAGAATGAAGAATGAATTGATGTTTTGAAATGAAAAGTTCTTCTCTATTTATAGGTGTTTTCACCAACCGAACTCGGGCAGAACTCGGACAGAGTTCGGATGCAAATATCTCGCAAAATAGACGTTGCTCGCAGATTTGGAGGCAACTGAAGTTTGAATACAAACTGACCGAACTCGGTCAGAGTTCGGGCCGAACTCGGGCCGAACTCGGCTAGGAGTTCTGTCAGGAGATATAATAAAATTCTTTTGTAAAAACTGTTTACAAACATGTTTTTGGTAATTTGTAAAATCATTTGAAAAGGAATATTTTCGAAATACATTTTTGAAATATTTGTAATCGAAAATATGAAGGGTAAAAATAGGTTTAGAGAAGGAGAATAATTTTAACCCTAAGCCAGTAATACCATACTTGATTTTACAAGGAAATTCCTAGACTCAATAAAGTGTAAAAATACAGAATAAAAGTAGAAAAGAGTCTTCAGAATTTTTGATGACTTTGACGCTTGGATTTATGCAGTACATCGTCCGTTGAATAAGATTTCATGTATCCTGAAATAGTTAGCAGCATTTTCTATATTTTGTGTATGGACTAAAGTATAAGTTGATTATCGAAATCGGGTGTGACCATGGAATGGGCCAACAATCTCCCCCATTTTGATAATTGACAAACTTGAGTCTATACCAAAATATATTTATAAAAAATAAAACAACATATCAAAATACCTGAAAAAAATTTGTTCTAGCCTTGCATGAAAAAAAATTTGTTCTAGCCTTGCATTTGCGATATTTTTGGGTATACATACTCATTTTCTCCCCCTTTGTCAAGTAGTAAAATGAATCGGCTCTCCCGTAAATCATGAAGCCAACAATAGAAAAGACAAGACAAAGTGAAAGAAAAAATAGTAATCACAGCATAGATAAGTGAAATGCAATAAACTGAAATATCATAAATTTTCCACTAGAAAGTCAACTAGTACAACTGATAAATGGCTAACTGAAAGAGTTTAGACATGAAAGTAAAAAGTACTACATGAACAGCATCAAAACTAAACAAAACTAAATCCACTATCCTATGGCTGAATCCACATCACATCTCTGCGTCGTCTGCACCGGGAGGATCATGAGGGAAATAGGCAGTGGTTGGGTCGAAGAACTGAAAAGTAGTCTCGTCAGTAAAACGAGGACCAGGGAAAGCAGGATGTGGAAGGATAGTGAGTGGATGAACTGGATCATGCACCAGGCTGTAATGGAGATCGGCAATGCTGTTTCTCAGCACCTGGGCCTGAGAAATATGCCGGAACTCGGAGTCTTGATAACGTTGCGTGGATACGGCAACTAAATCATCAAACCGCTGGTAGAATGCCTGATCGAGTCCAGGGGAAGGGGCCGGAGCAGGAGGAGCATCTGCTAGAGGGGCCTCAGCATCAGCTACTGGGTCAGCAGGAGCAGCACCGGGAGGTTGAGGAAACCGACGAGAGCGGGTCAACTCAACAGGTGGAGAAGAAATAGCACACGTTTCAAGATCAATCTCGAAACGGCAAAAAATACTCGCAAGGTGCATAGGAAAAACAAGGTTCCTACCTGCATTCTTGCAGTTGAGCATCCAAGACATCATGGTTTTTGGAATGGAGAAAGGAATTCCAAAATGAATATGATACATAGCAGAGAGTTCCAAAAATGTGACCTCATCGGTAGAGCCTTTCTTCGGAAGAAGGGCCGAGAAAATCATACGATGAAGTTCGTAAAAATTCTGGTTAAGATGTCTAGAAAATATTCTCCGAGGAGGAGGAGTAGGGTGACAAATCAATTTCCTAAAAGAAGCTAAAGTGACATCGGCAGGAAACTGAATATGGTGGATGTCAACAAGAGCATCACCAAGATCAGGAACGTAAAAATATTTACTGATATCGGTGGCACTAAATTCTAGTTCCTGTCCAGCGACGCAGGAATAGAAATTTCCGTTTTGTTGTACTTGCAAATTGCAGTAGAACATACGGACAGCATTGTCGAAAATACTATCTTGGACCTCGAAAAAGTCGCGAAATCCAAGTTGATCAAAAACAGGAGCATATTCAAAGAAGGTTGTAAAGTTGACAAAGGCTCCAGTACAAATACGACGTAAAGAAAAGGAATCAAACCAGAGATTGGAGAAGTCTCTGTCGGGAAACAGAGTGCCATCATATTCCTCGGGATCTCTAGGTTTGGCTGGACTGAAGAGACTAGCCGGAGTGTAGTCGGATGAGGAGGAAGCACCCTGAGAAGAATTTCCTCGTTGACGCTTCGGAGCCATGAAGAGATGGAGGAAGATCGTCGATGCCTTGCAAAGAAGGAGGAGGAAAGGCTTCTGGAAGGAGGTGGAACTATTTCACGTTTTGGTGTGGAGAAATAGTGGAAGAAAGGATGGGATTTATAGGTGCTAGGGCCGGCTGTTCGGTTCTGGAGCCATCACAGCGCCGACCGAACTCGGTCCGAATTCGGTCCGAACTCGGTCAGAGTTCGGGCCGAGTTCGGCCACTTGCATTCCCGAGATAGTTAAAGCAGTCAGGTAAGTAAAGATTGTAATAAATGATGTTTGACTGGTTTATTAACTAATTGCTGTTATTTTTAGGTTAACTGTAGGGATTGTCCCAGCTAACGGTGGTTCACCGGGGAACTCTTAAGTACCGCTTCGCTTCGACCGTAGCCGTGGTGACAGACATATCCTTTGTAAGTTTGTCCCCAAAAATAATTTTTATTAGATAATAAATTATCAAGTCATAAATACAGTATTTAATTACCATATGTTTTAAGAATCCGAGAATTCAAGAATGCCGAGCTCACGCCTCAAGATGTTAAAACGGTCTTCAGCCAATGGTTTAGTAAAATATCTGCTAGTTGATGTTCAGTATCAATAAATTTTAAGCAAATATCCCCGTGTTGTTGATGATCACGTAAAAAATGATGTCTAACTTCTATGTGCTTTGTGCGTGAATGACAGATAGGGTTCTTAGTTAAATTAATTGCACTAGTGTTATCACAATATATAGGAACATTTGTATAGTGCAGATTGTAGTCCTCTAAGGTTTGCTTCATCCACAAAATTTGAGCACAACAACGTCCTGCGGCGATATACTCAGCCTCAGTTGTTGATAATGCTACTGAATTTTGTTTCTTGCTAAACCAAGAGACTAGGGCCTTTCCCAAGAAATGACATGTACCACTGGTACTTTTACGGTCCACTTTGCATCCAGCAAAATCCGCATCCGAGTAACCTATGAGGTCAAAGGATTTAGTTTTGGGATACCATAAGCCAACTGTAGAAGTTCCTTTAAGGTATCGGAAGATACGCTTAACGGCACTAAGATGTGATTCCTTAGGGTTTGCCTGATATCGTGCACATATGCAAACACTAAACATAATATCAGGACGACTAGCAGTTAAATATAATAAACTACCAATCATACCTCGATACTTACGCTGATCAACAGGTTTGCCACTTTCATCAGCATCAAGCTTTGTAGATGTAGCCATAGGAGTCCCAATTTGCTTCACATTCTCGAAGTCGTACTTCTTTAGTATGTCCTTCGTGTACTTGGCTTGGTTGATGAATGTTCCGTTTGAGTGTTGTTTGATTTGCAATCCTAGGAAGAAGTTCAGCTCTCCCATCATGCTCATTTCAAATTCACTCTGTATACACTTGGCAAATTCTTGACAGAGTTGTTCATTAGTAGAACCAAAGATGATGTCATCTACATAAATTTGTACTAGAAGTATATCATTATTCATAGATTTAATAAAAAGAGTAGTATCAATGTTGCCTTTTGAAAAACCATTATCAAGTAAGAAGGCGCTTAGGCGTTCATACCAAGCACGAGGTGCTTGTTTGAGTCCATAAAGTGCTTTCTTAAGCTTGAAGACGTGATCAGGTTTTTGAAAATCTTCAAAACCAGGGGGTTGTTTCACAAAAACTTCTTCTTTCAAAAATCCATTTAGAAATGCGCTTTTCACGTCCATTTGAAAAAGTTTGAAATCATTAAAACAAGCAAAAGCGCAAAACATGCGAATGGCTTCTAGTCTAGCAACAGGAGCATAGGTCTCATCATAATCAATTCCTTCTTCTTGATTATAACCTTGTGCAACTAGACGTGCTTTGTTGCGTAGAACTTGACCATCTTCACTAAGTTTATTTCGGAACACCCATTTGGTACCAATTATCGATTGACCAATAGGTTTAGGAACGAGTTCCCAAACTTGGTTTCTCTCAAATTGATTAAGTTTCTCTTGCATAGCAGAAATCCAAAATTCATCAGAAAAAGCCTCATCAATATTCTTAGGTTCTATTTGAGAAATAAATGCTACATTAGCTGCTACTTCAGAATCTCTAAGAGATGAACGAGTACTTACACCTTTGGATACATCACCTATTATGAGAGTTTCTGGATGATCCGGTTTGAATCTTAATGATTCGAATCTTTGGGCCATACCTTTCACAAGGCTCTTCTCAGTTCCTGCATCTTCGGAACTTTTATCAGTTCTTGCCTCTTGGGTAGGATCTTTCTCAGAACTCTTCTTTGTCTTTGTAGGTGCATCTTCATCATCACTGTCGCTAGATCTATGACTATTCAACTCATCAAAGGTAACATTAATACTTTCTTCAACAATCAAAGATCTTTTATTAAAAATTCTATATCCTTTACTCTTAGCAGCATATCCGAGAAATATCCCGTCATCTGCTTTCGAGTCGAACTTACCCAAGTTATCCTTGGTGTTCAGGATGAAACAGCGACAACCAAAAACTTTAAAATAAGATATGTTTGGAATTCTTCCAAACCAAAGCTCATATGGTGTTTTCTTCGATATAGGTCGAATTAACACCCTATTTAAAATATGACAGGCTGTACTAACAGCTTCTGCCCAAAAATATTTAGGAAGATTATGCTGATTAAGCATGACTCTAGCCATTTCGCTTAGAGTACGGTTCTTCCGCTCCACAACACCATTCTGTTGGGGAGTTCTAGGACAAGAAAATTCGTGGTAGTATCCACTATCATCACAAAACTTTTTGAAATCAGTATTTTCGAATTCGCCACCATGATCACTTCGGATACGAGTAATCATGAAGCCTTTTTCGTTTTGAACCTTTTTACAAAATATCTGAAATTCAAAAATTGCATCACTTTTGTTTGATAAAAAGTAAACCCATGTAAAACGAGAGAAATCATCAACAATGACAAAAGCATAGAGTTTACCGCCAAGACTAGCGACTCTGCTAGGACCAAATAAATCCATATGAATCAACTGCAAAGGTCTCGAAGTACTTACAGCGTTGATGGATTTAAAAGAAGACCTATGTGCTTTGTTCTTTTCACAGTCAGCACATACCATGTCTCTCTTGAAAGGAATTTCTGGGAGTCCTTTTACCAATTTCTTTGTGTTCAGACGTGAGATAGTATCCATGTTTGCATGTCCTAGTCTCATGTGCCATAGCCAGCTTTCATTTTGATTGGCTACTAGACACCTTCCTGTATTATTAGTATTCTCCAAAAAGAAAACATATATATTGTCTTCTCTAATCCCTTTATATATGGGATCACCAGATGACATATCATATATAGTACATTTATCTTTCACAAAATTGATACCATAACCATTATCTGCCAAATGACTTATGCTCAATAGGTTATGTTTCAATTCGGTTACTAGACAAACATTTTTTATTATTGGGTAAGGAGACATACCTACAGTGCCATTACCTATAATATCACCTCTCAAGTTATTTTCGAAGGAGACGTATCCTTCTTTCTTCATCGATAGCGTAGCGAATAAAGATGCATCACCAGTCATGTGTCGCGAACATCCGCTATCGAGGATCCATTTGCTTCTAGCATGAGAGGATTGAGGGTCCACCTTTTCGAATGCCATAAGACAAACATTTGCATTGCTGCAAGGTCTGTCTTCTTCTTCTGAGTCACTGGCATCACTCTCGTGCCAGATGCTTGTGTTGGCATACTTTCGGCCAGATGTGGATCTTCTGTTTGATCTTGACCGATCATATGGACTGCTTTTCTTGGTAGCTGGACAGTCCTTCTTCATGTGCCCTGATTTCTTGCATCCGAAGCATATAGTCTCGTCTTCATTGCTTTCTTGGATGTCTTTCTTCTTTCTGCTTGTGAACTTTAGATATTTCTTGAAGTTCTTCACAAGTAAGGCACGTTCATCACCACTTGATGATTCTTCATCTGAGTCATTGCAGGTTGATTTTCTTGCTTGAGCTTTGAAGGCGATAGTCTTTTCTTTTGGTGTGGCCTCTTCAAAGTCTTGCAAGTCGAGCTCATGAGTCATCAATTTGCCCATCAGTGTTTCTAGAGTCATCGTGGTGAGATCGTTTCCTTCAATGATTGCTGTGGCTTTTGGATTCCAGTTCTTTGTTAGAGCCCTCAGCACTTTCCTAATTTTCTCATGGTTGCTATAATCTTTACCAAGAGATTGAAGGGGATTAGTTATATCAAGGAAACGAGTAAACATCTGTGTAATTGACTCACCAGGTTTCATTTTAAAAGATTCATATTCCTGAGTCAGTCTACTGATTTTGGATTCCTTGACTTGGGAAGTCCCTTCATGGGTTACCTCAAGGAGTTTCCAAATTTCATGAGACGTCTTGCAGGTAGAAACTCTATTGAACTCGGTTTTGTCAATTGCACAGAATAGTGCATTGATGGCTCGAGCATCAAGCCTAGCCTTTGCTTTTTCAGCATCGGTGTACTTGTCATGCGTCTTTTCCATAAGAATACCTTCAACCTCTGTAGGTGGTGGTTTCTTATACCCATCAATGACTATTGACCATAAATCAAAATCTAGAGACTTTAAAAAGAAAGTCATACGTGTTTTCCAGTATGTGTAGTTTGTTCCATCAAATAGGGGAGGTCTATTTGTGGATTGCCCTTCACCGTTGAATATAGATTTCACGGCTGCCATATATATACTCTCTAGGATATGTTATATAAGAATATAACCTGCTCTGATATCAATTGTAGGATCGTTGAGCACTTCTAGAGGGGGGGTGAATAGAGTGCGTGTGTGCAGCGGAAATAAAATCACCAATTAAAAATTAAACTATGGCAATGATGTAAGAGCAGTAAATAAAGATAGGAGAATCAAACTCAGTAACACAGCGATGTATACTGGTATCCCTCTGAGAGGACTAATCCAGTCTCGAGTACTCTTGCTCGATGTTAATCCACTAAAGGCACAAGCTTTAACTGAGTGCTTGCAACTCTTACACCACCGTGCTTGTTGACGAGTGCACGACCAACTCCAACACACACCGTGCTTGGTGACGAGCGCACGACCAGCTCTACAACGAGAATTTGTTGAAACTTGACGATCTCTTTACAACTCTGAATAACCAAAAGACTTCTAAATCAAATCTGATAGTACTGGCTTTTGGCTAAGAGAAGTATAGGTGAGATTTGAAATTTTTAGATCACTAGAAAACACTTGAGATGAATAGAGAAGAGAATGAAGAATGAATTGATATTTTGAAATGAAAAGTTCTTCTCTATTTATAGGTGTTTTCACCAACCGAACTCGGACAGAACTCGGACAGAGTTCGGATGCAAATATCTCGCAAAATAGACGTTGCTCGCAGATTTGGAGGCAACTGAAGTTTGAATACAAACTGACCGAACTCGGTCAGAGTTCGGGCCGAACTCGGTCAGAGTTCGGGCCGAACTCGGGCCGAACTCGGCTAGGAGTTCTGTCAGGAGATATAATAAAATTCTTTTGTAAAAACAGTTTACAAACATGTTTTTGGTAATTTGTAAAATCATTTGAAAAGGAATATTTTCGAAATACATTTTTGAAATATTTGTAATCGAAAATATGAAGGGTAAAAATAGGTTTAGAGAAGGAGAATAATTTTAACCCTAAGCCAGTAATACCATACTTGATTTTACAAAGAAATTCCTAGACTCAATAAAGTGTAAAAATACAGAATAAAAGTAGAAAAGAGTCTTCAGAATTTTTGATGACTTTGACGCTTGGATTTATGCAGTACATCGTCCGTTGAATAAGATTTCATGTATCCTGAAATAGTTAGCAGCATTTTCTATATTTTGTGTATGGACTAAAGTATAAGTTGATTATCGAAATCGGGTGTGACCATGGAATGGGCCAACAGTAATGGCTTGCTCGAAGACTCGCTCAGGTGGGTGGGTTCGGTGAACTTGCCTCAGCTTGGCCTTCACACTAATAAAACAAAAGTTTTTAAATGCACAAGTAGAGTTGATAATAAAAGAGATACATCCACATAGCCAAGGAAATAATTCTAACTTGGGTTAGACTGAGTTAGAATATGGAAAGGTTCCACGGTCAGCTTAGAAGTTTGCTCAGCGAGCTTTTAAAATGACACTCGATCCTTCGTCCCGTGGCTTGGGAGAATAAAAGCTGGTTTAAGTTGCCACGAAGTGAAGAACTTAGCCTAAGTCATAGGTGTCGCCCGCATGAGTGCTTGATAAATCATGTACGGTCCCATCGTCCAGGTCTTGGCATTGCCTTGCTCGTCCCATGGGTTAAGTTACAGTACATGTTACAGAGCACAGCTTATGGCATAAGTCTATGCACCCAAGGAACTTGGTTTTTTAAGTCGAATGTGTTCACAATACGTTCCCTCGATGCAAGGCTTGACGCAGCCCTTGCTCGTCAAGTCATTGCATGAACAAGTTAGACAAGAGTTTTGCCAGGCTATCGAAGTCATAGCAAGCACTGTCCCCTGTTGTCTGTGGTTGTCAAGTCACATATTCCCACGATCTCAAGGCTTGTCATATAAAGTATGTGACTTGAACGATAGTGTCGCCTGTAGAAGCATGGAATACATCAGAAAACAGCAAGGGATAGTAAACATAAAAAAAAGCTTTGTCTAAAAATAGCAAGGCGTATTGAAAAAGCTGCTGTGCAGGCGCATCAGCTAGGCGCATGAAGACAGCAGCTACGCAGGCGCATCACACCAGCATCTCAACCAGGCGCGTCGTCTCAGCGTCTCATTCAGGCGCATCACGTTGATGTCTCAGTATAGGCGATTCACTTCGTCTCAACCAAGTACCTCGGCTAAAGGAAGGGTTCTTTGAACATAACGCGAGCGGACGATCAACCCCACTCTAGTAGGAGGAAGAGCTCTCCAAAGCCCAAGGAAGATGGGAGCACCACAATTCCGATCTGGGGCTCTTCCAGCATAACAAAGACGGGACGCGAATGTCCCGATCTTTGGATGCAACAGGCACCTTCGGACTGCGTCGGGACCCCGCGATCCCGACTTTTGGATGTAACAATCACCTTAACGAGTGCATACGAAGACAACTCGACGCATCTTCACCTTCGGAAGCATCTCATCGATAGAACGTACTCGGGCAAAGAGGCGCATCTCTACACTGAGTAAACGGGAGAAAATGGGGAACAAAACCCTCTCCCTGCTGCTATTTATAGCTTGGACAAATTAGACCCATGCGCCAAGTGGCAGGCTCTTCGAAGTCCGTAAACGAATGTACATTTATGGAATAAATCTGTCTTTTTGAAATTAGCCCAGTCAATATGCACAATCAAAACATTGGGAACCCAACAGTCGGGCCTAGTGGATGCGTCGTGTGGCAAATCCCTGCGCCTCCTTCTGATGCGCCCAAAACAGAGATCGAGCCTATGCGCTCACGATCCGAGCATTTAATGCTGAGTGATAGGCCGGACAGAAGCCCATGCGACTGTTACATCAAGCATTTAATGCCGCACGACAGAGGCGGCAACACGTCCCCCGAAGATTCTCCAACCCTTAGTAGAAGACGAGGGGTCGATGACATCAGCACATTATTTCGTTTGTTCGATCGAACTGTCTTGCCACGTGGCCAACCAAAGCGTGTGCACCACCACAGCCATGCGTCCAAATCTTTGCGTGCGTCCCAAAGCCATGCGTTTGGACTCGCTCTTGATCCCTAAAGACAACAGCTAAATTCCTTTTCATACGCCCAATCCTAGGTGCATCCTGTCAGATCGCTCTCTACCAAATCCGAGATCTTTGAGCCACGAACATACGCCACGTGTCCTTTGACTCAGTTCAGTCCACGAAGGGGTACTAACCACCCAAGATCTCAGCAACCGAAGAATCCTCTTAGTTGCCACGTGTCGGCTCTTTCGCAGCTCACAGGCACAACAAGAAGGATTCAATCCCCAAATTAGGGTGCATCAACCATGCACCCCCGCCAGCATCAGCCACATGGCGCTCCCACGTCCAGACGCATTCGACATATGCGCGCATAAGCAGCCAGCCTGCAATCTATAAATAGAAGGATCATTTCTTCATCATACACACACACACAGACAAAGACAGACATACATACTCAGAAGGAAGCACCTCCACAGAGGCCAGAAGAGACACTTAACGTCCGCTTCTTCTCGCAATGCTCCTGCATCCAGAGCAATCCAGACCTTCAGAGAATCTAAAATCGTCGTCAGATCGTCAACGGAGTCAACGCATTACCACTCGCTCCATCGACACAGTACCCAGATAAAATCAAAAGTGTACTCCTAGGACTACATCTGAGTCCTATATTGTAACACTGTTCTGTTTGTGATTGAAATTTCAATTCAAAGATTTTAATGGCAAACATCGCCTAGAGAACAAGTCAGTCTAAGGCACGAGCCACGGTTGGTTTAGAAAAAAGTATGCCACGGACAAGGAAACACGTTATGTTTAAGTTAAGATGGAATACTACTTAGTAGTCATTCCCTATATTTCAAAGGATAGAAGTTCACGAGATCGATCCCGCTACTTGGGAGTCTCGATAAGGAAGTCCACGTGACTGGTTGTCACCGAGATCGGTCCCGCTACTTGGGAGTCTCGATAAGGAAGTCCACGAGATCGGTCCCACTACTTGGGAGTCTCGATAAGAAAGATCACGATATCGGTCCCGCTACTTGGGAGTCTCGATAAGGAAGTCCACGCGACCGGTTGTCACCGAGATCGGTCCCGCTACTTGGGAGTCTCGATAAGAAAGTTTACGAGATCGGTCCTGCTACTTGGGAGTCTCGATAAGGAAGTTCACAAGATCGGTCCGCTACTTGGGAGTCTCGATAAGGAAGATCATGATATCGGTCCCGCTACTTGGGAGTCTCGATAAGGAAGTTCACGAGATCGGTCCTGCTAGTTGGGAGTCTCGATAAGGAAGTCCATGCGACTGGTTGTCGTCGAGATCGGTCCCGCTACTTGGAAGTCTCGATAGAAAGTTGGAAAGCATGGTCATGATTAAGGAAGGACTTGGTAGATCGAGTTGAGTCTTGCATGGTCATTGGACAACTTGCGCGCAAGGTGAATTCCTCGAATGATCGTCGGGGCAACGGGTTCGTGTCGGCCTAGGAGGAAGAGCAGATATTGTACGGCCTTCATCGACAGTACGACTCAATTGAAGTGAATCGTTACAATATAGGCTGCAGGTCATTCGATGGGAGCTCGTACCTCGCACGCGAATGGTCACCGTATGCAAAGATCCAGTAGAGCTTAACATTGCTAGCGACCACTCATATAGATGTGTCGGCATAAGAGCGGCTATCCGCGTGTATGGCTTTGGATTGCGTCAAGTACTAACAAGTTACGAGTTAGATTAACAAGGTATAATTATAGCAAGCGGTAACCTTAAATCGGCGCGGGTTAGGTGTGCACGGTTGTAACACCATTCTAGATCCTAAGATTTGGCTATAGCAAGGACACGTGCTTCGGCATGAATGTGGCATCGTCATCGAGTCATCTCGAGTTACGTTAGGAAGGGCCGTAAGGCAAGTTGGTTAAGTCTAGTTGATCCTTGGGAGACACGGCCTCGATCTTAAGGCACGATCAAGTCTATTAGCACGACCAGCATGAGTCGTCCCCTTGATGTCATTGGCATGAGAATGGTCTAGAGGCACATAAAAACAAATAAAAGTTTTGGCATGGTCGAGTTTACATAAGTTTTTACTTGGCGAGGCACTGCCTCGAATACATTGAAGCCATGAATAAAGTATAGCACGACCCTGTCGTTGCGTTGCCAAGTATAGGCCAAGATGTCTATGTCCTAAAATTGATCCTAAGGCAAGACTAGAAAGACAAGCAAAAAAGGAAATTAAGCTGCACAAAGTAAATGAACGTGTTGGTTTTGTATGGGTGGGCGAGGAGCTCACTCCACCAGTACAGTTGAGTACTGACACCCATACAGTTTTTATGTACAGGCACACGTAGAAGCCCGATGGCACGGAGCTCGCTTAGATGCGTCGAGGCACGAAGTTCCTTAGCGTTTTGAGGCATGCGGCCGCATGGAGTCAGAACTTATACGGGACATAATGTGTGGACATCGCCATTCCGAAGAATCTGCCACTCGTTGTCTTGAAGCTTGTATTGAGAAATGAGAGAGAGCAGAGTGACTTGTAATATGAGAGAAAAGTGAGCTTGAGAGACTTGTAATCTGGCCTTGCGCCCTTTGTAATTTTATATTTAATATCAATAAAAAGAGCATTTTGAATGACTTGTGTTTTGCTTCCAAGTGTCCGCTGCTGACTATTCAATGCTGGTTCTTGGGACTTCTGTGCGACGACCCCGTCACTTAGTCTGTAATCGGCTGTTATGGACCTGCCTTGCGTGAGTGCAATCTAGCCTCACGCGGCATCACGCCTTAGCGAGGACGATCGCTCCTACGAGAGCGGGACATGACAACAACCACCTCTATCTCCTCTCTTTCCTCCTTCGACTATTCTAGACCAATCTATCACCCAATCCCAGCCCTCGGCTTCTTCAACAACCTCCACTCCTCCCCCTCTACCTCCACCACGCCCTCTTACTCGTCTATAAAATAATATTCGCAAACCAATTGTCAAAATGAACCTACATGTCTCTCTCCAACCTTCTTCTATCGAGCCTAACACCATCACTCAAGCTCTCAAATGCCCAATATGGCATGCCGCCATGCAAACTGAATACGATGTCTTACTTAAAAATAAAACATGGGACCTTGTTCCCTCCTCACCATCACAAAATCACATTGGTTATATATGGGTCTTTCGGACAAAATATAATCCGGATGGCTCCATAGACCGTCACAAGGCTCGTCTATTAGCTAAAGGGTTCCACCAACGTCCCGGCCTAGACTATACTGAAACTTTCAGTCCCGTATTTAAACACGCTACTGTCCGTACGGTTCTTGCTTTGGCCATAGTTTATGGCTGGCCTCTTTCTCAAATTGATATTAATAATGCCTTTCTCCAAGGTACTCTCAAGGAGGACGTGTTTATGATCTAACCCCCTAGTTTTATCAGTCAATCTTATCCTACTCATGTTTGCAAACTTTGCCAAGCTCTCTATGGACTTAAACAAGCTCCTCGAGCTTGGTATAATGAACTCAAATCATATCTTCTTACTTTTGGGTTCAAAAATTCGGTCTCCGGCACATCTTTACTTATTCTACGTCAACATCATGGACTAATCTACCTACTTGTCTATGTTGACGATATCATTATCATGGGCTCTAATTCATCTCTTCTAAACGCATTCATCTCTCAATTCTTCTCTCATTTCTCTCTCAAAGATCTTGGTAACCTATCCTATTTTCTTGGAGTTGAGGTGTTACCTCATCCTCAGGTCATCTTTCTTAGCCAACATAAATATATCCAAGATATTTTAACCCGTGCCTATATGTCCACTGCCAAACTCGTATCCAATCCTATGGCCACGCATCCTCCTTTAACCACACAAACTGGCACTCCTCTAGCCAACCCAACTGAATATCGCGCACTTGTGGGAAGCCTTCAATATCTCTCTTTAACTAGATTTGACATCTTTTTTGCTGTAAACAGGTTATCTCAATACATGCACAAACCGACTGAAGATCATTGGACGGCTCTCAAACGCCTATTACGCTACCTTGCAAGAACTACTACACACGGTCTACTCCTTCGCCAAGACTCGCCAACTACTCTTCATGCTTTTACAGACGCTGACTGGGCAGGTGATAAAGATGACTATATTTCTACAATTGGTTACATTGTCTATTTGGGTCAAAATCCTATATCTTGGAGTTCTAGCAAACAACGAACTCTTGCTCGCTCCTCAACCAAAGCCGAGTACCGTGTTGTTGCTGCAACTACTGCTGAAGTCCTATGGGTTCAAAACTTATTTCGTAAGATAGAATATCTACCCAACAATAAGTCGATCATCTATTGCGATAATATGGGAGCTACATATGTTGCTGCAAATCCAAAGTTTCACTCAAAAATGAAACACTTAGGAGACTTGACTATCACTTTGTACGTGAAAATGTACAACATCAAAATCTACGTGTCTCATACATTTTCGATAACGATCAACTCGTCGATGCTCTCACCAAGCCATTTACTCACACCCGGTTTCATGAGCCCATGTCCAATATTGGTCTCATTAACCGATCGTCCATCTTGCAGGGGCATCATAGAAATAATATTCATGAGAATCAATCTCTTGATTAATGGCATTAGTTGTAAATGCTCCTTAATTTACTCATTCATTCTCTCAATGACTTATTCACTTTTTCAAATTGTTATATTTTGTATTCCAGACATAATTACCATAGTTATTGTTACCTTTTGTATTCTCTTTTTCAAATTGTTACCTTTTGTATATTAACTATACGTTGTATATATATACCACCAATATCAATAATAATATTCAAGCTTCATTTTCAATCACAATCAATATTATTTCCTCTTATACAAGTCTCTTACATATAATCCTTGCATTTGACAACCCAAAAAGATGTAAATTTGGTATCTTGTATATTAACTTGGCATTTTGTTCTTTTGTTATGAGTTTGATTTTAGTTCAACATTGCATCATTTCATGTGTAATTATGAATGAATTCTAGATATATTGTATTAAAATTTTGGTGTACTTAATTTGTATATGTCCTTGTTATGTTTGTGTCTGATTAGTTAAGCATTGTAGCGAATGGCAAAGTTGAAGTAATATGTTAGGAAGTCGGGTTCTTAATTACGAGATTTTGTCGTATATTTTTTTCACTTAGTCAACAATCAAACTTACTAATTTATTTGTGAAATATTATTAACGAACCAAGTAAAACATTAAAATGTACTATGATTCAATTGATATGACGGTCAAACTAAACCTACCCCAATTGAACCATGTATTACATGATAAGTAATGTTCCCGTACCAAATATCATACGGTGAAACCAAAGGCATACTACGTTCCTTGTAATTATGGTCATGCCAATTAAAGATAATTGAAATTATTTCTAGAACTGTTTAGAACATAGATATATTCGCATATGCATAAATATACATATTATTTAGATATAATGCATAAAATATGCATATGCATATGTTTTCATGTATATATAATTATATCAATGTCCTACTTGTATCACAAAATTCTCTAAGCGCATCATTAGTAGTTGGGACTCTCAAATGTAATTTGGGGTCCAAAATTTCAAAAATAAAATGTACATGTAGAATGGGTTGGATTTGTATGAGAATACTATGAAATTATAAAGTGAGCTCCGGCCCCAAAGATTGTGTGGTCAAAAATTGATGTAGGAAAAAAAAATATAAAGTCTAGAATCTAGAAAGTTAGACACCAAATTGGGACTTACTATTCTACAAAACGAGTTCCTACAATCTAGAATCTAGAAATTGGGAGGTCCAACCCTTAGCACCTAAGGGTGAGATGGGACCGAAATTATAGAAATTGGAATTAGGAACGAGACTTACTATTCTACAAAATGAGCTAATACAATCTAAATCTAGAATATGGAAAATGGGATGGCCTTACTAATGATGCTCTAAACAGTCCTATATTGAAACCGCAGCGTGTCTGTATCTGATTATAGAACTTATAGATTTGTGATGAAGCTACTATTTTGTCCTTCAATATCATCCTTTGTGGATAGGCTAACCGTAGGGTGAGATATATAACCAAAGCCCAAAAGAAAATAGAAAATTGATTTTGAGACTGCAATATCTCATGTGTCACAGAAGATTCAAAATTATTATCTACCCATTAACCTTATTGAAGGCCCCATCTCACCATGACAAAGCACATTCACATCAACTAAAGAAAAATAAATTTGCACACCGAATGGTATATATAAGCATTTTAGATATGCCAAAGGTCTCCATTCATTTGATTCCTGGTACTCAGAAGTATAAAATATTACAGATCATGGAGAGATCGTGAAAGGAAAATTGTCTGACATATATAAATATAAACGTAAGATGTACTCTCACTATTTTAACCAAGAGCAGTATCTAAACTCGAGAGGCTTTTCCACTGTTATATTATATACTATCCCACTCCATGTTAGATTGTACTTTTGATATAACATAGACAGTTCGACTACAGAAATTCAAATAGGAACTCCCAATAATAACAGGCAATATTTTTGTGATATATCAAAAATTTTCTTTTGTTTACGTTCTTAATTTTTTTTTATCATTAAAAAAAATTAAAAAATGAGATGCAGGAAATCCAACGGCTCTCCAGAGATAAGCTTAAAAAATTATGAACTCATAAGTTCTTTTTAGGATTTTTTTTAACACATATTCAGTCAAAATGTTCGTTTCAGATGCTTCAAAGTCTTTATTGTATCTTTTTCGTACTTCCCATTAATTAAATTTCATATCGGTCATTCATGGATGCATGTACACAATTCTTTTATATCAGTCCTTAACCTTTCCGACTCATCTTGTGCAACTAGGTCAGTTAATTAATCAGGGCAACCGCCCATTATTCTGTACCTTTTAATGCCTAACCATCACTTTCTTTTGTAGCATATTCCAATCAAATTAGTGTGAAAGGTATTGGCAATTTTTGTAATAATCCACAAACACCTGCACATCTTTATATTTGGGAGACCCGAATCATGCCGGCCCTATTTGGTATTCATGCTGCATTCCACATGAGATACAAGTGCTGAAGGCAAGGTGTAGACACTTAGGGTCTGCTTGGATTGAGGGTTAAAAGAGTTAAGTGAGGAGAAAATAAAATTATGCTTGGTTTAAGGGTGGGGGTTTAGGAGAGAGGGTTTTTTAGGGTTTATTTCACCCTCTTTCGTCCATTTTCTAACTCCTAAATCGGAGGATTAACGAGGGGGATTGAGATATTTTGTTTAAAAAGTCATAAATATTTCTTATTTGTTTTGTAAAATATTATGAATTTTTTTTTTTCCATTTTTTCTTGTTTTCAACATGTTAATCCGTAGCTTCATAATTTGTGAAAATATTTTGACAAGTTCTAATTAAAATTTTAATCAAATTTAATTTTATGACATATGTACTACAGTTATTTTGATAACTATCATATTTTTATTAATCCTCCTCTCACTCAAAATCTCCAATCCAAGCAACAGTTATTAAACACCTCCACTTAACTCTCCCTCCAATCCAAACAAGGTTCTTTGTATTGACTCTACTCCCCCTCACTTAACTCTCCCTCATTTAAGCTCACTTAACTTTGTTTATTTTTTCCCCCTCAATCCAAGCAGACCCTTAAAGAGTGTACTTGTGGACCGACATTTTACTCATGAAGATAAAAAGGCCATTCCTAGTCATATAAGATTAAAATGGACTAAAAGCAACATTGAATGCAAGTTTTATGGAGCAAACAAACAACACCAACATAGTTTTTGCAGCGTGCCACACTGAGTAGCCTACTTTCGGGGAGCTGAGTGCATAATTATTTCAGTAAGACTAATCGTCTAGTTGCTTCTGCACCCGTTGTTGTTAATCGATTGAGCGATTGTCAAGAACTCGCGTCCTTATTGTCACGTCCCTGTCTCGTAGGACCGATCGTCCTCGCTAAGGCGTGATGTCGTACGAGTCTAGATTGTGCTCGTGCAAGACGGGTTCCATAACGGCCGATTTCAACAGCTTACGTCGGGGTCGTCGCACAGAAGTCCCAAGCAGAAATATTGAATAAACAGCAGCAAAAACTTGAAGCAAAACACAAGTCATTCAAAATGCTCTTTATTGATATTGAAACAAAGGCTACAATGTGGCACGAGACCATGATTACAATCACTCAGTCTCACTCTTCTCACAATACAAGTCACTCAGATCTCTCTCTCATCTCTCAAAGCTAGCGGATTGTCACGTCCCAGTACCGGAATACTGAGACGGACTAGGCCAGCTACACCGTATGAGGTATATAAACGTCATACGGCGATCGAGGCTGTCGAGAGACTAGGGGGTGCATGCTACAATCAGGTCTCCTATGGTCCCACAGAGCATCTATGTCCCAATCAATCAAAACAAAAAGCAGTAAATAATAATCATATAAGACAAAGCAGTAAGGCGTCCCCGACGCTTCATCAGAATGATTCATGAGTCTAGCTATACAAAATGATGAGCTAGTTCCGAGAGTCAATAGTACATAACTATAGTCAGCTGCAGTCTGATTTAATTACAATTATGTAAAGGAAACTAGTGTTCAGAACTGCCGGCTAAACAAGAGCCGGTGGCTAAACGCCAAGTACAAAATAGAAGATATCAGAACGGTGAAGAAGAAACCCACTCATGGTCCCTGGCGCCCATACTCCTGGTGTGCACCATTGTTCGGGTGGAAAGCTGGATCCTCTGGAGCTGCTACGAAATTTGGCCAAACAAAACCAGCGGGGTCAGGCCCCGAATAGCAAGTACCACAAGGGGGCACAAAAGAGAGATAAATCCAATGAGTTAAATAAGACCTGATTCATGAGTTATAGGCTTATACCATATCATCGTGACAATACGACACCCTTACAACCAAACAAGGACAAACGGTGCCAATATCGTACCGAGATAAGATATATCCTATAACCATGGACAGGTAAAAGGGCTTCTGATCGTGACTTCGGTCCATAGCCTATCGCAGCACAATAGCCCAACCCAACAACCAAACAAGGACATGGGTTGGACCACGCACCACGATAGTCCATGTTCCTCGGTAGCTAACAGAAGAAAACATATCACAAACAAGTCAGCTTACAATCGGCCAATCAATCCTACGGCTTTCTATGATTTGTCTGGATTATCCCAGTAATGCAATATATGTATAAATATAGGAATCCTCAGATCGTATCGCATTCCAGCAGGGCTAGCCAAACCATTATATACAAGCAAGCACGAAATGCACCGGTCCCTCGAAAGGCCACCGCGCTAGAATAAGCAGTAACGGTTCCAGCTCTCCTATAGGAAGAGCTGGCTCGGCAGTCACAAATCAGATACTGCACTCCACTAGTGCAGATGACTATACAGTATCCGAGGCAGCCAACCCGACGCGCCAGGACGGGACCCAGGGCGGCTGGTGACGTACGATCTCGAGATTCTGTTCCCTCCCAATGCTTCTACCAATTTAAGTTGCTTAGACTAACCCTATCTCGATATTGGAATTACATGTCGTGGTCACATGGTCATCCTCCTATATGTCGTACCATAGTACGTGTACCCTAAGTATGAATCCACATCGGCTTAATCTAGATCTATGCTTAGTGTAATGCATCACACAACAATCATTTTACCACAATACTATTACTGACCAATTACCATGACTGTGCTAGAAGGTACACATGTATTGACATATAACACGAAGGATCACTTAGCATGTAGAGTCACACCTCAGTGCACTCATTAAATAGCACCGCAGTACATACTAATATTGTATCTCAATACACACTTAGAATAGGTACCAGCACGTATACAGGTAATCAGGTCAGGGACATGGTCAAGTCAAGAAATCATGTGGACCCCTCGTGACATAAAAGTCACATATGAATTCAGGTTAAAGTGAGACATGAAGGTCCTTGAAGCCAAAACAAAGATCTACAACTTTCATGTTGGGAGTTAGGAGAAATTCTGGCCACAATTCAGCCAATTAGGACTTAAAATAGCCAAAAACAGCCAAAGTAGGCACTATGCGGCACTATTCAGCACTATGCGGCACTATTCAGTATTCTCATGCGGCTCGGCACTATACAGTACTATGCAGCATCCTCATGCGGCTCGGCACTATGCGGCACTATGCAGAATCCTCTTGCGGCTCGGCACTATGCGGCACTATGCAGAATCCTTATGCGGCTCGGCACTATACGGCACTATGCAGAATCCTTATGCGACTCGGCACTATGTGGCACTATGCAGCATGCTCATGCGACTCGGCACTATGCGGCACTATGCAGAATTCTAATGCGGCTCGGCACTATACGGCACTATGCAGAATCCTTATGCGGCTCGGCACTATGCGGCACTATGCAGAATCCTCATGCGGCTCGGCACTATGCGGCACTATGCAGAATCCTCATGCGGCTCGGCACTATGCGGCACTATGCAGAATCCTCATGCGACTCGGCACTATGCAGCACTATGCAGCATCCTTATGCGGCTCGGCACTATTCATCGTCCCTACCAGAATCAGGACAGATGAACATAGAAGTTTGACCAAAATTGTTTTGGCCATAACTTTCTCAAAACAAGTCGAAATCTAACTTTTCAAAGGTCAAAATTGGGTAGAATCAAATTTCCTACAACATAGGACCATTAGTTTTTGAAAATAACCAAGTTTGATAGATCAAAACCATGGAAACCCAAAGAACCCTAGTTTTAGAAACTTAGATCTACACCAAACTAGCCATTAAAATCAAAAACTCCAAGAACTAAACTTGTAGAGAATGAAAAGAAGAACAATATAGACAAATAATATCAAAGAAAAATCAAGAAATAAAAATGCAATAATCTCTCCATTTGGTGCAAGATGTACTTGCCTAAAAGTTTGCTTGAGGAAAATAAATGAAAGAGTGAATGAGGAGAGAGAGTGTGGAAGAGAATATATATAGGAGTTGGGTTGACTCAAAGAAACCCTAAGCTTAAGCATGCTCTTAACCATGTGACTAATGACATGTTAATTGCTACATAATACAACTAATTAAATTAATTAAATAAAATCTTAACCACAACACGGTTCAGAAATCTTATCATCGAAACAGTGAACCACGCCTACAACCAGACAAGGACAAGGGGTGGCGTACTAATCCGCGACGAGATACTGTCCCATGCCATGGTTAGTTACAAATACATGATAAATACAATAAGGATACAGGTGCCAGATACCATATACATGAAAAATCAAAAATTTACATATTCCGGGAATGGGGAGTGACATCTCTACCCTCCTTAGAAAAATTTTGTCCTCGGAATTTCGATAAGGCTAGTCGAGCGCGCTCTCAGATCACGAAATACACTCATGACATAATGCAAGCACAATTATCAAACAACATATGACATATGAACAGATTACGAAAGAAAGAACTATTAAGTAAAAGCACAAACAATAATCGTACCATAGAAGGAAAGTGATCGGAGACATACGAATAAAATATGCCTCTCAAGTCAGGTAGGAATTCGTCCTCGATATCCTACACTGACTCCCAAAGTGGACAAGGGTCAACGCTTGAGATAAGTCGGTACCAATGACTAAATCAAGAACGAGACTCTGCCCAGGACGTACTCTCGTAATCAAGACACATGATGAATATCACGTATCACATGATACGAGAGCAGATGAGTGAGACGAGAAAGTCGCCTTCACTCTTCGAATACAGAACTCAAGGAATTATAATAAATAATACTCAAAACTTACCCAAAATTTGACCGCCTTCAGCCAACCTCTGCTCTAATACTCCAAATTCTTCTTGCCTTTGCCCCTGCCTTCCCTGGCCCTGCTGTCCAACCTGATGTTGCGCTTGTCGGTACATCTGAGCTTGCGTCAGTAATGGGCGCTGGGCTAGTGGCCTCACTGCTAGTGCTGGCCCTTGATACGGTGCTACCTCTAGAGCTGGCAACGCCGGAAACCGTTGAGCTGGCCCTCCTGGCCTCTGCATCATAGGACAATTGGCAATCCTATGGTCTGGACTGCCATACCTCAAACATAATCCATTAGCTGAACGACACGCATCCCTAGTGTGTCCTCCCTTACCACAGTAAGTGTAATCCACTGGTGCTTCCTGACGCTGCTGCTGGTTCCTCTGTTGCTGCTGTCGAACTGGTGCAGTCACAATTGTCGTGACTGGTGCTGCATCACGAATTCGGATGCCAGGAGCTGGTGCTGACGTCCGAGGTACTGCTCCTCCCCCAGCACTCTGCGTATGAGACCTCTTCTGGCCCCCAGTCCTTGCTGATAACCTTTGAATAGTAAGCTCGTGCCTCCGAGCTGCCGTCAATACTGCATCGAATGTCTGGTAGTCGTACCCCTCGACCAGCTACAAAATCTCTAGGTGAAGTCCCTGCTGGAACCTCATTGCTCTCTCTGGCTCTGCCGCCACCATCTTCCGAGCAAACCTACTTAACCTGTAGAACTCCGCTGCATAACCATCCACCGTCTTACCAGCCTGCTTGAGACTGATAAACCTCTGTTGTAGCTCATATCGCGCTACCACGCCAAAGTACTTAGCCTTGAATCTGGTACTGAAGCTATCCCAGGGAACAGGATGCCTTATTCCAACCTCTTTCGATGCCCACCAATCGCGGGCGAGATCCTGAAGTAAAAGTCTGACCTGGTCAACCTTCTCTTCTGCTAGAACCTTTGCTGCAGTCAATATGGCCTCTGTATCCTGAAGCCAAGCATCCGCCGTGATGGCATCCTCCGTGCCGTCAAAATATCTCGGGTTAAGTCGACAAAACCTTCCGGACGCTCCTGAGTCATTTCTGACACTTCTCTCAAGGGCTAATTGCAACCCCTGATTCTGTAGCACATTTTGTTCTTGCTGTCGGGTTTGTTGTTGCTGTTGGGCTGCCATCTGGCGTTGCTGGGTCTCTAATAATCCTCTGATAATCTGCAACAGTACCGGCGCATCTAGTGCTACTGGTACTACCGGTATCACTGGAGGTACGGGATCCTCTGGCCTCTGTAGCTCAACTGGCTCATGCTCGGTAACGTTTTCGATATGAATCTGTCCAGGTAGAGGGGCTACCCCTTGCTGATCTCCAACCGGTCCCTGATCTACTGGATTCTCTCCCATGCCGGCTCCTCCAATAGCCGAGAATGATGTGATCCTAAAGGAAAGGATACAAGGTATCAAAAGACAGGACGGGAAGGATTCGAGGATGACAATCATGTTAGCAATCAAGGTGTAAGAAAGAGAAGACGAATCAGGAGATCAAGGGGAACATGTTTTGATTAAGACTCCTATAATTGCAACACCCCACAAGTCTGAAAAACAGACCTGCATGGGCCACCACTAAAACCTTGTCACGTCCCAGTACCGGAATACTGAGACGGACTAGGCCAGCTACACCGTATGAGGTATATAAACGTCATACGGCGATCGAGGCTGTCGAGAGACTAGGGGGTGCATGCTACAATCAGGTCTCCTATGGTCCCACAGAGCATCTATGTCCCAATCAATCAAAACAAAAAGCAGTAAATAATGATCATATAAGACAAAGCAGTAAGGCGTCCCCGACGCTTCATCAGAATGATTCATGAGTCTAGCTATACAAAATGATGAGCTAGTTCCGAGAGTCAATAGTACATAACTATAGTCAGCTGCAGTCTGATTTAATTACAATTATGTAAAGGAAACTAGTGTTCAGAACTGCCGGCTAAACAAGTGCCGGTGGCTAAACGCCAAGTACAAAATAGAAGATATCAGAGCGGTGAAGAAGAAACCCACTCATGGTCCCTGGCGTCCATACTCCTGGTGTGCACCATTGTTCGGGTGGAAAGCTGGATCCTCTGGAGCTGCTACGAAATCTGGCCAAACAAAACCAGCGGGGTCAGGCCCCGAATAGCAAGTACCACAAGGGGGCACAAAAGAGAGATAAATCCAATGAGTTAAATAAGACCTGATTCATGAGTTATAGGCTTATACCATATCATCGTGACAATATGACACCCTTTCAACCAAACAAGGACAAACGGTGCCAATATCGTACCGAGATAAGATATATCCTATAACCATGGACAGGTAAAAGGGCTTCTGATCGCGACTTCGGTCCATAGCCTATCGCAGCACAATAGCCCAACCCAACAACCAAACAAGGACATGGGTTGGACCACGCACCACGATAGTCCATGTTCCTCGGTAGCTAACAGAAGAAAACATATCACAAACAAGTCAGCTTACAATCGGCCAATCAATCCTACGGCTTTCTATGATTTGTCTGGATTATCCCAGTAATGCAATATATGTATAAATATAGGAATCCTCAGATCGTATCGCATTCCAGCAGGGCTAGCCAAACCATTATATACAAGCAAGCACGAAATGCACCGGTCCCTCGAAAGGCCACCGCGCTAGAATAAGCAGTAACGGTTCCAGCTCTCCTATAGGAAGAGCTGGCTCGGCAGTCACAAATCAGATACTGCACTCCACTAGTGTAGATGACTATACAGTATCCGAGGCAGCCAACCCGACGCGCCAGGACGGGACCCAGGGCGGCTGGTGACGTACGATCTCGAGATTCTGTTCCCTCCCAATGCTTCTACCAATTTAAGTTGCTTAGACTAACCCTATCTCGATATTGGAATTACATGTCGTGGTCACATGGTCATCCTCCTATATGTCGTACCATAGTACGTGTACCCTAAGTATGAATCCACATCGACTTAATCTAGATCCATGCTTAGTGTAATGCATCACACAACAATCATTTTACCACAATACTATTACTGACCAATTACCATGACTGTGCTGGAAGGTACACATGTATTGACATATAACACGAAGGATCACTTAGCATGTAGAGTCACATCTCAGTGCACTCATTAAATAGCACCGCAGTACATACTAATATTGTATCTCAATACACACATAGAATATGTACCAGCACGTATACAGGTAATCAGGTCAGGGACATGGTCAAGTCAAGAAATAATGTGGACCCCTCGTGACATAAAAGTCACATATGAATTCAGGTTAAAGTGAGACATGAAGATCCTTGAAGCCAAAACAAAGATCTACAACTTTCATGTTGGGAGTTAGGAGAAATTCTGGCCACAATTCAGCCAATTAGGACTTAAAATAGCCAAAAACAGCCAAAGTAGGCACTATGCGGCACTATTCAGCACTATGCGGCACTATTCAGCATTCTCATGCGGCTCGGCACTATACAGTACTATGCAGCATCCTCATGCGGCTCGGCACTATGCGGCACTATGCAGAATCCTCTTGCGGCTCGGCACTATGCGGCACTATGCAGAATCCTTATGCGGCTCGGCACTATACGGCACTATGCAGAATCCTTATGCGGCTCGGCACTATGTGGCACTATGCAGCATGCTCATGCGGCTCGGCACTATGCGGCACTATACAGAATCCTAATGCGGCTCGGCACTATGCGGCACTATGCAGAATCCTTATGCGGCTCGGCACTATGCGGCACTATGCAGAATCCTCATGCGGCTCGGCACTATGCGGCACTATGCGGAATCCTCATGCGGCTCGGCACTATGCGGCACTATGCAGAATCCTCATGCGGCTCGGCACTATGCGGCACTATGCAGAATCCTCATGCGGCTCGGTACTATGCGGCTCGGCACTATTCATCGTCCCTACCAGAATCAGGACAGATGAACATAGAAGTTTGACCAAAATTATTTTGGCCATAACTTTCTCAAAACAAGTCGAAATCTAACTTTTTAAAGGTCAAAATTGGGTAGAATCAAATTTCCTACAACATAGGACCATTAGTTTTCAAAAATAACCAAGTTTGATAGATCAAAACCATGGAAACCCATAGAACCCTAGTTTTAGAAACTTAGATCTACACCAAACTAGCCATTAAAATCAAAAACTCCAAGAACTAAACTTGTAGAGAATGAAAAGAAGAACAATATAGACAAATAATATCAAAGAAAAGTCAAGAAATGAAAATGCAATAATCTCTCCATTTGGTGCAAGATGTACTTGCCTAAAAGTTTGTTTGAGGAAAATAAATAAAAGAGTGAATGAGGAGAGAGAGTGTGGAAGAGAATATATATAGGGGTTGGGTTGACTCAAAGAAACCCTAAGCTTAAGCATGCTCTAACCATGTGACTAATGACATGTTAATTGCTACATAATACAACTAATTAAATTAATTAAATAAAATCCTAACCACAACACGGTTCAGAAATCTTATCATCGAAACAGTGAACCACGCCTACAACCAGACAAGGACAAGGGGTGGCGCACTAATCCGCGACGAGATACTGTCCCATGCCATGGTTAGTTACAAATACATGATAAATGCAATAAAGATACAAGTGCCAGATACCATATACATGAAAAATCAAAAATTTACGTATTCCGGGAATGGGGAGTGACACGGATGCTTCAGATAGGTGATGTCTATACATTATGTCCCGTATAAGTCCAGACTCCATGTGGCTGTACGTCTCGAAATGTTAAGGAACTCCATGCCTCGACGCATCCAAGCGAGCTCCGCGCCAACGAACTTCTACCTGTTCCTGACATGAAAACTATGTGGGCGTCAGTACTCAACTGTACTAGTGTAGTGAGCTCTTCGCCTACCCATACCAAAACAACATGTTCATTTACTTTTGTGCAACATGAGCCCTTACGATTGTCTTTCTATTCTTGCCTATGGTTCGATTTTAGGACACGACTCTTTCTAAATTTTGTGTCTCTAGACCATCATCGTGCCTTGCACCAACAACTTACTTATACCTTGCCTCTAGACCCTTCTCGTGACAACGATGTCAACTTATTGACTCGTGCTTGCCTATCGGCCTGTATTTGGTACGCAACAACTTGGTCGTGCCATAATCACTTCTTATAACATAATCGAGGCAGTACCTCACCACTTAGTAACTTGTCTATACTTGTGTCGTAACAACGTGGTCGTGCCATAACATATCGAGGCCGTGCCTCGCAATTCAACATGACTTAACCGAACTTGCCCTACGGCCCTTCTTAACTTAACTAGAAAGTATCAATTCCAACTTATGCGACTTATTACTTGTAGCTCC